>CATNEN010000001.1:24530000-24600000 GCA_950097015.1 Macrostomum hystrix
CACTCACTAACTCACTCACTTACTCACTCACTCACTCACTCACTCACTCACTCACTCACTCACTTACTCACTAACTCACTAACTCACTCACTCACTCACTCACTAACTCACTCACTCACTCACTCACTCACTCACTCACTCACTCACTCACTCACTCACTCACTCACTCACTCAGGCCTACTTGAAGCGGTCCGGAGGTCGGGGTGGCAAGCAGCCAGCGACAAAGCCGGTTGCCAACGGTGACAGCAACGGTGTGAGTCATCAGAATGGTCAGCACGCTTCCAAGAGAAGTCGAAAGGCCGATTGAGAATCACTGAGCAGTTTAAATTTAGTTGTTTAATTAAGCGAATGTCTGACCTGTTATTTGTTTCTTAGTTTGTCTTTTTGCGCGTTTTTAGTTTGTCTTTAAAATGGGAATCGTCTGACGGCACTTCACAATGAACTTCAAATTTATTCTAAGTACAATGCTCCCATTTTGTTTTTTTCTGAGACAATGGCCCTAGCGATAACTGTACTGAGTTGGAATCCTTATGTATTGAGTGCATTAATCCCACTCTACTAACAGTAGGACTACCAAGCCATTTTGCCGCCCGTTTTTATACTAAGGGGGGGAATTCCCCCCTGAAATTTTTTTGGCAGCCCCTGAATGCTAACAGCGTTGGGTGGTGACTGATTGGTTGACAGACTAGACGATGGTGTCCTGTGGTTGAGCTGCGCCTAATATTTAGGCTTGATCAGTGAAATTGGAGAAATTCGCGTCAGGGTGTCCATATAGTGGCCTAGTTCCACCTGCTGTAGCCCTTGAAGGTCCAGCAAATCCGTCTAGATAAAGACAGGTGACCACCAAAGACGGAGATGATACAGGCACAGTCGGGTGACATGCTGATTTGTGTTTAGGGGTTGCATGAAATGCACTTAGCGCTGATAGGAAAAATCTGACCTTCAACCAGAAACATTGAATATCTCGACGGTCTGATGAGCCGGCGACTTGATTCTTGTTTCAGAAGATGCGCAACATCCCGTGTTCTCGAGTTTCGTGTGCTTGCGTTGCTCCGTTTGGGTGCAGCACCAAAAACTGTCTGGGTTGGTAGTTCTACTGCTAAATCCACTGGACCCCATTAGGTCCCATTGCCACAAAGCACCAACCACTTTATCTGGTTTGTTTGCTTGTTTCTCGAATTCGAAGTTCATGGTTACTTGTTTTGCGTTTTAGCTGATAAATAATTTGTGCAAAGCAATTCTTGTTTCACGTTTAGCCTTGTTTTATTTTTATCTGAGTTGTTTGCTTTTGTGACAGCAAGCGGAGAGAAAGCTAATTATCGGGGCCTTACTAAGGCCTTGCACTGTCAATTCTACCTGCAATCTAAGGATTGGTCACTGACTGTCACAGCTACTGTCACTGACTGTCACAGCTACTGTCACTGACTGTCACTGACTGTCACAGCTACTGTCACTGACTGTCACTGACTGTCACAGCTACTGTCACTGACTGTCACTGACTGTCGCAGCTACTGTCACTGACTGTCACTGACTGTCACAGCTACTGTCACTGACTGTCACTGACTGTCACAGCTACTGTCACTGACTGTCACTGACTGTCGCAGCTACTGTCACTGACTGTCACTGACTGTCACAGCTACTGTCACTGACTGTCACTGACTGTCACAGCTACTGTCACTGACTGTCACTGACTGCCACAGCTACTGTCACTGACTGTCACTGACTGTCACAGCTACTGTCAGTGACTTAAATTAAATGAAATTAGACTACAAATGTCTTGGCCGATCCCTTCATTGCTTACACTGTTGCGTGTTGGTTAATTTAATGTGTCATTTAATGTATCATATAGTTCGTACTTATTCGAATGGCCCAGTCCTTCATGCGAGTCGCATTGCGGAAGTGTTCGTTTTGTTTTTGCGGAACAAAATACAATTTTTCGTGCGCTGACTTAAACGGAACAAAATTATTCGAATTGGTCAGGTTTTAGTGGAACAAACGCTGCTCTGGACTTTGTCTTGAAAATCTGAAGGTTACCGAATTGTAGATATTATAATGTGGTTATTAATATTTTATATCTTAAATGCGGCCTATAATATTAGTAATATTTCTAGGGCACTCCGGCATAGTCAGTGGACTCACAGCCAGTGACGAGGCGATTCTGCAGACCCTCCTGCAGACCCATGAGCACACAGGACACACGAATGTACACAGGACACACGAATGTACACAGGACACACGAATGTACACAGGACACACGAATGTACACAGGACACACGAATGTACACAGGACACACGAATGTACACAGGACACACGAATGTACACAGGACACACGAATGTACACAGGACACACGAATGTACACAGGCAAACACGAATGTACACAGGCAAACACGAATGTACACAGGCAAATACGAATGTACACAGGAGACACAAATGCACACAGGCCACACAGATTTACGCAGGACACACATCCGAGTGCTCTTTCTATTGCTCAAATATTGACTGAACCTGCCCACTGACTGTTGCATTGCCGGCTCTCAGCTGCAGAAACTCGCCCAGCTGACCATCCAGGGCGACTATGGCCAGGTGTGCCAACTGGCGACGCGACAGCTGGTGGCAAGCACCGATGGCAGCGGAAGAAACATCTTGATGCTGGTGGCCGGCGCTCCACAGACTCCCGTAGAGACTGAGAAGTGTGTATTGTACTTATTTGAAGTAGGCGCGGATCCGGGAGCGCGTGACGGGGCGGGCGACACGGCAGCTCATGTGGCTGCCAGGCGAAACCACCTGCGGCTGCTGGCGCTGCTGCCGTTCGATACGAAGTGGCTGCAGAACGAGCGAGGCGCGACACCGCTGATGGAGGCAGCTCGGGCCGGCAGCTGGCGAACCGCGAAACACCTGCTGCATCTGCTGAGGCAGTACAGGTATAATGAGTATGAGGTGCACGACAACTCGAAGAGGGATCAGCTGCTCGGCCTGCAGGACAGCGAAGGTCGAACCGCGCTCGACCTGGCGAGGCAGGGCAGCCACTCAGAGCTGGCCAGCTACATTGAGCGGTGAGTGATCAGTTCGCTGCTGTGCCCGATTCGCAGCATTGCAGCTGGGGTGGCCTGAGCATTGGTCTCAGCCCAGCCAATCAGAGCCAGTCAGCTGAAGCCACTGTTGTTTGCATGGCCCAATGGGATTTCATTTCGGTGCAGTCGCTTTTGCATTTCTAGTTTAGCAACTCGAGCTAACTAATAAATCGATTGGAGATCACTCAAATGGGAACTTGTCAATCTGGGAAAGCATTGGAGATGCAGGGGAATTTTATGCATGCAACTGAATTCCCCATGTGTTTGTGTCTCCCACGGGCAGTTTCCCTTCCCCAATATTCTGATTGGCTGAGATTTCACTTCCCTTAACTTGGAGATTCGCAAATACGCAATCAGCAAATCTCCAATGGCCAGTGCACAGATTTGTGTGTGCCACATTGGCAGCACTGAGAATTGGCATTTCTCATGCCGCAGTGCTTTCTCGACCCCAACACTTTGCTGATGCAGCGAATTTGAGGCTGAGTAAAAATGAGCTTGTCTGAAACTGCTGCCTGTTTGTGTGCGATGAGAATTTCGCATTTGATTTCTTCTGCTTTGCAGGGAGATGCGGCTGCGAGTGGGTGAAGATGGCTGGATCTCTGGCCTGACAGACTCGGTGAGTGGCATCTGGGGTGCCGATGTGGGTGCAGATGAGCAGCTGTGCTCAAATTCTCCACTCGCCTTTGCAGGAGGAGGCAGAGCGAAAGGAGCTGAAACGGCTGGCCGAGGCGGGCGACTCGGCGGGGCTGCGGCGAGCGGCGACCCGCGGCAACTGTGACCTGCCGGACAGGTGGGGTTCGACAGCGTTAATAAGGGCATCTTGGAACATCCAGTGCTCTGACGGGGCTCTGTGGCAGCATCTGCTGCAGCTCGGGGACCCCACCTGTGCTAATGTGCATGCTCTCAGTTGCCTGCACTGGGCAGCCGGGGCTGGCAATTCTGCCGCAGTCTCCCAGCTGCTCCATGCCGGAGCCTCCGCCAACGCGAGGGCGAGGGAATCCACGCCCCTCATCTGGGCAACCCAGTGCATGGGCGCCCCCCGCCACCGCCGCCGCAGTCGGTCGGGCTCTGCTGGCCGCAGGTTCGGACTGGAGCCTGAAGGACAGGATAGGCCAGACTGCGCTGGATTTAGCAACAGAGAAGGGAAAGAGCGAACTGGCCGAGCTGCTGCGTGGGTGAGTTGCCATGGCGACTGAGAATGTCTCTCATCTTGCATTATCGCACTGAGTGGGTGCAGGTCGCAGTGTTTCACTGATCAGAGTCAAAGTGGGTTGCAAATTTTAGCCAAAATATTTTCTATCGAATCAGAGTTTCGCCCGCCTCTGCCACTCAAGCAGTTTTGCAGTGCCGTAAATACTAGTATTAATATTATCAGTGGGAATAAAGCTTTCCATTTGCTGCTTTTTATAGGTAAAAATGCACACTGCGTACTGTGCGGGCCGCTCTCTCTGCCCCCTCGTCACCTCTCTGCTCCCTCGACACCTCTCTGCCCCCTCGTCACCTCTCTGCCCCCTCGTCACCTCTCTGCCCCCTCGTCACCTCTCTGCTCCCTCGACACCTCTCTGCCCCCTCGTCACCTCTCTGCCCCCTCGTCACCTCTCTGCTCCCTCGTCACCTCTCTGCCCCTCTGTCCCTCTAACCGCAGTTTCGCACAGGGCAGACAGGATGCTGAAATTTCAGTGTCTAACGCATGCGGCACAGCAGGGGTCCACTGTTCTCATGCAGAATCTGCAGATTCACTGCCTCATCTGGGAGGTGACCGCCCCGCTTTCCCTGTCGACCCGCAGCCAGCGAGAGGCAATTCTGCCCATTTCGCTTACCCCTGAGCACACACGCACGCCTTCAATAAAGTTGACAGCTATCCAAATACTTTTGCGGAGTCTGTCTCGGTTTCCTCACCTTCTTCAGTGATTTGCCACTGGCCAAGTGAGCCTCACTGACCAAAAACTGGCAATTGAAAAGCGTTAGAAGGGGAGTGGGATATTTTTGTATTCACTTTTCCCCACCGCATGCCAGGGCAGGAATCTGACATTCTCCTTCGGTAGCATGTTTTGAGACGGAGATGAGACAGGGGAGATGAGACAGGGGAGATGAGACAGGGGAGATGAGGCACATTGTGCCCTCCCTGCTGCTAGCTGCGGTTGAGGGTCAGCTGACCTATTAGCCATGGCCATGCTGAGTCATTAACTTCCTTCAAGGTGCTATGAAATGCATTGTTCTCATTGCTAGCAGAATCTAATTGATACACATGCAACTCATGTCGCTCCTACCAGCGGCAAGGCTGGTAGGATCCGGAAGTGTCAAGTCAGTGTTGATATTATATTATATTATGATTGAGATTTTGAGTGCTATTATACAAATTACTCGTTGACAATCTCCACTTCCACCAACCAACGCCCATGCAGGTACGAAGCCAAGGAGTACTTTGAAAAGCCGTGAGTACATACATTGCTGCTGCTTTAATTGCATTTCTGCTCTCTGCAATCTGCAGCTCTTCTGCCCACCTGCCGCTTGCTTTCATCAGCCACTAAAAATTCCTCAGGATTCTCATTGAGCGCTGGGACTGCGTCAAACTCATCGGCAGCGGAGGCTTCGGCGATGTCCACGAAGTGCTCACGGACATGGGCATCAGGTGCGCTGCGAAGACTCTCAGACTGCCAGTGCAGCTCGGCGACCTGGAGCCTTCAAAGAAAACGGAGATCGACAAGTTTATTGAGGGCGAGAAGAACCTGTGCCAGCTGCGGCACCCCAACATCGTCAGCTTCTTGCACATCGCTCAGCCTGAGTATGCGACAGTTGTTGTGTTCATGGAGCTGCTGGATGGCTGCAGCCTGGAGAGATTTCTCGACTCAAAGCCGCTGGGTGAAGAAGCCATTCGACAGTTCAGCAAGCAGGTGAAATTTGAGCAGCCTGCTCATGAGTGATGCAGTGAGTTGACTTTTTACCGTCAGCCGACACCAGTTCCTCAGCCCACCCACCTGCAGATCTGCAGCGCGCTGCGCTACCTGCACAGCCGACAGCCGCCCGTGATCCACAGAGACATCAACTGCAGCAACATCATTGTGCTCAGTGACAACAGGCGAGTCAAGCTGATCGACTTCGGCCTGTCAATCAAGCTGGAGCAGTCTGTCAGCCACCTAACAGCCTCCACTGCGGCACCGAAGGGCACTCTGAACTTCATGGTGCCAGAGCTGCTGGCACCAGATGATGAAGGTTACCCGCTGTACAGCAGAGAGTCGGACATCTGGGCGTTCGGCTGCTCAGTCTTCCAGATGGCCACGGGAGGCAGGCCCTACTCAAACGTCAGACACTATTACCTCGTGGCCCAGAAGCTGGAGAAGGACGGAGCCCCCGCCCTGCCTGACGGCTGCTCGGCGGAGCTGCGGGACTTCTACAGCCGCTGCACCGCCCGAGACCGCAAGGAGAGAAAGTCAGCAGAGGAGCTGTGCCTTCACGGCTTCCTGCAGCGACGGTGACCAAGCTGGCAGACAGACTGGCTGACACTGATAGGACCCCAGTGAAATTTAGGGCTTGTGAAAATTAGGTCTTGTGAAATTTAGGTGTCTTACTGCAACTGCTGAGCGGTCATTCAGCCAGCTTCGTACCTGCGTTCCACAATGGGACAGGAGCGATTGACAGGATTGGCCCAGCTTCTTATTCACAAGGACATCAAGGTGAATGTAGACGCAGTTGTTGACCAGTTTGCTCGAAATGGGTGTCGTAGAATTGATCTTGTGTGGCAATCTTTTAGTATTATTTAGTAGCATATTATGAAATGACTAATGTTCGTTTGTGCATTAAATAAACGCAACTCGCGCAGCGCAAAGCAAAAGTAGTCACTTCTCAATTGCTGAAATGGTGAAATTTAGTACAACTTAATCTGTAAAACTCTTTTTTTCAACTTACTTTATCATCTTTATCTATAGACTCTAGACGCGTTTACACTCAGAATTCATTGTATTTTACTTTTACCGCACATCAGCCAGTCCTGTGAGTCAGTGACCCCTGTCACAGACTACTCTACTCAGACTGCTCTTGCTGTTGCTGTCTGTATTGCATCTGTATCGATTTTATTGCTATTATATGTATTTTTACCCATATTTCAGGACATGTTTTTTTACTACAAGCATATGCATCCAATTTAACTTGCTCTTCCCGGCAAATTTATTCAAATAAAAAATCAAAATGTTACAAATTGACGGTAGACCCATGGCCATAAGGAAAGCTTGGTTATTTTTTACAGTTAAGACCAACAAACAAATAGGATTACGGTGGATAGAACCACAACCGATATCCCCAAAAATATTTCCCGGCTACGCCCCTGCTCCGGGCTGAGGCGGTTCCATTCCTTGTTGATGACGATCTTGTTCTTGGTGCCTCTGCCCTTGTCCTCGGCTGAGACCTGGAGTGCGTTGTCGGGAATTCCGTATTTTATATATATATTTTTTCAAACAGGATTCGGATAGTTTTCTCTGGAGAAAATCCCTACATTTCTATAGAAGCCCTCTCCTCTCCTCTCCTCTCCTCTCCTCTCCTCTCCTCTCCTCTCCCCTCCTCTTCTCCAGTGCACTCACCTGCAGAATGCCGTTGGCGTCTATCTCGAAGGTGACCTCAATCTGGGGCACGAGGCGGGGCGCCTTCGGAATGCCGGTCAGGTCGAACTTGCCCAGGAAGTTATTGTCCTTGGTCATCGGGCGCTCACCTTCGTACACCTGGATTGTGACTGTGGGCTGGTTGTCGGCAGCCGTGGAGAACACCTGGGATCGCTTGGTGGGGATGACAGTGTTCCTTGGGATCAGTTTGGTCATGACTCCGCCCACAGTCTCAATGCCAAGGGTCAGCGGAGCGACGTCGAGTAGCACAAAAGCTTCGGTGCCGGTAGCGCCGCTGATAACGCCAGCCTGAACTGCCGCACCGTAGGCCACCGCCTCGTCAGGGTTGATGCCACGGCTCGGCTCTTTGCCGTTGAAGAATTCCTTCACCAGCTGCTGCACTTTCGGGATGCGGGTGGAGCCACCGACCAGCACAATCTCGGCAATGTCCTCCTTCTTCATGTCGGCGTCCTCGAGCACCTTCTGCACTGGCTTGAGTGTGTTGCGGAACAAGTCCATGTTGAGCTCCTCAAAGCGAGCTCGAGTCAGCGTCTTGGAGAAGTCCTCGCCGTCGTACAGCGACTCGATCTCCAGCCTGACGGTGTGAGCGGACGACAGGGCGCGCTTGGCCTTTTCAACTTCTCGACGGAGCTTCTGGACCGCCCGATTGTCGGTGCGCAGATCTTTGCCAGTCTTTTTCTTGTACAGCTTGATGAAGTACTCCATAACGCGCTGATCAAAGTCCTCGCCTCCAAGGTGAGTATCGCCGTTAGTGGCCACCACTTCAAAGACGTCGTTGTCGATGGAGAGAAGCGAGACGTCGAAGGTGCCGCCGCCCAAGTCGAACACCAGGATGTTCTTCTCGGCGCCCTTCTTGCCGAGGCCGTAGGCGATGGCCGCAGCCGTGGGCTCGTTGATGATGTGTATGAAGTTGAAGCCTGCAATTTCACAGGCGTCCTTCGTGGCCTGACGTTGGGCGTGATTGAAGTAGGCCGGCACGGTGACGGCAGCGTGAGTGACTTTCTTGCCCAGGTAGGACTCGGCGATCTCCTTCATCTTGCCCAGCACCATGGCGGAGATCTCCTCCGGAGCGAAGGTCTTCGTTTCGGCGCCGACTTTCACCTGAAAGAATGCGCAGAGGGTTTAGGGGCAT
This sequence comes from Macrostomum hystrix, assembly GCA_950097015.1. NCBI lineage: Eukaryota > Metazoa > Platyhelminthes > Macrostomidae > Macrostomum > Macrostomum hystrix. The sequence continues at coordinate 24,538,819 of CATNEN010000001.1, forward strand.
GTTTAAGCACAGGTTATTCTGTAAGTCGTTTCTTGGTCTGGGGCTAATAAGTACTGGGGCTTTTTCAAAGCAAGGCTGCTTACCTGCACTGAAGGCTTATTAGATCGATTGATGACAGTGTACGGCAACAGCTTAATGTCCTTCTGCACCGTGCTTTCATCGTAGTAGCGTCCAATAATTCGCTTGACATCGAAAATCGTATTCTCCGGGTTGGTAGTCAGCTGGTTCTTCGCAGCGTCGCCAATCAGACGTTCGCCATCGGCTGTGAACGCCACGTAGGACGGAGTGATGCGATTGCCCTGGTCGTTGGCGATAATTTCCACGCAACCGTTCTTGAACACACCGACGCTAGAAGGGACAAAAGTAAGGATTGAAGAAATGGGTTAATACTACTTGTTAGTAGGATAACAGTCTACAGGACGACCCGTGACCAATTCTGTACATTTCACTGAACATAACACACGGCACACAAAGCAGACTCACCATGAGTAGGTGGTGCCCAGGTCGATGCCGATACCGACGTCTTCCTTCTGCTCCTTCTCCTTCTGCTTGGCTTCATCGGCGGCTGAGCCTCTGGTTGGGCCGAAAATCAGCAGCGAAGCTAGAACCGCTGCGCAAAGCACTGTCGACTTTTTCATCTGGAATTCAGATTTATTTTTATAAGTAAAGGCTATTATTTAGATTTCTGAATGATTTTACGTTCGAAGTGATAAATACATAAATTGACCGTCATACGTCATTCAAGAGTAGACTTACCTTAGCAATGCCTGTAATGCTTGCAGTTAAAACAGAACAGAACAGAACAACAGACCAAAACAGAAACAGCAGTGAAAACTGTAGATTAGCAGTTGTAGCACTAAGGCTTGGTCGCTCGGAGAGTTTAGCTTGTCTGGATTGTTAATCTCTGTCTAGTTTAGGAAGGTTTGAGATGGAGAAACAGTCTAGCAAAATTCGCCTGCTTAAATACTATGCAAGTTGACCTCTCCTCTCTGATTGGTTAGAATTTTTTAGAAAACTCTGGTCTAATAATACGATTAAATGCGAACGATGACATTGCCTAGAATGTATATCGGCGGTGGTGGATTCCCCCTACCCAACCCGAGGGCTAAATTTAGAAATGTTTCCGATTCCAGATTCGCCGGAATTCCTGATTCTATACATCTTACTTTATCATAAATTAAAATTAAACCACATACTCGTAACCATTGCCCTCTTTGAGTGTTGGTCAAGCATTGAAACTCTATTTCTATTGTATTGAAATTAATTAAAAAACAAACTTAAATTAAATACACTTTCTTCATTCATTATCTTGTAAACTTGCTTCGAAAATTTATTAACATTCTGGAACGTAGATTCAGTGAGCAAAGAAGAACATCACAGGTAATATTCTGTTTACCTGTTAAGCAAAATGAAAACGAGAGACACCAAAGCGGCTGCCATTGCATTGCCGTCGAACTGGCGTTCTTTTCTGTAAAATATAACTGGCTAGTATATTACGAGAGCAATTCCTATTCAACTCCGGAGGTGCGTGTTTGGTCATTTTTCGGCAAATAGGGAATTCGGCGAATCGGGAATCGGCGAATCGGGAATTCGGCGAATCGGGAATCGGCGAATAGGGAATTTCGGCGAATCGGGACTCGGCGAATCGGGAATTTCGGCGAATCGGGAATTTCGGCGAATCGGGAATTTCGGCGAATCGGGAATTTCGGCGAATCGGGAATTTCGGCGAATCGGGACTCGGCGAATCGGGACTCGGCGAATCGGGAATTCGGCGAATTTCGTAAATGTATACGCGTTGGCGTTTTGTATACAATGGCTTAAATGTATACATTGCATCGAAATTCGTCAGCTTCGTAAGGTCCGCATGTTTTTTTAAGAGATTCGGGGGGCAGCAGTAAGAATTTGGGACATTATGGGCTTATGGCCTTTGCGCCTAGAATGCTAATGGATTTTTGGCTTCAAATACTATGAGATACTACGGGACTGCAATGCTATGGGATTAGAGACTTCAGAATGATACTCCTACAAGGATATTTAGGATAAGCATGTCCTACAAGAATTAGCATTTTATATAAGGATTAGCGACTTTACCAGTAGCTTTAAGTTGAGACAATAGTCCACATTAGTTCCATAATTTTATATTTTGAGTCCGAGGTTTCGCCAAACTGAGTTGAGTGAGCGCGAATTAGTTTTCACTAACCTTGAGCACATATTATGCCCGCAAGCGACAATGCGACAAAAAATCCAGTTCGAACCGGTTGAGCAGCCCTGCACCGTAAGTCCTGAGCAGTGCTAGGCTTGGGGATGCTATTTTATTTTTTATAACCGACCGCTTGTTTTACTGCACTGAAAACGGCCCGTCGACCTCCCCCGCTCCGAGAGCGCAGGTGAAAAGGTGAGAGACGGGCCGGGCAGAGACGGAGACTCGCTGCGACAAACTCGAGAAACTGGAGGCTGCGGAGTGGCGCCACCTGCTTTGCCCTTTTCAATTGTGAGCGGCAGACTGGGCCGCTGCTTTCAAACCCAAATTAATTTTCAGTGTCACAATGAGCACAAATTGCTCAGCCAGGAATAAGCAAAGTTATGAAGTGACTCAAATCAGTTCTCACTTTTAGCAAACCGATTGGGCAGAAAATGGCTGGATTTTACTCTGTGCTCACCTTGAGCTGTGGCTTAGTGAGGAGCCCCTGACACCTGCCCTACCTGACACCCTCTGCCATCCCTGACACCCTCTGCCTTCCCTGACACCCTCTGCCTTCCCTGACACCCTCTGCCATTCCTGACACCCTCTGCCTTCCCTGACACCCTCTGCCTTCCCTGACACCCTCTGCCTTCCCTGACACCCTCTGCCTTCCCTGACACCCTCTGCCTTCCCTGACACCCTCTGCCATCCCTGACACCCTCTGCCTTCCCTGACACCCTCTGCCATTCCTGACACCCTCTGCCTTCCCTGACACCCTCTGCCTTCTCTGACACCCTCTGCCTTCCCTGACACCCTCTGCCTTCCCTGACACCCTCTGCCTTCCCTGACACCCTCTGCCTTCCCTGACACCCTCTGCCATCCCTGACACCCTCTGCCATCCCTGACACCCTCTGCCATATCTGACACCCTCTGCCTTCCCTGACACCCTCTGCCATTCCTGACACCCTCTGCCATCCCTGACCCCCTCTGCCTTCCCTGACACCCTCTGCCATCCCTGACACCCTCTGCCATCCCTGACACCCTCTGCCATATCTGACACCCTCTGCCCTCCCTGACACCCTCTGCCTTCCCTGACACCCTCTGCCTTCCCTGACACCCTCTGCCATCCCTGACACCCTCTGCCTTCCCTGACACCCTCTGCCATTCCTGACACCCTCTGCCTTCCCTGACACCCTCTGCCTTCCCTGACACCCTCTGCCTTCCCTGACACCCTCTGCCTTCCCTGACACCCTCTGCCTTCCCTGACACCCTCTGCCTTCCCTGACACCCTCTGCCATCCCTGACACCCTCTGCCATCCCTGACACCCTCTGCCTTCCCTGACACCCTCTGCCTTCCCTGACACCCTCTGCCTTCCCTGACACCCTCTGCCATCCCTGACACCCTCTGCCTTCCCTGACACCCTCTGCCGTTTCTGACACCCTCTGCCACCCTTGTCAGCCTCCGAAGGAGAAACGGGGAAAAGCCTGCTGACTCGCAATTATAGCTTCTTCTTCTTCTTCTTCTTCGGGCGTGCGCGGGCCAGGGCCCATGGCACCGGGCATCAGATGATACCCGCCTTCCCAAGCAGGGCCAGCACGGAAGCACAGCATTCAAAGACCGCAGCGGGCTCCGGGCAGGGGCCCCAGAGGCGGCAGCGGTGGGCGGTCAGGGCGGGGCAGGCGAGGAGCACGTGGGCCGCCGTCTCGTCGCCCTCGCCACAGAGTCGGCAGGTGGGGGCCACCGGGGCGCCAATCGCGGCCTGGAAGCCCCGGAGGGCATGGCAGCGGTCGGCGCGCAGCTGGCAGATCAGCCGCTCGTGCCGCCGCGAGAGGTCAGTCGGCGGAGGAGGCGGCAGGTGGCCCGAGGTGCAGGCGGCGTGCCAGGGCAGCGAGCTCGTGCCCGCAGCGTCGGCGGCCGCCGCGCGGTACAGATGGTGCCAGCGGGCGAGGCAGTTGCGGCGAATGGCGGCCTGGGCCGCAGCCAGCGGGATGTGGGCCTCAGCCTGCGGCAGCGCGGAGCCGCGCTTGGCAATGGCATCGACCGCCTCGTTGCCAGGGATGCCCGCGTGGCCCGGGACCCACTGCAGGTGGACAGCGACGCCCCCGGCTGCGAGGTGGGAGAGGCTGGCCCAGATGGCATCGGCAGTGGTGACGCCCGTCGAGCCGGGGCCGGACTCGAGCGCCGCCAGCGCACTCAGGGAGTCCGAGCACACGCAGACCGGCGACAGCTCGGCCGGGTCCGGTGCCGCCAACACCCACTGGAGGGCCTCGGCGATGGCCACCAGCTCAGCGTGGAAGCTGGACGTCACATGGCCGGCTGGGACGCACAGTGCCGTGTCGGGCTCGACCAGGGCGCCGCTGCCGCCGGCCGAGACGCCATCCTTTGCCGCTCCGTCGGTCCAGATGGCCGTGCGGGCGGGCGGCAGGCCTGCCAGCGTTAGCTCAGCCGCCGCTCTCCGTGCCTCAGGCGGGTCGCACCGGGAGGAGGGGGCGGACAGCTGCAGACCAAAGGTGACGGTGTCCAGGTTGGCCCAGGGAGGCGTCGCGGGGACAGCGCAAACGGGCTCGCGCGGGTAGCCGCTCAGGCCCGCGTCGGTGCTGACTCTGGTCGCCGTTTCCCGCCAGCCTCGGGCGCTCTGGAGGCGGCGGTGTGGGCCCTCGGCGGCCGCGCAGGCGAGCAGCGGGTTGTCGGGCGGGAGCCTGAGGGCGCGCTCGAGGAGAAGGCCGGCGTGCATCTCGGCGCGGACCGCCATCGGGGGCAGGCCGGCCTCTCGTTCTAGCACCTCCGACCTGGTGTTCCGAGGGCACCCGGTGATGACGCGCGCGCACAGGCGCTGGGCTCGGTCCAGCTGCTCAATGGCCGTCTTGCAGGCCGACGGCATCCAGGCGCCGGCCGAGTACTTCAGCACCGGCCGCACGTAGGCAGTGTAGAGCCGGCGCGCGTCGGTCTGCTTGGCGCCCCAGCTGCTACCGGAGAGCGCGGCCAGGACGCCGCACCGGGCGCGGGCGCGGCCTGCGACGTTGGCGGCGTGCGCGGTGAAGCTCAGCAGGCGGTCCAGGATGACGCCGAGAAACCGGGGCTGGCGGTCCGTCGCGAGGGGGGCGTCGTTCAGCTGCAGCCGCAGCTCCCGGCTGGCCTCACCTGCGGTGGTGGAGAACAGGGATGCGGCGCACTTCTCCGGCGCCAGCTGCAGCCGCCACTTGTTTGCCCACTCGGCCGTCGCATCGATGGCCCGCTGCGCTTTCGCCTCGGGCTCCTCCACAGTCAGGCCTTGCACTGCAATGGCCAGGTCGTCCGCGTAGAGGAGCGGCGTGCAGTCGGGCGGCAGCTGGTCCGGCAGGTCGTTAATGAATAGCGCGAAGAGCAGCGGGGCAAGAACGCTCCCCTGTGGTAAGCCCTCGCGGAAGAGCCGCCAGCTGCTCGTCGCGCCGTCGACCCTGACGGCGGCCCTTCGGTCGGCCAGGAAGCTGCTGAGCCAGCGGACCCCGGCAGCCGGGATGCCCGCGGCGTGGAGCTTGTGCAGCAGGCCCTGCTTCCAGACGGTGTCGTACGCCCTGCGGAAGTCGAACAGAACGACGACAGTCCGCCGGGGGGGCTGGCCTGGTGACCATCACTGATGAGCTGGGTGAGCCTGGCGATCTGGTCCTCGGTGCAGCGCCGCTTGCGGAAGCCGGCCTGAGCCGGGTGCAGCAGCTGCCGGGACTCGGCCCACCAGTAGAGCCGCGCTTGGACCAGGCGCTCGGCCAGCTTGGCCAGGGCGGAGGTCAGGGCGATCGGCCGGTAGGAGCCAATCACGTCGGCCGGCTTGCCCTTCTTCAGGATCGGCACGACGTGGGCGCGTCGCCACGCAGACGGGACCTCCCCCTTTGCCCAGGACTGGTTGATCACATGCAGAGCCGCCCGGCGACCGGCGGGGCTGAGGTGCTGCAGGTGCTCGGCACAGATGCCGTCTGGTCCTGGGGCTTTCCTGGCCGGGAGGGAGCGAAGGACTCTGTCCAGCTCGCGAAACGAGAATTGCTTGCTAAAGTCTCCTGCCTCCGGGCTGTCAGCTTGTGCGGCGGCGCGGCTGCGGTGGTTCTCGCGGCGGAGGATGCGCGTCCTGCGGTCTTGCGGAAGGCGGCTCACGGCGGCGTACTCCTTGGCGTAAGCCTCGGCGATGTCCTTTGGTCGGACGTAGAGCTTCTGGCCCACACGGAGCGCTGCATCCCGCTGCAGGTTGTTGCTTCTGCCGTCAAGGGAGCGAACGACTCTCCAGATCTTGGAGTGGTCTGTGTCCGCTGCCACCTCGCCGGCGAAGGCCCTCCAGCTGTCGCGCTTGGCGTCGGCGATGATCTTCTTGGCGTCTGCGCTGGCCTTGTTCCAGGCCGGCCGCTCGTTCGGATCGGCAGCGGCGGCGGCCCGCGCGGCCCGACGGCTCTTCACGGCGTCCTCGACCTCCGGGGTCCACCAGGCCTTCGGGGACGGACGGGCCCCTTGCGGGATGAACGCCTTGTCGGCCGTCATGATGGCCTCGGTCAGCAGCCGGTTGGCTTCGGTGGCCGTCGCGGGCGGCAGGGCGTCCCAGCCAGCCAGGGCCTCCTCGGTCTGCGCGCGGAAGCCGGCCCAGTCCGCCTTGGCCCAGGCCCGCCGGGCGGCGCCCGCTCGCTTGGCTGCGCCTCGGCTGCCATGAATGATGACGCTGATCGGCAGGTGGTCCGAACCGACGTCCCTCCGCACCTGCCACTCAGCCCGGCTGGCGAGCGACTTGTGGCACAGGCTGACGTCGGGCGCCGTCTGCCGAGCATCGGCGCGGCGCGGCATGTGGGTGTGGCTGCCGTCATTCAGGATGCGCATGCCGGATATAACGGACCATTCAAAGGCGGCCGTGCCCAGGTCCGTCTCTTCCGATTCGGGGTCCCAGGCCGGGTGGTGCGCGTTGAGGTCCCCCAGGATCACCGTGCTGGCACCTGACGGGAGCCACTGGGAGTTGAAACGCTGCACGCGGTCGTCGCCTTCGGCGTTTCTGATGGGCGGAACGTACAGGCAGTGAATGTCCAGGCTCTCGACCGTCTTCTCAGATGGGAAAACCCGGATGCCGGCCCACTCGGTGGAGACGTCCTCGGGGGCGCAGGGCCGCTCATGCAGCACCTCGTAGCGCAGCCCCTCGCGGATAAGGATCGCGACCCCTCCGCCGCGGGTGGGGCCACCTGAGCGCCGGCCGCTCTGTCTGTGGCGCCAGACTGCATTGAAGCCCGGCAGGCGTGGTTCCCTTCCTTCGGCGGTGTGGGTCTCTTGAAGACAGGCCACGTCAACGCGCAGGTCCAGGAGCAGCTTGCACAGTTCGGGCGTCTTGGCAACGACGCCCTCTGCGTTGAGTTGCAGGAGGTGCAGGCTGCTGGGGGCCTGAGCGCGCGCGGACCGTCGGTCGGGCTGGCGCTTCGCGCCGCCGGGGGCCCGCCGTTGAGGTTCGGCAGGCTGCGTCGGCAGTTGGTCAGTCATTTAGGACCGGTTCGGACCGCCAGATGCTTGTTGGGCGGTGAGAAAGGGCTGTGCTGTGCTGTGCTGTGCTGGGCTTTGGGAGGGCCCGTTTGATGGCCTGCATTTCGTAGGACTTGCGTCCTCCGGGGGGCACCTCGTGGAGGCGCAGGCCATTGCCCCCCCCGCAATTATAGCTCGACTCAAAGGCTGTCCAACTAAGGTGAGCTTCGCTAGGTCCGACGAGCGTACAAGGATTAGCATGTCCTACAAGGATTAGCATGTCCTACAAGGATTAGCATGTCCTACAAGGATTAGCATGTCCTACAAGGATTAGCATGTCCTACAAGGATTAGCATGTCCTACAAGGATTAGCATGTCCTACAAGGATTAGCATGTCCTACAAGGATTAGCATGTCCTACAAGGATTAGCATGTCCTACAAGGATTAGCATGTCCTACAAGGATTAGCATGTCCTACAAGGATTAGCATGTCCTACAAGGATTAGCATGTCCTACAAGGATTAGCATGTCCTACAAGGATTAGCATGTCCTACAAGGATTTGCATGTCCTACAAGGATTAGCATGTCCTACAAGGATTAGCATGTCCTACAAGGATTAGCATGTCCTACAAGGATTAGCATGTCCTACAAGGATTTTTTTATACATTTCTATACTGGAGTTGCAAATGTGAGGCCGAATCTGTAAAGTTATATGAGCACTGGAAGTTTTGAATAGAGAAGTGGGGATCGAGTTGAGTGAACCGAGCTGAGGTATGAAAAAATCAAGTTGAGTTGAGTTCAAGTGCGAAATAATTGTTATGTGGTAACCTTGAGCTGCAATTGTGTCCGCAAGCGAGACTGAGACAATGAATCCAGTTCGAAGCAGTTTAGCTGTTTTGCACCTCAAGTTTTGAGCAGTGCTAGGCTTGGGGATGCACTTTGATTACTTTTTTAACCGACCGCTTTTTACTGCATATCAATTAAATAGCCATTCGACCTTCCCTCGCTTCGAGAGCGCAGATGAAGGAAGCTGAGAGATGGGCCGAGCAATGCCACAAACACGGGAAACTAATTGCGGCTGCGGAGTGGCGCCACGTGCATTGCCCTATTGTGAGCGGTATAATAGACTGCAATGTCGGCTGCTTCTGAGCTCAGAAACTTGTCCATTGACGCAATGAGCGAAAGTAGACTAACCAAGAATTAGCAAAGATATGAAGGGACCCAAATGAACCCAAATGACAGGTAGATAGGGAATAGGAAGACAGGTAGATAGGGAATAGGAAGACAGGTAGATAGGGAATAGGAAGACAGGTAGATAGGGAATAGGAAGACAGGTAGATAGGGAATAGGAAGACAGGTAGATAGGGAATAGGAAGACAGGTAGATAGGGAATAGGAAGACAGGTAGATAGGGAATAGGAAGACAGGTAGATAGGGAATAGGAAGACAGGTAGATAGGCATTTCTTGCGTTTTATACAGAAAGATTCTGCATCTCTGTTGTTTTTCTACTACACGATTCCCCGGTCGCCATTGGTTGCGAGAGACAGTGAGCTGTGTCTAACAGATTGGGAGATGTGTCTAACAGATTGGGAGCTGTGTCTAACAGATTGGGAGATGTGTCTAACAGATTGGGAGCTGTGTCTAACAGATTGGGAGCTGTGTCTAACAGGTTGGGAGCTGTGTCTAACAGATTGGGAGATGTGTCTAACAGGTTGGGAGCTGTCTAACAGATTGGGAGATGTGTCTAACAGATTGGGAGCTGTGTCTAACAGATTGGGAGCTGTGTCTAACAGGTTGGGAGCTGTGTCTAACAGATTGGGAGATGTGTCTAACAGGTTGGGAGCTGTCTAACAGATTGGGAGATGTGTCTAACAGATTGGGAGCTGTGTCTAACAGATTGGGAGCTGTGTCTAACAGATTGGGAGATGTGTCTAACATATCGAGTGATGTGTCTAACAGGTTAGAGCTGTGTCTTACATATTGGGAGCTGTGTCTAACAGGTTGGGAGCTGTCTAACAGATTGGGAGCTGTCTAACAGATTGGGAGCTGTGTCTAACAGATTGGGAGCTGTGTCTAACAGGTTGGGAGCTGTCTAACAGATTGGGAGCTGTGTCTAACAGATTGGGAGCTGTGTCTAACAGATTGGGAGTTGTATCGAACAGATTGGGAGCTATATCTAACAGATTGGGAGTTGTATCGAACAGAATGGGAGCTGTATCTAACAGATTGGGAGCTGTGTCTAACAGATTGGGAGCTGTGTCTAACAGGTTGGGAGCTGTGTCTAACAGATTGGGAGCTGTGTCTAACAGATTGGGAGCTGTGTCTAACAGATTGGGAGCTGTGTCTAACAGATTGGGAGCTGTGTCTAACAAATGGGGAGCTGTGTCTAACAGATTGGGTGCTGTGTCTAACAGATTGGGAGCTGTGTCTAACAGATTGGGAGCTGTGTCTAATAGATTGGGAGCTGTGTCTAATAGATTGGGAGCTGTGTCTAACAGATTGGGAGATGTGTCTAACAGATTGGGAGATGTGTCTAACAGATTGGGAGCTGTATCTAACAGATTGGGAGATGTGTCTAACAGATTGGGAGCTGTGTCTAACAGATTGGGAGATGTGTCTAACAGATTGGGAGATGTGTCTAACAGATTGGGAGATGTGTCTAACATATCGAGTGATGTGTCTAACAGGTTAGAGCTGTGTCTTACATATTGGGAGCTGTGTCTAACAGATTGGGAGCTGTGTCTAACAGATTGGGAGCTGTGTCTAACAGATTGGGAGATGTGTCTAACATATCGAGTGATGTGTCTAACAGGTTAGAGCTGTGTCTTACATATTGGGAGCTGTGTCTAACAGGTTGGGAGCTGTCTAACAGATTGGGAGCTGTCTAACAGATTGGGAGCTGTGTCTAACAGATTGGGAGCTGTGTCTAACAGGTTGGGAGCTGTGTCTAACAGATTGGGAGCTGTGTCTAACAGATTGGGAGTTGTATCGAACAGATTGGGAGCTATATCTAACAGATTGGGAGTTGTATCGAACAGAATGGGAGCTGTATCTAACAGATTGGGAGCTGTGTCTAACAGATTGGGAGCTGTATCTAACAGATTGGGAGCTGTGTCTAACAGATTGGGAGCTGTGTCTAACAGATTGGGAGCTGTGTCTAACATATTGGGAGCTGTGTCTAACAAATGGGGAGCTGTGTCTAACAGATTGGGTGCTGTGTCTAACAGATTGGGAGCTGTGTCTAACAGATTGGGAGCTGTGTCTAATAGATTGGGAGCTGTGTCTAATAGATTGGGAGCTGTGTCTAACAGATTGGGAGATGTGTCTAACAGATTGGGAGATGTGTCTAACAGATTGGGAGCTGTATCTAACAGATTGGGAGATGTGTCTAACAGATTGGGAGCTGTGTCTAACAGATTGGGAGATGTGTCTAACAGATTGGGAGATGTGTCTAACAGATTGGGAGATGTGTCTAACATATCGAGTGATGTGTCTAACAGGTTAGAGCTGTGTCTTACATATTGGGAGCTGTGTCTAACAGATTGGGAGCTGTGTCTAACAGATTGGGAGCTGTGTCTAACAGATTGGGAGATGTGTCTAACATATCGAGTGATGTGTCTAACAGGTTAGAGCTGTGTCTTACATATTGGGAGCTGTGTCTAACAGGTTGGGAGCTGTCTAACAGATTGGGAGCTGTCTAACAGATTGGGAGCTGTGTCTAACAGATTGGGAGCTGTGTCTAACAGGTTGGGAGCTGTGTCTAACAGATTGGGAGCTGTGTCTAACAGATTGGGAGTTGTATCGAACAGATTGGGAGCTATATCTAACAGATTGGGAGTTGTATCGAACAGAATGGGAGCTGTATCTAACAGATTGGGAGCTGTGTCTAACAGATTGGGAGCTGTATCTAACAGATTGGGAGCTGTGTCTAACAGATTGGGAGCTGTGTCTAACAGATTGGGAGCTGTGTCTAACAGATTGGGAGCTGTGTCTAACAGATTGGGAGCTGTGTCTAACAGATTGGGAGCTGTGTCTAACAGATTGGGAGCTGTCTAACAGATTGGGAGCTGTGTCTAACAGATTGGGAGCTGTGTCTAACAGGTTGGGAGCTGTGTCTAACAGATTGGGAGCTGTGTCTAACAGATTGGGAGTTGTATCGAACAGATTGGGAGCTATATCTAACAGATTGGGAGTTGTATCGAACAGAATGGGAGCTGTATCTAACAGATTGGGAGCTGTGTCTAACAGATTGGGAGCTGTATCTAACAGATTGGGAGCTGTGTCTAACAGATTGGGAGCTGTGTCTAACAGATTGGGAGCTGTGTCTAACAGATTGGGAGCTGTGTCTAACAGATTGGGAGCTGTGTCTAACAGATTGGGAGTTGTATCGAACAGATTGGGAGCTATATCTAACAGATTGGGAGTTGTATCGAACAGAATGGGAGCTGTATCTAACAGATTGGGAGCTGTGTCTAACAGATTGGGAGCTGTATCTAACAGATTGGGAGCTGTGTCTAACAGATTGGGAGCTGTGTCTAACAGATTGGGAGCTGTGTCTAACAGATTGGGAGCTGTGTCTAACAGATTGGGAGCTGTGTCTAACAGATTGGGAGCTGTGTCTAACAGATTGGGAGCTGTGTCTAACAGATTGGGAGCTGTGTCTAACAGATTGGGAGATGTGTCTAACATATCGAGTGATGTGTCTAACAGGTTAGAGCTGTGTCTTACATATTGGGAGCTGTGTCTAACAGGTTGGGAGCTGTCTAACAGATTGGGAGCTGTCTAACAGATTGGGAGCTGTGTCTAACAGATTGGGAGCTGTGTCTAACAGGTTGGGAGCTGTGTCTAACAGATTGGGAGCTGTGTCTAACAGATTGGGAGTTGTATCGAACAGATTGGGAGCTATATCTAACAGATTGGGAGTTGTATCGAACAGAATGGGAGCTGTATCTAACAGATTGGGAGCTGTGTCTAACAGATTGGGAGCTGTATCTAACAGATTGGGAGCTGTGTCTAACAGATTGGGAGCTGTGTCTAACAGATTGGGAGCTGTGTCTAACAGATTGGGAGCTGTGTCTAACAGATTGGGAGCTGTGTCTAACAGATTGGGAGCTGTGTCTAACAGATTGGGAGCTGTCTAACAGATTGGGAGCTGTGTCTAACAGATTGGGAGCTGTGTCTAACAGGTTGGGAGCTGTGTCTAACAGATTGGGAGCTGTGTCTAACAGATTGGGAGTTGTATCGAACAGATTGGGAGCTATATCTAACAGATTGGGAGTTGTATCGAACAGAATGGGAGCTGTATCTAACAGATTGGGAGCTGTGTCTAACAGATTGGGAGCTGTATCTAACAGATTGGGAGCTGTGTCTAACAGATTGGGAGCTGTGTCTAACAGATTGGGAGCTGTGTCTAACAGATTGGGAGCTGTGTCTAACAGATTGGGAGCTGTGTCTAACAGATTGGGAGTTGTATCGAACAGATTGGGAGCTATATCTAACAGATTGGGAGTTGTATCGAACAGAATGGGAGCTGTATCTAACAGATTGGGAGCTGTGTCTAACAGATTGGGAGCTGTGTCTAACAGGTTGGGAGCTGTGTCTAACAGATTGGGAGCTGTGTCTAACAGATTGGGAGCTGTGTCTAACAGATTGGGAGCTGTGTCTAACAGATTGGGAGTTGTATCGAACAGATTGGGAGCTGTATCTAACAGATTGAGAGCTGTGTCTAACAGATTGGGAGCTGTGTCTAACAGATTGAGAACTGTATCTAACAGATTGAGAGCTGTATCTAACAGTTAGGAAACTTGTTTGTTTAATTCAATGTTAAGATTGAATGCTATTAATAAAAAATCAGTCTTACATTTTTCTCTTATTCAAAATACTGTACAGACAGCGGACAGTGCTCAAGATGTCGTGCTGCTGTTTGTCAGACTCAAAGTAAAAGGCGAGCGCTGGCTGATGCTGCTCAGCTTTGTCAACATCGATGCGGACTTCATCGGGGGAACTGCTGACGAAGGTGGAGCAGCTGTCGACAGCAACACCGGCATTGTTGTCAACGGTGAAAATAGGAGAATAAGACGGAAAATAGCTTCAAGGACTAGCGGCAGCGGGACATTATCCAGACACTGCTGGAGACAACGGCACGTCACAAAAGTTACTTTTCGCTGATGTTGCCTAATAACTGACAGAAGAGAGCTACAAACGTTCACATTCTCAGTTGGAACACGGCATAAAGCCTTGAATCCATTTAATACGAGTCCACTCGTAATACTTCAATGGAACACGGTGCCTGTTCAGCCCAGCACATCGTCTCTCTGCGGCTGGTATTTCATTTCATTTCATATATCGTCTACATCAGAGAATGTCATTCAATACAATTTTCGTCAAGTCCTTGAATCCAGCAGCGGTTAGCCAAAACGATGCAATCATACTCAGACTCAAAGATCAGTTGTAGGGGACTCTAGACTGCGAATGGGCAGCTGTATGATGGTCTCAGTCCCTTGGCGAGCCGGCAAATCCACATCCTGCCAGCAGCTGCTGTACAATAGCCACAGTGTGGCTGAGGCTCAGGCTGCATGATGCTCTCTCCCTTGCGTTCAGATCAAGCATCCAAACCTACTTTGCTGGACTCAATCTGAGCTCCTCTATAGCATAACGGAAGTAGTAGTGATACCAAAAGCTACCGCGGCACGCTAGACTCCCAGTCTCCAACCAACCACCATACTCCACCCATCATACACACTGACCTGAGCACGCTAGGCCGACATACCACACCCCTCCCATCCCAACACACCGACCCCCCATACCCCACCCCTTCAAACCGACCCCTCATACCCCCACCCATTCACACCGACCCCTCATACCCCACCCCTTCAAACCGACCCCTCATACCCCACCCCTTCAAACCGACCCCTCATACCCCACCCCTTCACACCGACCCCTCATACCCCCACTCGTTCACACCGACCCCTCATACCCCACCCCTTCAAACCGACCCCTCATACCCCACCCCTTCAAACCGACCCCTCATACCCCACCCCTTCAAACCGACCCCTCATACCCCACCCCTTCACACCGACCCCTCATACCCCCACTCCTTCACACCGACCCCTCATACCCCACCCCTTCACAGCAACCCATCATACCCCCACCCCATCACACCGACCCCTCATACCCCTCTTCACTCCTACACACCGACCCCTCATACCCCTCCTCACCCCTACACACCGACCCCTCATACCCTCACCGCTTCACACCGACCCTAGTCGCAAGGGAATTCTCAATGCACTATTAGCTGGAAACACGGCTTTCTGTTGCGCGTACACACGGAAAACTTTCACTGGGAGGTGGGGAAGCTGCATAGGGATACTGGATACTTCATGGAGTACTTTCATTCCATTCGAAATATCCATGAACAACTCCATTCCAGGCATGCTTACATAGCAAGAAATCGACTCCAACTTGGATATCTCCAGAACGGACATTAATGCAGCTTTCCAATTGAACTCTGGTAACATCAAAGGTGAAACTCTCTTATCAGTTCTCTTGATCTGATTGGGCTTGATCAGTTTCGTCCACACAGACTTACTCAAAAAAGCAGTTTCTCGCTCCTGTATCTAGGATACCGTCGACTTCCTGCTCCTGGATAGTCTCTATTGCTACAGCTTCATATTCTTCAGGTTTAACTAGATCTAATTTAAAGTTAAAATAAATTTTTTCTAACAAGTCCTTTGAGTCTTCTTTGTAGAACTTCGAGAGTTGGCAGCTGCTGACCTCGGGGCTGACTTTTCGGATGCTGACTCGTCGATTACTGATTCATCGGCTGACGCATTGGACTCTGACTGATTCGGAAGCAATGGGTGCTGACGCATGAGGTGCTGACGCATGAGGTGCTATATAGTTTTCAGTTGGCTATATAATTTTCACTCCCGGTGGCGTGAACTGGCGTGAACCTCCGGCCTGAGCGTGGGCCAGGCGCCAGTAACACCAGTCGCGCATGCCGTTAGCAACACTCAACCGGATATAATCAGAGCAGCAAGGGAATTATACTCGTGTGAGGCTCTTCACAAAACCCTGAATTCTCAACTCAACGCCTACTTCGAGTACATCGAGTAGATATCGTACAGCTCTGCTGCTGTGTACAAGTGCGAGCCACTGAGCACCTGGTTGATTAAATACTTGATTGATTAATTGATGTTGATTAAATAGGCAAATGGTTAACTCAGCTACAGCTCTGCACAAGCTTATGAAGAGCGTGCATGCGTGCATCTCGTGCATGCACGACAAATACTACTGTAAGTAGCAGCATTTGACTTTGGAGTTTGAGTAAATTTTCTATTTTTATTTAGGTATAAAAAAACTAAAAAACTTAAGTGCTGAAGGTCTCTTCCTAACTGACTTCCACAAAAGGCCACGTCAAACTCAGGGGACCATATATGGCCACAACGGCTTGCCTTGATGGTGCCACTGCATGTGCCAACCGACTAATTGAAGACAAAAAACTTCCTCAATATCAAAATATCATCTTAGAACTGTCATAGAGATCTTGGTACACTTTTATTAACTCAAATTTAGTCTCATTACAATGAAGCACTTATTTGTTCGTAACGAATCTTCTCAGTTCACACACGGATCACGCCCTGGACCGTTGCAGCCTTCATCGCATTAGCCGATTAGCTGTGGCACAGGCAGCTCACAATTCCCATTTACTTCAATCCTGCCCGACTCCGCACAGGTGGCATAGCAACGGCCGTTCACTTTGAAGTTCCGACACGCCACGCACATGTCTGGGCCGGGTCCCCAGCATTCGCCCTGGCACTGAGCATCGCAGGTAGCGTTCCGGCAAATCTCGCTGCTGTCATCAAAGCTCAGGTTTTGTATTATAATTTGAAATTCATTAGTGACTTCCTGGATTTCTCGGATTCGATTGCTTGGATACCAGGCTCTGCAAAGATCACTAATATGCTCAAGCACAAGGTCAGTAGTATATTCCAAGCTAGCTAGTCCGAGGTATCTCGTCTTGAGCGAGAAAATCTCAAAGGAATTAGTGACGTATCTGATATTACGTAGGAATCGGAGATTTTCTGTTAAGTATTGAGATCCCTCAATTAATAATGTGCCGTAAAAGTACTCTAAATTCTCCAATGCTGTAAGGTTATCTAAGCTACTTAAAATATCAGCAAACACGTATAGAGAAGAATCGGCCCTCCAAATCGAACACTGCTCAGTCCTCAATGAGTATGCTAAATTGTCTGACATCATTAAGGAGACATTGCACGATTTGCAGGGCTTAGAGCTAATTTTGTCAATACACTTTGTACACACTCCTTTGATGGGGACTTCTTCTGACGGACACTCGATTAAACAGCGCCTGCCGTCAGAGCTGACAAGGAAGGGCAGTGAGCACTTCTCTACGCAGATGTTGCCGATCTGTCGCCAAACAGTCACGCCAGTGCCATTACCACTAGCGGTACTAGTATTCGACGGACAGGATTCTCTACAGACACCATTGAACAATACTCCACTCCGACAGGCGAAGCACTCGTTGGGCCGGTTTGAGCAACCGCCAAGGCAGTCGTCGTGGCAGCAGTCTTCTTGGCCAGTGCTCGGGTTATGGAAGCATAGGTTCGAGTTACACTTGCGTTTACGACATAGTTGATTGCTTTGACAGCCATCAACACCGTCGGACCAGCAAGTTTGGTCATAAATTGGAGTACAATTAGCGTGACACGAAAGCTGACGATTGCAGGTGTGCCTGATCACATCCGAGTTCGAATTGTTTGTAATAAGTTCTCTGCCTTCTTCAGTGATGATAGAAGGCACATGATCCAAGTAGCTCTGGTCTGGTTCTTGAAACAGGCTTGTCCAGTTGATGCTGTAGGACAGGTAGCAGTACAAGCTAGACTTCATTGGCCCACTAGTATGAACATCTCTCTTTGTGATGGCAGTCAACTTTGGCATTTCCAGCTTGCTCAAGTACGGCGTCATTAATATCTCAAATGAGTAATCAGTAAAATTTTCAAAAGCGTAACCTCGGATGGTGCGCAAGTTGCGGAAGGTGACGCGCTCAAGGTTGACGAACTCGATCACCAGTGCTCCTCTGATCTCCTCAATGGAGTCAAGAAAGTCAGTTTGCATGCCTCGAATTGCATCGTCTTGCGGTTGGTCAATACCTATATTGCTCAATTCCAAGTCACCGAAAACATACTGGCAGCCAGCTACATAAGCCGCTAAGTCCGCCTGCAAGCGACTAACATTTCTGTGGGTCTCATAGCCGTAGCTGGATATATATAAGGATTTGCAGATACGGAGGCCAGAAGCCGCATCGTCGTGTAACAACGGAAGCAAAAGAAGCAACCGAAAAACAAGCTGCGGGAAATTCATTTTCTTAAATCACCTCTGTAGTGGTTTCTTTCTATTTTGATTCCCAGCTCTGAAGCTTTTCACTTCTTTAAATCCGAATTGAATGAATCACGACTCGTAGAAAATGAAATTCTTTCGCATGCAACTTTTTCAACAAAAAAATAACACCACTTCCCACATTTTGCCCGTTTCTCTGACTCTGCAGAAAAAAAGAAATAAATCAATAATGAAAAGACAAATAACTTTAGTTTGCTTTCTTTTTGGCTCTCAAATTCCAGGAGTTAACCGTGCTCCAACTCGGGCAATTCTCAGTGAAACAGGCGACGAAATACTAAGTTTAAGTGAAGCGTTTTTGTTTTTTAATAATAAGAAAATGTAAGCCTAAGCCTATAGCTTCGATACAAAAATCAATCAATAATCACCAGACAAAGCGCATTTGGCTGTTGTCGTTTCGGCTCTTGAATCGCAGGAGTTCATTTTGCGCCGTTGTGGGCAATTTGCAGCAAAAGAAGCGACGAACGAACCGAAAGACTAAGCAATTATTGAGCATTGAGTATTGAGCACTGACCTTCTTCTTGACGACTCCAACGGTTTCCTGCTCTGCCGCAGAACAAGCAGGTGACATCCCGACTAGCGACTCTCCGAGAAGTGACTAGTTCTACGTGAAAATGACACTTCGCCTACGATTCGGGCCAGATGCTCAGCCATAGATTTTGAGCAGCACTTCCAAAGGCTGCTTACATCTACTCCAGTCCATGGACTCTGGGGGACGTAACTGTGAGAGGACTGTGAGAAATCCATTTTGAATCTAGGGAATTGAGCGCCATGCTCAACGACGCAAATTGTCTCCGTGAGTTGCATGCACGACATAAGTGCATGCCTTCTGTTGTCAGCGCTGGTTGATATTTGATTTTTCAGTTTAGATAACACTTTGTTTACACTTTAGATTACACTTTCTTACAGCTAGCTCGTCAACTTAAAAAATTGTGACAGTTTTTCATCGCTGACACAGTGGAGACACTTCACAGACCCACTCTGATACAGTGGAGACACTTCACAGACCCACTCTGATACAGTGGAGACACTTCACAGACCCACTCTGACACAGTGGAGACACTTCACAGACCCACTCTGACACAGTGGAGACACTTCGCTGACCCACTCTGACACAGTGGAGACACTTCACTGACCCACTCTGACACAGTGGAGACACTTCACTGACCCACTCTGACACAGTGGAGACACTTCACAGACCCACTCTGACACAGTGGAGACACTTCACAGACCCACTCTGACACAGTGGAGACACTTCACAGACCCACTCTGACACAGTGGAGACACTTCACAGACCCACTCTGACACAGTGGAGACACTTCACAGACCCACTCTGACACAGTGGAGACACTTCACAGACCCACTCTGACACAGTGGAGACACTTCACAGACCCACTCTGACACAGTGGAGACACTTCACAGACCCACTCTGACACAGTGGAGACACTTCACAGACCCACTCTGACACAGTGGAGACACTTCACAGACCCACTCTGACAAAGTGGAGACACTTCACAGACCCACTCTGACACAGTGGAGACACTTCACAGACCCACTCTGACACAGTGGAGACACTTCACTGAGCCACTCTGACACAGTGGAGACACTTCACAGACCCACTCTGACACAGTGGAGACACTTCACAGACCCACTCTGACACAGTGGAGACACTTCACAGACCCACTCTGACACAGTGGAGACACTTCACAGACCCACTCTGACACAGTGGAGACACTTCACAGACCCACTCTGACACAGTGGAGACACTTCACAGACCCACTCTGACACAGTGGAGACACTTCACAGACCCACTCTGACACAGTGGAGACACTTCACTGACCCACTCTGACACAGTGGAGACACTCCACTGAGCCACTCTGACACAGTGGAGACACTTCACAGACCCACTCTGACACAGTGGAGTCACTTCACTGACCCACTCTGACACAGTGGAGACACTCCACAGACCCAATCTGACACAGTGGAGACACTTCACAGACCCACTCTGATACAGTGGAGACACTTCACTGACCCACTCTGATACAGTGGAGACACTTCACAGACCCACTCTGACACAGTGGAGACACTTCACAGACCCACTCTGATACAGTGGAGACACTTCACAGACCCACTCTGACACAGTGGAGACACTTCACAGACCCACTCTGACACAGTGGAGACACTTCACTGACCCACTCTGACACAGTGGAGACACTTCACTGACCCACTCTGACACAGTGGAGAAACTTCACTGAGCCACTCTGACACAGTGGAGACACTTCACAGACCCACTCTGACACAGTGGAGTCACTTCACTGACCCACTCTGACACAGTGGAGACACTCCACAGACCCAATCTGACACAGTGGAGACACTTCACAGACCCACTCTGACATAGTGGAGACACTTCACAGACCCACTCTGATACAGTGGAGACACTTCACAGACCCACTCTGACACAGTGGAGACACTTCACAG
Source organism: Macrostomum hystrix (assembly GCA_950097015.1). Taxonomy (NCBI): domain Eukaryota; kingdom Metazoa; phylum Platyhelminthes; family Macrostomidae; genus Macrostomum; species Macrostomum hystrix. The sequence goes on from CATNEN010000001.1 coordinate 24,559,352, forward strand.
ACCCACTCTGACACAGTGGAGTCACTTCACTGACCCACTCTGACACAGTGGAGACACTCCACAGACCCAATCTGACACAGTGGAGACACTTCACAGACCCACTCTGACACAGTGGAGACACTTCACAGACCCACTCTGACACAGTGGAGACACTCCACAGACCCAATCTGACACAGTGGAGACACTTCGGCCAACCTGTAGAGCCGCGCTTCCGACAAACGCTCGGCTGACTTAGCCAGGCTGGAGGTGGGTGGGGGGTGGGCGGTCTAGTGTGGGCCTTTTAGCCCCGTGCGCTGTGCAGTCCTCACCCGTCCTCTCGCCTTGCCTGCCTCTCAATTCTCTCACTCAGTGCATTTTGAGCACGCGCAGGATGAATGTAGTGAATGCTACGCGAAGAATTGAGAGAGAAAGGCCTGAGCACGCTGGGTCACAAGAAAGACCTAGTAAGCAGGCTCGCAGCAGCTATGAGCCACGGCGAAGCTGCCGGTCGGCGACATCAAGCAACATCGAACCCAATGGACAACGGCAGCGAAGGACGACAGCAGCCGAGCCGGCAGAGGCAGCAGCTGAGCCAGCGGAAGCAGCAGCAGCCGGAGCCAAGGAAGACGCCGGACCTGGAAGACCTGCGGCGGAAACTGGAGAACCTGGAACTCGATGCGGCCTCGATGCGTCAGCAGCTGGAAAGCCAAAGTCGACCAGGTGAGATAGGCAATCAGTTTTTAATGAGCCATCTGACTGTAGTAGCGAGACAAACGTTCAGGGCACCCTGAGACTCTGAGAGGCTCCAGGCTAGGGACCAGGCTCGAACCCTCGGCCGTCCGATCAGGGCCTAATGTTACGCCACTCATTGTCGCGGATTTCTGCTGTGGTGATCCAAGAACGGCGTCAACAGGTCCGAGTCGCTAGGCGTAGGTCAGTGGATAGTCGGTAACGCGCGCATCCTGGACGCCCTGATAGCTCGGGGACAACTCGACCTCGACGGTGTACCTGCAGTACAACGTGCAAATTGACGAGCTGGTCGAGGCAAACTATGGCACCACGAGAATCATGCGAGCAGCATGCCGGCATGCAGGACTGGGCAGGACCGAGTTTCTTGCTAGTGGCAAGGCACCTCATCGCTCCACAGCAGACCCAGCAACATGCCCGCACACGCCCGGAGAAGAATATTCCGGTAGTCCAGGGAGCACCTGTTTGTCTCAATTCAACACCCGCGGCGGCTGTAAGTTCCAGATCTGCAAGTACAGCCATCGATGCCGGGTCTATGAATTATTAATTTGGGGAAAGATGGGATTTGTGAATAGTGGGGACTGGGGAAAGGTGGGATTCTGTGAATAGCAGGGATTGGGGAAAGATGGGATTCTGTGAATAGTGGGGATTGGGGAAAGATGGGATTCTGTGAATAGTGGGGATTGGGGAAAGATGGGATTCTGTGAATAGTGGGGATTGGGAAAAGATGGGATTCTGTGAATAATGGGGATTGGGGAAAGATGGGATTCTGTGAATAGTGGGGACTGGGGAAAGTTGGGATTCTGTGAATAGTGGGGATTGGGGAAAGATGGGATTCTGTGAATAGCGGGGACTGGGGAAAGATGGGATTCAGTGAATAATGGGGATTGGGGAAAGATGGGATTCTGTGAATAGTGGGGACTGGGGATTCTGTCACTATCACATATCTTCAGTCACTCTCTCATGTCTTCAGTCACTCTCTCATGTTTTCAGTCACTCTCTCAGATCTTCAGTCACTCTCTCATGTCTTCAGTCACTCTCTCGTGTCTTCAGTCACTCTCTCATGTCTTCATTCACTCTCTCATGTCTTCAGTCACTCTTTCATGTCTTCAGTCACTCTCTCATATCTTCAGTCACTCTCTCATGTCTTCAGTCACTATCTCATATCTTCAGTCACTCTCTCATGTCTTCAGTCACTATCTCATATCTTCAGTCACTCTCTCATACCTTCAGTCACTCTCTCATGTCTTCAGTCACTCTCTCATATCTTCTGTCACTCTCTCATATCTTCAGTCACTCTCTCATATCTTCTGTCACTCTCTCATATCTTCTGTCACTCTCTCATATCTTCAGTCACTCTCTCATGTCTTCAGTCACTCTCTCATATCTTAAGTCACTCTCTCATGTCTTCAGTCACTATCTCATATCTTCAGTCACTATCTCATATCTTCAGTCACTCTCTCATATCTTCAGTCACTCTTTCATGTCTTCAGTCACTATCTCATATCTTCAGTCACTCTCTCATGTCTTCAGTCACTCTCTCATGTCTTCAGTCACTCTCTCATATCTTAAGTCACTCTCTCATATCTTCAGTCACTCTCTCATGTCTTCAGTCACTCTTTCATGTCTTCAGTCACTCTCTCATATCTTCAGTCACTCTCTCATGTCTTCAGTCACTCTCTCATATCTTCAGTCACTCTCTCATATCTTCAGTCACTCTCTCATGTCTTCAGTCACTCTCTCATATCTTCAGTCACTCTTTCATGTCTTCAGTCACTCTCTCATATCTTCAGTCACTCTCTCATATCTTCAGTCACTCTCTCATATCTTCAGTCACTCTCTCATATCTTCAGTCACTCTCTCATGTCTTCAGTCACTCTCTCATGTCTTCAGTCACTCTCTCATATCTTCAGTCACTCTCTCATGTCTTCAGTCACTCTCTCATGTCTTCAGTCACTCTTTCATGTCTTCAGTCACTCTCTCATATCTTCAGTCACTCTCTCATGTCTTCAGTCACTCTCTCATATCTTCAGTCACTCTCTCATATCTTCAGTCACTCTCTCATGTCTTCAGTCACTCTCTCATATCTTCAGTCACTCTTTCATGTCTTCAGTCACTCTCTCATATCTTCAGTCACTCTCTCATATCTTCAGTCACTCTCTCATATCTTCAGTCACTCTCTCATATCTTCAGTCACTCTCTCATGTCTTCAGTCACTCTCTCATGTCTTCAGTCACTCTCTCATATCTTCAGTCACTCTCTCATGTCTTCAGTCACTCTCTCATGTCTTCAGTCACTCTCTCATATCTTCTGTCACTCCCATCGACTTGTCCCTTCAGCATACAAATTCGCAGTGAATGAGCAGCTCAACAAGATACCTAATGCAATTCAATCACTGCAGGTGCTAATACAATACTCAATGACTAGTGCAGTGCTAAATCGCTTTTATGTATTTGAGTTGTGCTAATAAGTACATAAGTGAACAATAAAATATTTTTGATATTCTCAGATAAGCTTTTCAGGAGTATGTACAATGTTGCCGTTGCATCAACTGGACTGCGTGTCATAACAAAAATTAATATAATAAAATACTACTTACAAGTGGGAAAATGTTAGTAGTATAGCAGGGCGGCATCAGGACATAAATAAAATTGACTAACTTACTTCTCAATGTAAAAAGTAACAGCTGTAAAGAGGAAGTTTGGAAACTGAGGTTTGGGAAAATCTTTTGCAAAGTTCATAGGAAACTGATGAGTGAGGACTATCAGTTAATTTGAATAAAACGATGCATGATGAACTGAATGCTATAATGCAATCATATATCAAAGTAGCAATACTCATCACTCGCAAAAATAGAAAAGTAAGCATGTTTGAATATAAAAAGACGGTTGCTAACGGCAACAAAACTCTACCAGGGTGCGTAACAACAAAATTAATTACAAATATAAAGCTTTCAGCTAGCAGCTAACAGTGGCAGCAAAAACACAAAATGAGTCGCCAAGAGACGCATGACTAGGAAAAAACTCCCAAGAGGCAAAAATATGGTTATTAGAGAGGCTGGTCATCAGATGAGAAAGTATAAAAGGGGTGCATTTCTACATGTTGGTCGTAATAGTAAAATGAAATACTGCATGCGAACTACACTACTCACACTGGCTATGAGTAGCAATATGAAAATATTCGCAATTGAACTATTTACATTTAAATATGACTTCAGAGCAGTTTTTTAAGAAATTGAATCCCAAAAATCATTGACTGACTACTGTAGTAGGCAAAATAGTTCTTTTTTCACTACTGAGAGACAGCTAAACATTTTAGGGATAATTAACATTGTCCTAGGATTTCCTAATCCTTAATATTTTGTCTTTATCAATTGTGTGAGATTTTTTTTCTTATTCGTATTGGGAGACATATTATCTCAATGGTCATTTATGAGATCGGGCATCTGAGAACAACAGTCAGCCAATGGTCACCCAGCCCTGCTTACAGAAGAAGGCCAAAAGTGTCCTGAGGCCTGGATGGCAGTGCTGCAGCTGCTGCCTTTGCTGGCCAAGGCTGGACTGCTCAGCCAGCAAGTAGAGCTTCATCAGCTGGTAGGAGTCGTGGCTCAGGCGCAGACTGCGGCAGAACTGGCGCTCTCGTTTGCTCAGCTGCGGCCTTGAGGTGGACGCGGCGATGGAGGCGGACGATGATTTTGACTGCGGCGGCAGCAACAGAGGCGAAGGCAGGGGCGGTGGCGGTGCCGGGGCATTCTTCTGCTGCTTCAGCAACGGAGGTGGAGTCTGGAAATTCAATGCGCGTTGCACACTACTCGAGGGCTGTTAGTAGTATAAAACGCATTTGCAGTGCAGAAACGAGACCAGACTCACCGCTGCTCCATTTCTAGTGAGCACAGGCAGGCTGGATTTCACTCCAATGCTGGAGAATTCTCCGAATGGCGACACTGCTCCAGCTGATGAGGCTAGAGAGTCTGCGCATAACATGGTAGCGAAATTCATTTAAATTAACAATTCAGTGAGCCGTTATCCCATTTAGGGATCTTCAGTAAGCCGTTATCCCCATTTAGGGATCATCAGCGAGCCGTTATCCCATTTAAGGATCATCAGCGAGCCATTATCCCCATTTAGGGATCATCAGCGAGCCGTTATCCCATTTAGGGATCATCAGCGAGCCATTATCCCCATTTAGGGATCATCAGCGAGCCGTTATCCCATTTAGGGATCTTCAGTAAGCCGTTATCCCCATTTAGGGATCATCAGCGAGCCATTATCCCCATTTAGGGATCATCAGCGAGCCGTTATCCCATTTAGGGATCATCAGCGAGCCATTATCCCCATTTAGGGATCATCAGCGAGCCGTTATCCCATTTAGGGATCATCAGCGAGCCATTATCCCCAATTAGGGATCATCAGCGAGCCGTTATCCCATTTAGGGATCTTCAGTAAGCCGTTATCCCTATTTAGGAATCATCAGCCAGCCATTATATTATTTAGGAAATTCAGCCATCCGTTCAGCTACTCAGCCGCAGCTCACCTGGCAGTCGCCGGACTCCGAGGTTCCGCAGGCGGGTCAGCTGGGCCAGCTCTGCCCGCAGCCGGTCGGCTCTGGCCATGCAGTCGATGAGCTGGCGGCAGTCGGGCTGCTTCAGGTAGCGCAGGAACGGCCTCAGCCGGCTGTCGGCCGCCGTGAAGGCGTCGCAGTCGCAAGCGAAGGGCCGGCGCTTCAGCGGCGACGGCGGCGGCGGAGGCTCGGGCTGTGAAAATGGCGAAACGGCGGCGGCTGCCGAATCGGCTAGAGCTCGACGAAGCCCGGCAGTCAGGAGGCCGTGACGACGAATGAGGCGCTTGCGCTCGCTGCGCAGCCGAAGCCGCTGCCTGCGGATGGGAAAGCGAAAAGCAATGCGGAATTCGCAGCAGGGCTGTGGGAACTGGCATGTGGGCACACACGCACAGATACTGTACACAGACACACAGATACCGTACACAGACACACAGATACTGTACACAGGCACACAGATACCGTACACGGGCATACAGATACCGTACACAGGCACACAGATAATGTACAGACACACAGATACCGTACACAGACACACAGATACCGTACACAGACACACAGATACCGTACACAGACACACAGATACTGTACACAGACACACAGATACCGTACACAGACACACAGATATCGTACACAGACACACAGATATCGTACAGAGACACACAGATACCGTACAGAGACACACAGATACCGTACAGAGACACACAGATACCGTACAGAGACACACAGATACCGTACAGAGACACACAGATACCGTACAGAGACACACAGATACCGTACAGAGACAGGACTCATTCGGGGATTCAGAGAGACAGTCAGAAAGAGTCCAAAATGGATCATTTCGGACTCCAGTCAAATGAGAGCACAGATTCTGCCTGACCAACCTGTAAGCATCGATCTGGGCTGCACGCAAGGCGCTGTCCAGCTGATCAGCTTCAAAGCAGGGCCGCAGACGGCACACCAGCTCCTCGCCAATGTTCCTATCATATTCTTGCTCGAATTCGAAATCTCGCAGCGGTGCCAGGCCGAGTCTTTGACACTCCTCCGCAGTCAGGTCTGTACTGAGCGACAGCGGAACCAGAGGCGGCGACGATGGTGGCGAATCCACAGTCAGGTCCTGGACGGTGGCGCTGGCAACAGCGGCTGCTGGACCGCCGGAGAAGATGCGAGACGGTCGAAGCAGGCCCCGGATGTAGTGACGCTCATAGTGACGGCAGCACTGGAGACCAGGGTCTGCTTTGGTGCCTGGGAATGATATAGCGATATAAGGATATAAGGATATAAGGATATAGCGATACAAGGACAATGCAGGCAGATAAACAGAGACAGTACAATAAGACAGACAAACACAGACAAAAAAGGACAGACAAACAGAGGAGGTACAATAAGACAGAGAGACACAGACACAATGAGACAGACAAACAGAGACAGACACAATGAGACAGACAAACAGAGACAGACACAATAAGACAGACAGACACAGACACAATGAGGCAGGCTGAAATAATCCCTGATGTCCATGTGTCTCATTGAACTCACAAGTGCGGTCGGAGAGCACCCGAGCTCCAATATCAGCCCAGTTGCCATAGCCGAATGCATCGATTGCGTCAAGCAGCCGAACCTCCTCCTCCCAGGTCCAGGCGCCGCCGTCATCCAGGCCATCGGAGTCGGCCGGCAGCAAAGGCAGGTGGCAAGTGGCCAGTCGGTAGTCGTGACTTCGCTGATGCTTGCCACCTTCAGCGCCCAGAGCGAAGCAGCGCAGGCAGAGTCGAAGGTCGGGACAGACGGCGCAGACAACATGCATTGGCTGCAATGTGACAGGCGCAAAGGACGAACTGCGGTTCAATCTCTGCAGGCAGTAGCCGCAGCGACTGGTATTTCTAGACACAGTGGAAGCAAGGCTAGTAGTTACTAAGCTGCTGGACTGAGCGGATAATGAAGGTCCAGCAGGTGAGACTGTAATGGCAGGCTTGCTAGGCACCAACAGTGCGACATCTTCATTGTCCTCTTCACCGCAGCTAGCCACATCCATAGTTGCATCAGCTGACATTCACTGGACTAGACTTGAGGACTTGGCTGTGAACTACTGCAAGTAGGCAGTTTAGGAAACTTAATGTTAAAATCCACAAAGTACACTTGCTAGAATTTACAGAATAAAAATTACAAAAATATATGTGGCTAATAAATGCATAAATTTATGTATATCTGTTACAATTTATGTTTAAATAAATAAACATTAATGTGTACATATAGATAGGCCTACCTTAAATAAATGCTGTTTATTGAGCTAAGTTAAAAAAGCTTTTGCTTTCAACTTAGCTTGTAATAAAGTGCAAGTAGAAATAAATGACATTTTATATAAACGCTTTAGAATGATCCAATATATAATTATGAGATTAAGTGGAATGTTATGAAGATTCTAAAAACTCAAGGCTTTTAAAACTCAAGTTTTACCAAAGCATTAATACTGCTAATTCGAAATCAGAATTAATTAACTTTATTTAACAACATTTAATAACATTAGTTTGTATTTTAAATTTTAGTGTGCTAATAAACATGTAGCAAAATTGGTTTTATGGGTGTTGAGTTCAAATAAATCATCAGATGTTTTAGGTAAGGCCTAGCAAAAAATTTATGTAGAAAAATTTGCCACTACTAGGTCAATATAGACCTAATCTATGATTCACTTGGCTTTTTTCCTAAATTGAAACTATAGAAATACATTGTTTCATTCTATGTTTCATACAAATACATACTTTATATAGAAGTATGAGTTAATAAGTTAGTTAGCTATTTAAAGCAATGACCAAAATGTTTAAAACTGTTTAAGAGGCAGGTGCATCAGCTTAAACTTCAAGTATTTTTATGCTCAAAGTTAAACAAGTTTGGAAATTTTACTTTTGCTATAATATGACAATTGCTCTCCTACCCGAGACGTAGGTAAATGGTTGTTTTGGCCATAGATGTTTTGGCCTCAAACTGTTTTGGCCACAAACCAGTTTGGCCCCATACTTATTTAAACTCAACATTCTTACGGCCAATTTCTAATTTATTTAAGAATTGTTAATTTTATTTGATAGTGACAATGGAAAGCATGAACTTGACTTTTACAATGACAAAGAATTTTAAATACATGCTGGAAGTGTTTGCCCAGTATAAAGGTAATAAAAAAAGAGGACTTGGTACACAAAGAATGTTAAAAACATGAATATTCTGCATTAATGAAAATAGGGCCTAGTTCTGTACTGGGCCAATGAGTGCATTTCATTTGCCATTACGTGTATTGCCAATGAGTTTGGCTGCAGAGTCCAAGGAAGGCATTTACTGCTGTGGAATTGGCTATTGATTCAGTAGCATAATGTATGAGCTCGTAGCATTATTATGCTCATTCGACTTTTGGCCAAAGCAGCTATGGCAGAAACTATGTATGGTCGAAATGACTGGAATTCTAGACATAATATACCTGGAATTATAGGCCTACATTAGCTTTCTCCCCCTACTTTAAGGACCTTAAGGACTTTAAGGACCTTATTTCTCCTAGTCCTAGGTCTCTTTGTTGATCTGTTACCTATCTATCCTATAATCTGTACCATTAATAAAACCAGATTTTTTTGACACACAATGGGACAATGCATCAATGGCAGAAGTTAAGAGTCTAAGATAAGAAACTGAATTATAAATGGATTCCGTACATTTAGGTACTATGGAATTATGCCTACCAGTCAGTGCTTTTCCGTATAGCTCCTGGGGTAGGGAGTGTAGTTTGATATTGTGGTGAACATAGCAATGTCATTTGGCATTGCCCAAATTAGGAATAGGACCTAGGACATTAGATCGATAATTTTTTTGGCACAGACAGGAAGCATAGTTTGGCCTGTTTTGCCAATTACGAAATGTGGATTTATTGTATATGTGCTTACAATATTATATTACGAGTATAACACACAATATTAAAACACACTTGTACTTATAACATACATTCAGACAAGATATTCTTGTAGTGGTCCTTTACCTTGAATAACCTTCTGCAAACGTTTGCAGCCAAGGTTCTCAGAAAACAAAATTTCAAGTTTATTTACAAGAAATCACGATGAGATATGAGTATAACACGGATAACAAATAGCACTGGCCACCTCGGAGCCAGAGAAATTTTTTATGCTCTGTTAAAGTAAAAAATAGTTATATGCGGGCAGAAATTCAAATCTGTAATACTGTAGTGCCTCGTGGTCGCCGGTCTGTTCGTGGCCGCTGGACTGCCGTACTATTAAGTGTACGACGAGTAATCGTTAAACCGGTCGTTAGGACGCTCTGCTTCGGCCTGGCACTAGGTGGCCTTAGGATGCTCCCGCAGTACTCCTAAGGCATTACGAACACTAGACATTTTTAACGAAGATGACTAGAGCTTTTTTCGTCCTTCGGGCCTACCGAAGTGACGGCATGCTTGTGCTGTCATGTCGCTGTACGCTGTCGCTGGCCATTTTTACTCGTGCTGCCACCAAGGACGACTGAGGATCGTTATAGTTTATAGTCAATATCGTTCATAGGACTTAAGTAGTCCTTGCTTGGCTGCTACTCGTCGGGGTGCTCTGGACTGGACACTCCCCTCAGCAGATGATCACTCAGCAGGTGCCTGAGCGTGTAGGCGTACGCCGATGACCTTTCCTTCCTGTTCTCAATCTCATCTGTTCAAGCTGCCCAGCGCCAGATTGACAGGCTAGTCGAGGTGGCCTCAAGCGTTGCCCTAGTCATCAAAACACTGAAGTCTGGGTGCTCACCATGCCATACGAGATCTCAGAGGAGCTGACCTGCCCCGGCGCAGACGGGCAGTCCTACGAGGCATTGGCAACTCACCCGCTGCCAGCGGTTCACTTATGCCTCGACGGCCTGATGCCCCAGTGGCCCACATGGAGGAGGACGTTCGGCGGCGCAGAGGACTGGCATAGACGGCTGTCCACCAATCTAAAGCTCTTTCCGACTGCCAGAGGGCTCGGCTGTGACATGCGGTGGTGGTCGAGGTCGTCCTGCTCTACAATGCTCAGACCTGAAAGCTGACAGCTACGCTCTACAGGCAGTTGTACTTGGCGCACTCGGGGCTGCTACATACTCGTGACTGGCCTTCCAAGCAGAGGAGAACATTGGCCCGAGGCCCTGTATGAGAGGGCCCAGCTGAAAATGATAAGAAGCCATCGGCGGCAACGTTGTGCCCGCCTGCCATTTCTGTGACGAGGGCAAGGAGACACGGCCAGCCACCTGCTTCTGGAGCCCAAGCTCGGAGCCCGCGGCGGTCAACACGCCATCGGCTCACCGAATTTCTAAGTTGGGTGAGAGAGGGTTGAGACGAGACATATATATCTGGCAACGCAGATAAAAATTTGTCTAAAATCAGGGTTGGTAATCATGTATGAAATTATTCATCCAACATGCAACAGATTTTAGTTAACATTTTCCATTTAACGCATCTGAGTCCTCAGAGAGTTCACAATGACCCCGCAAATTTATTCTTGAGTCTGCAAACGCAGAGAGCTCAAACAAAACTCGCAGGCCTGGCAGACCCTACTCATAGCTCTTTGAGACCCGATGAGCAAATCTCTTTGTTCCGTATGCTCTCTATCTCTGTTTCGTTCTTTAGGAGGGAGAGAGAGGAGAGAGAGATCGGTCGCACAGTGGACAATCACCCCACCTTTAACCTCGGTCTGAATCACGCGCGGACCCGCTGAGCGTTGTTAATATTCTGCGAGCTGCGAGCGCGCGAGGTTCGGCAGAAAAGCGCACTGCTTCTATTAATTATCACGTTATTTTAAGTGCTCAGAAAAAAACGGATTCAGCAAGACTATCCTGCAGAAGGCGAATACACCTGCATTCATGGAGCTGATGTACCGAAGTCTCAAAGACTGGCACGACAGGGCCATGTCTAAAGGTGACCCCAAAGTCGAGGGATGGCTCCTCATGAGTTCTCCGGTGCCATCAACCCTGCTGTCAATTCTCTACGTCCTGCTGGTGCTGCTCAGTATGCGGTTGATGAAGAATCGAACTCCGTACGACCTTCGGCGACTCATGGTTGTGTACAACCTGTCCATGGTGGTGTTCTCAGCGTGGCTGGTGTACGAGTTTTGCGTGTCGGGCTGGTTGACCGGCTACAGTCTGGGCTGTCAGCCCGTTGACTTCAGCAGATCTCCCAAGGCCATCCGCATGGCCAAGACCTGCTGGTGGTTCTACTTCAGCAAGTTCATCGAGATGTTGGACACGTTCTTTTTTGTTCTGCGCGGTCGGTTCGAACTCGTGACCTTCCTGCATGTATTTCACCACGCTGTTGTGCCACCATCGGCTTGGTGGGGCGTTAAGTTCGTGCCAGGTGAGATTTGACTCACCTAATAATGATATAAGTTTGATGTGAAATACAACAGGGTCTTTGGCTCTGACACTTTTATCGTCCACTCTTCTGCTCACAGTCTATTTTTAGCAACTCGTTGAACTCTTGCCGTATACAAAAATATACAATCAGTGCCGTTCGAGCATAACTTACTCGCTTTTGAGCGATTTTGGCATTTCGAGCTGGGAAAAAACACACCCTGACGCTTTCTGTGTCATTAGACACTTAAAAGTTCGAAAACTCTTCATTTTATTTCAGGAGGTTTCAGCACATTCGCAACCATGCTGAACTCTCTAGTTCATGTGGTCATGTACCTGTACTACGGCCTGGCAGCCATGGGACCCCGGCTGCAGCCCTACCTGTGGTGGAAGCGCTACCTGACCAAATTCCAGATGGTACAGTTTGTTGCCATTGTGGTTCACGGCATGCAGTTGTACTTCATAGACTGCGACTATCCGATTCAGTTTGCCAACGCAATCATGGCCCTGGCCTGTATCTTCTTCGTGCTATTCGCCAATTTCTACATTCAGGTGAGTGGGCGTTATTTAACAGTAGAACTACCAAGGGGGCGGGGGAATTCCCCTCCTGACATTTTTTGCTGCACCCGAACGGAACAATGCAAGCACACGAAACTCAAGAACACGGGCCAACTTTTTGTTGCGCATCTTCTGAAACAAGAAACAAGTCGCCAGCTCTTCAGACCGTCGAGATATTTAATGTTTCTGGCCGAAGGTCCGATTTTTCCCATAAGAGCTAGTGTATTTTATACACCCCTATACACGAATTTGCACTGCGCCTCAGTGCCGCATTGCCAGGCCTTCAAACTTTATCAGCATGTCACCCGAACGTGCCTGCATCATCTCCATCTTCGGTGGTCACCTACCTTTATCTAGACGGACTGCTGGACCTTCAAGGGCTACTACAGGTGGAACTAGGCCTCTATGGAAACCCTGAGGCGAATTTATCTAATTTCACTGATCAAGCCTAAATATTAGGCGCAGCTCAGCCACAGTACACCATCGCCTAGTCTGTCAACCAATCAGTCACCACCCAACGCTGTTAGCATTCAGGCGCTGCCAAAAAAATTGTCAGGTTTATACACAGCAATCTTAGTTGTTCTTGTCGCCAGGGTCTTCGACAAGAATCGTTCAATATCTCGACGATGCTGACTCTGACGGCTTTGAAATTTGTTCATCGTAAAGGGTGGAAATTTTTTATCCATATGGTGGACTTTCATGAAAATCAGCCACTCGATTTGAGAGCTATCGTGAATTAGGTATTTGAAATACCCCTTTGGTATTTCCCCAGGGGAGAAATGGCTTGGTCTTTCTACTTTTAACGACTAGCCAATCGGCATGCGGGAAGGGGTTAGAACTTTGGTCAATCACTAGAACAAGAGTGAGCAAAAAATCACTAGTATATCTGATTGGTCCAGGAACCACGCACAGCTCCAAGAAACGAGAGAAATAACCCAAGGGCCTTAGCCAATCAACTCACACTTAGCTAGCCAATCAGCTCATACTTAGCTAGCCAATCAGCTCATGCTTAGCCGATCAGATCACACTTAGCTAGCCAATCAGCTCATGCTTAGCCAATTAGCTCACACTTAGCTAGCCAATCAGCTTATGCTTAGCCAATCAGATCACACTTAGCTAGCCAATCAGCTCATGCTTAGCCAATCAGCTCATACTTAGCCAGCCAATCAGCTCATACTTAGCCAGCCAATCAGCTCATACTTAGCTAGCCAATCAGCTCTTACTTAGCTAGCCAATCAGCTCATGCTTAGCCAATCAGCTCATACTTTGCTAGCCAATCAGCTCATACTTAGCTAGCCAATCAGCTCATACTTAGCTAGCCAATCAGCTCATGCCTAGCCAATCAAGCCCTCACTACCCCAACCGCATCGCAGGCTTATCTGAGGCGCTCAACTTCTTGCCGCCGGGCCACGAAGTCGTCAGACCAGCCAGCTGTGACCTTGATTGCCAATGGAATCAGCAATGGAAATGGAAAGCTTGCCGTGCATAGCACTGAGAAGTCGGATAAAAAGGAGGAATAAGTCTTTGTTCCACTGATGCTTAGAAATATTCAAGCTTAAATTTACAGTACATGTCTAGCACTTTAATTATTCTCATAAACTGCAAGGAAAATACAAAGTAATGTAGTCAACAATTTATAAACCTGGTTCCACTCAGCTTGCTACCCTTCTGTTGTGGAACATGTCTAAAATGTAGATTCAAAATAATTGCTTACTTTTTCATTACAAAAAAAATGAGGTGACCCCTCCTCAGGATTCGAACTCAGGCACTCAGGCTCCGAATGTAAATGTAAATGTAATTAGATTAATAAGAAGTCAACAACAGCTCTTATCTTCGCTACTTACCAATCAATGTCAACTTACACAAAATGCTATAATTCTGTCTATTCGAGCGGTCAAACAAAGTACTTAGTTGCTCACCTATGCAGCTTCTACTACTATATGTTTCAGTCAGTAGTAATGAGCGCTTCAATGCTTGAATTCAGAGAGTTTATTGAAAGGCGCTTTGCATGAGCCTAGGCCAAGAGATCAGATTTCTGTCTACTGTTACTTCTATTATAAAAAGGAAGCCTTTTTGACAAAAATTTTAATGGATTTTCAAACCGACCATGGAAAATACTGCTTTGTTTTTTCCTTTTAAGAAGCAAAAGAAGTCTGTATTGCAAAGCCTTGGCAAACAGTGGAGCAGGCACGGCAGCAAACTTACTTTGATGGAAGGCTTCAGTTTAGCATTCCCTTGAGTCAGCTCAGACACCATAGTCTCGCCTCAACCCACCAACAAACCTATCATAGTGCCGTGCATATAGCTCGTACCAGGCTTAACCGATTTCGCTTAACTTTGAACCCCAATTACAATTGTTGTGATTACTCTCAAGAGCAGAGGGTGGTTTGACCCGACCACCTGACACGCCCGGTTCCCGACCTTCAACTAGCCCACGACTAAGGCCTATGCGAGAGTTCACCAGTCCGGGACGGCGAGACTTCAGTCAGGGACGGCGAGAGTTCAGTCAGGGACGGCGAGAGTTCACCTGAGTCCGGGACGGCGAGAGTTCAGTCAGGGACGGCGAGAGTTCACCTGAGTCCGGGACGGCGAGAGTTCAGTCCGGGGCGGCGAGAGTTCACCTGAGTCCGGGACGGTGAGAGTTCACCAGTCCGGCAAGGCGAGAGTCCAGTCCGGCAAGGCGAGAGTCCAGTCCGGGAAGGCGAGAATTCACCAGTCCGGGGACCCCGGTGTGACGCCTAAATGAGGAAGAAACATGGTCTTATCTTTCCGAGGGTACACAGGCTCAGGGCGTGCAGAACGAACAGCGCTCGATTATTAATATTTCACTGGAGTTGAGAACAGAACAAGCCGGGCGCAATAGACATACATATGAATACGCCGGGAGGGAGGGAGAATTACGCAGTTGCCACAAACAGAGGGCAGGTCAGAGCCCCTCGGTCTTACCCGGCTCTCGGCCAATCACAGCGCGGTGAGAGTCAGGAAAAACCCTGGCTGACCCAGGCTCGGCCTAATCCATTGGGCCAGCCAATCGCGGCCGGCACGCGACTTAAGTTAGAAAAGACACGAATATAACTTTAAGCTGAAATATATATAATTAGTTAATAGTTTTTCGTGCCTTTAATGGAAAGTCCTTTCTTCTAGTAAAAATAAACGTACATTATATTTAGGAACGTTTGCAGTTTTAGAGCACTTTAAGCGAAATAGAATCTTAGAAAAGTGACGAAGAGTGTTCTAGTCAGCGTTCAGCGTCCTTGCCCCAAAAAGTGCACAGGGTTATTCAAGAACGAAGTAGTCTCCAACAGTGCCGTTCAGACTGGCAGGCGGGATCTGGGAGCTCAGCAGGTGGCACAGCAGCTCCTGGCGGGAGAAGATCAATGCCTGGCAGTCAGCACTGGCCTGGCACCGGATCAGGCAGTCTGTCTCCGATCTGACGTAGCTGGTCTGGAATGTCGGCTGCGAATCCGCGGAGGCCGGGCTCGGTCTCTTCTTCAGGGTGAATTCGTAATGGTCTGAAATTCAGGTCCAATGTTGCTGCTAGTGCTGAAGATAAATTCATGATTAAGGAGGGTCAGTGGCAGAGCTGCAGTTAACGCGTTTGCCTCTCGCACTGAGGTCCCTGAGCTCGATTCAGCGGCGAGGCCACACTCATTTGGGGCGCAGCCGCAGAGAGAAGACTTTGGGGCTGGTCGTGAAATTTTCGCTTTTGAGAGCCAACTTTTAAGGCACAGTGAGAGTGTACACTGCCTGACGATGAGAAAGTCAGGACAGATATACATCGCTGTGTGAGTGCGTGCCTGAGTACAGAATCTATGTGCGTGTATGCTCAGGCTCAGGAGCTCACTGATTAACTCTAGGCATTACATGTAGGTGACACAGAGGTGACTCACAGTCGTATCTCAGAGCGAAAACTGAGTTTCGCCATCCGCCACCGCAAATCTGAGCCGGATTTCCCGCGCATTTATAACGACAGTCGCCCTCGCTGGCTGCCCCATACGACCCGTAGGAATTTCCGCAGAAGCACTGACTCATCGCCTGCAAAGCGAAGTATGCAAACCTGGCTCGCCAGCAGAACCGGCTGCACTTCTGTAGCGACATGCCGTTCGTACTGGAAAACGCCCCATTGAGATCTCTTTTGCTGCTGTCAACGAAGCAGCCGACATACGAGAATCGTGCCCGACCGGCTGTCACCGCAAGGACGGCCCAGCAACCGATGAAGCCAGTGCTGAAAATTAGCGAAAGCCTCATATTGTTGCGTCCTCGGCAACGAGTGGAATTTCTGAGCTTCTACTTTATACCTGGGTTCCACGAACTGAAGCAACGCTGGCGGCTCACAATGATTGGCTGACAGCTGTCTGTGAGCTACTCATGCATGAGCTCTTTAGTTAAGACTCATCATCACAGTGCGATAGTTGCGCTAACGAGCCAATATTAACTTGTTATTAATCATCCTGAGCATTCAGGTTCCACTTATTAACACATTGTGTCGTGTTCGATAGTCGATTAATAATTAATATTCGATAGCAATTATGCAATCAAAAGCTTATATACAAAGCTTACTACTTTCGATAGTCGCTAAGGTTTATTAATCTAGTTTATAGCCACCTAAAGAACCTAGAATATTAAACTGGAGTAAAGGGCTATGATTGTAACATAATTAGTAACTCTTTTGCAGTGGGCTGTGGTAGTGACTCATTGTTTTGACGTCAGTTTAACGCAGCCAACAAGCATGCAATCCTGCCTTTGCAACTGACTCATGAGTGCAAACAAGCACACGGATATGTACGCACGCACAGTCACGCAGGTGAGTTTGCTCACCTGTGCTCAGAAATTTTCATTGTCAGGCACTGTACACTCTCAGTGTGCTTTGGGTGTTTTGCCCTCATAGGTGTAAATTGAACTTTAAGCCTACTCTTGGCGGCTGCGAACCGAACGAATGAAAATGTGGCAATCTGCTATCAGATTAAACAGGTAAATAAAATGTTGCGGATGACAAAATATGATAAGAAAGCACGTAAAATGTCATAACGAGTACACCATGCCTTTTTGTCGGAATAGCTAAATGTATGCGCCTGTTAATATCCATCAATAACTTATATTCGTAATTTCGTAATATCGAGCGTTTTCCAGAACGAGGTCCTGGCCATTAGCTCCTGCGCTGCGGAGCTGAACGAGAAAAACATCTCAGGCAGGACTATCATCTTTCACTCGGACAGTCAGGCTGCTCTGCAAGCCCTCTGTCACACCACCACGACCTCCCGGACAGTCTCTGACTGTGTCCGGCAGCTTAACAACCTGGCCGGTAAGAATACCGTCAGACTCCAGTGGATACCAGGGCATACCGGTTTTCCTGGAAACGAGCTTGCTGACTCCCTGGCCAAGCAGGGAGGCGCCAGCTCTGCGCCGGGCCCCTGCCCCCCGGTTCCAATTCCGAACACCGTCATCTATCGTCAGATTAATGACTGGGCTGCCAACCTTCATCTTTCCCGGTGGAGAAGCACCATTGATTGCCGCCAATCCAAAGCGGCAGTCTCACCAGTGCCATCCACTCGGCTCCGGAAGGTCCTCCTAAACCAGACCCAGAAGGACATCCGGGCCCTCACCATGACCCTCACGGGCCATGGCTGCTACGCCAGGCACTATTTACTCCGAGGAGACCTCCGGAGTGAGCTGTGCCTGTTCTGCAACCTTGAGAACGAGGATACCCTGCACTTCGTCTGCCAATGCCCTTTCTTCACCAGAGAGAGGCTTAATCACCTCGGACCAAACCCATCCATGGACGACGTTTGCATATCCGAGAACATCCCGCGGCTCGTCCGGTTTCTAAGGGCTACCAGACGAGCATCTTTCTTCCCTAGCGAAGAGCAAGCTGCAGGAAGGACCGGCCACGGACCTCCCTGACTGGCCCCGCGCCATCGGCCGATTGCGGGTCTTTCAGGGATTAGCGGAATGGGCGACCCCCGCCTCCCCGCTGTGTCCATCGGACCGCCCTGCAGATAAGTCAAAGTCAAGCCTATTAATATCCATCAATAACTTATATCCGTAATTTCTTTATCTCCCAAAATATTCGACCAATCGCCATGAAAGTGTAGAACCCGGGTTAAAATTTTGAAAAATAGCTCATCTTAAATGGCGGGAAAGTTTGATCCGAATGGCGGAATTGCACCGAAATCAGTCATTCGGAGCTTTCGTGAAATAGCCAGTGCTGCAAAGAAGAAATTCTTTGCATTCCAAAAGACTTGAAGTTGAAACTTTTATATTCAGAATAGAAGAAGAACTGGCATGTTATGAAAGCGTTAGACTCAGGTTCAGACTGCAGATTAGCAGATGAAGGCCGTCAGCGAGGCTAGGATGGGCCGGTGGCAGACTGCACAGACTCTGGTGGCAGCGTCGCAGACAGCGCAGAGGGTGAAGTGCGCGCACGGCAGAGCCACTCGACTGCGCGGTCGAATTCGACATCGTATGCAGTGCGCATCTTCAATGGAACTCGACGACGATGTTGACGATGACGGGGCTGTCGCTGTTGTGGTGAGCTCCGGGACTGCAGCTTGCAGCTGAGAATCTGTCGGGCAATTCGCCCGAGAGCGGCAAAAACTGTGAAGCAGCGATTCCACTGGCAAGCCGAGGGCCTCGTCAGCAGCTTCTCCCAGAGCCAGCTCGAGCTCGTGGGAGGCTTGAATGAGATCTCCCGGCCTCATTATCGGCTTGCTGCAGTCTCCGGCTGTGAAGTGCCGCCTCGCCAGTGTCATGACTAAGGCAGGCCTGGCGATCCCAAAGGACTCCGCCTGAGTCAGCGGCGCCGTCTCCATGCGGCTGAGCAGTCGCTCCGAGATGCGGCCGAATTCCAGAGCTACCTTAGCAACCAGGGCAGCTTCCGTAGCAGCCAGAGGCTCCCCACTTTGGCGGCCTCGAAGGAACAGCAACAGTCGAGCGAACTCGCAGCCCGGGCTGGCAGCCGCGTGGCTGTCAAGCCAGTGCGAGTCACGTGACTGGCAGAGCTCGGCGGTCAGCCGGCAGTCGCAGTGAAAGCAGCGCAACTGTCCGTCAGAAGCCTGCCGGAAGAAGCCAGCCGCTGATGCAGGTTCCGCTGCTCCTGATCGGCAGCGCAACAAGTAGGGCGCGAACTCGGGACGTCTGGACGTGGCAACCACGCAAAGTAAGCTGCCTGGCGGATGGAGACATTGACTTTTTGAGATCGTTTTGAGTAGACGCGAGTGACACAATTAGTACATCTGATGACCAAACTACTTGGCATCATTTTTAATTCCATATCTTGCTAACTCACAAGTAAATACACAAAATGTACTCTTCACTTTGTAGCTAACATAAACCATAAGCAACCTCCTATGCTAATAGTCTCGAAAAGATCACTAGTGTAATTGCTATTTTTAGACTGAATGCTATCGGGAAAATTGTACTTCTGATCTAAAAATAGACGCTTGTACACTCAAACAGCGGCTTCTATTTTATTTCCAGGAAATTATATAGATTTCGCTTTGCTTTTTTCTACATCTTGCTTATTGGGACTTGAAAAAAATGAATTCTTAAAATTAAAAACCGAAAAATCGAAACAGGATATGAATTCATTAGCAAGGAAATACATACGTTACTCTGAGGCTGAGGCAGCTTACCAGAGACAAACCGCATGACGTCAGAGTCGGTCTGGTTGTCAGCAGCCGAGGACAGCTGCGTCGCTTTGACCAATTCGGATGCTGGTGACAGAATATACCTGGCAATCGCCATCCAGACAGCTTCAGTGCCTATGGAAGCAGTCATTCCGGCTGTTACTGCTCATTCATGCTTTATTCATACCCTACACTACTGCTATAGATGTACTACCCACCCTCATATAGGACTGAGAGCGAAAAGAGGACCGAGAGCAGAGTTTTCGTTTTTCGATTCTCAACGCGTAGCTGCAGATTGGACAAGTTGAATAACGGACAAGCTGACTTGTACATTGTGCGATATTGAGGTCCAAAGATTCAGGATATGCCGGAGCCATTCTGGTGTTTTCAAAAAATGAATATAGAATGACGTTGAGATAGCAATTGATGGCAGGATTTGATATCTAAATCACCAATAGCATGCTTATCCTCCATGCTAAGTCCTGCAAAAGCAATTAGAAACCACAGGAAAAATTTAGTTTCTCAGTTCGATACCCATTGGAGACAAAGGACACAGAACTCAAGCAAGCTGAGTCACTTCTATTACTCCTTTAAGCAATATTATTCAGCCGAAAAATATTTACAACAAATATACAACCCGGAGTTGAGACGTACCCTATCTTCGTTTAGACTAGGAAACCATAAGCTAGCTTGCGAAACATTGCGAACTGCGAGACCGAAAATTCCGTATGAGAATAGATTTTGTAGTAAGTGCAAAATAGAAGTTGAAAACGAGGTCCACTTCCTTTTTAAGTGCAGTTGGAATATGTATAGCGCCGCACGTTCGAATTCTGAAAAAAACATATCTAGGAAAACTCCCCATTTCGCACCCTTAACAGCAGAGGAGAAATCTAACTACATAATGGCACAAGATGATAGGGAAACCGCTGAAGCTTAGCAAAGTACATCATAGAAAACTCTAAAATTAGGTAACAGCTGCCCTGAAGCTACGAGCTCGTATTAACATTTAACAATATATATTTCATATTTTTTTATTCCTGGTGTCCCTTGTTTTTTTACTACGCTTATTTTTAATACCTTAGCTTTTCCCTTCCCAAGTAATCAAAGCTCAATTGTTGAATCCTACAAAACTTTGCTTTTTATGTTTTTTGTTCTCCAGTAAAATATTTGTTGTCAACAAAAAAATAAATATCTGCTCCCATAGATAGCGTGCGCGTTTTAGTAATATATTTTTATTAATTTATATTAATTAATATAGATATAATAATTAAATAAAATAAAAAATATTGTAGTAGGTGAATAATTCTACCGTATTTTTCATTTTTTAGTTTACGCGAACGCGAAAAGAAATTTAATACTTGTTTGAATGCACCGATTGTTTTAATGCACTGGGAAAACCACCCCTCCACTCTACTATATATACGCGCATTTTTGGGAGTAGAAAACCCAACTTGCAGACGTTCCACGGACGTTTTCAAAGCTAAAAGACAAAGTTTCCAAAACTTGTTAATTCTTTAGTAAGCTGGAAAGCTATAATCTCAGACAACAGAAGTCGTATTGAATAGTAAAGAAAAAGGGTTGGATCCGAAATAAGTGTGCATAAGCCTGTAAAGTGTGTGATAAAGACAACCTATAAAGGGATTGCAATAAATAAACAAGCCTGTACAGGGTGAGGAGAGAACGAGTGTTTCCATAGTGAGTACATGGGTAAACTGATACCCTCCGATCCATTGGTAGCCTTGCATTGGGACTGGAAAAGTTAAATAAGACTTTGTGTCACTAATACACATATATGAGTTATTCATATTAACAAAGTGAAGAAAGTGTCTTACCGCTCGGACACTCATATGCTACCATAGAAACAACAGACACTCTAATTATATGTGTTATAACTGGTTAAATACAGACAAGTATAAATAAGAAGAAGAGCCCTCCAACAATATCATCAGATAAAAGCTATAAAGGTACACTAGGTACCTAAAACAGTTTTACAGAGAGGTTTTCAGTCGGTGTTGTGTTTAAGTTTTGCCGATGTCATCAATCTGTTACAAAAATGCAATTCAGAGCCATTCGTCAATTCGCCTATTGAAGAAATGAGCGACATTTTAAATTTAGATTAAAGTTTTAAGTTTAAATTACACGACATAAAGGTCGTTATCTTAATGGGCTGTAATAGCCTAGCATTGTCCATAGTCGAGTGAGCCGTGGCGCGCTCATCATTATTGTGACAGAACGGATGTATGCAGCATTGTTATTTTATTCTCAGTGTATTATCTGAAATATCTTCTAAACTTCCATTCCATTCGATCTACTGACTGCCAAGTAGAGCAATATAAGTATTTCTAACTACGCCTAGCAGGCATTTTACAACTACCTGCCCTTCCGTGAGATTAACACTCGAGTTGTCAATCATCGAATCAAAAAAAAATTCTATCAATCAAAATCGAGCCGGTTCGGGTAGAAAACCCTGCGCACTTTCCTTTACCAGTACTTAACTCAAGTTAAAACAAATATTTCATCTAAAAAATGTTTGAGAAGAGAGTGGAACACTCTTAAATACTAGATAAAAACAAAGAGTTTCCGCCGTCACAAAAATATTCGTAAATGGACTTGAGTCCATTTCAAATGTTGATGACTGGCTCATACGTGACCAACTTGTCAAAGGATTGATAGGATTGAAAAACTTGAAAAGATTTTCACAACTTTTGCGAAAGTGAAAAGTGAAAGAATTCCCGTGAAAAGCGTTGAACAGAAGAATTGTGCGCTGGACTCCTTATCCTTACTTTTACAGCAATGTCACAATGGCTATCAGTACCGAGATACAGGTGAATCTTTCTCAGGTGGATCTGACAGATTCTGGTCGCATTGGCATGGAGTTATTTGGGCTGCCGAACGGTATTGATCAGGTCGGCAGGCGGATTTTCTTCTTTGAGCAGGTGGCACAGCTGCGGCTGCTGGAGAAGATCACCGCCAGACAGTCATCAATGATGTTGCATTTGAAGACGCACTCGACGCTCGATCTGGCGGAGATGGTCCGAAGTGACGGCTGCCCGGAAGAAGTCAATTGCCTCGACTTCACATCCAGCGTGAAAACACCATCTTAAACAAGTTGAAAAAATATTTTTTTCGACGCAGCACAAACATTTCATCAATAGATGATAGAGAATCATTATTTAATCTGTAGCTAGAGGTGCGGCCTCCAAGCTAGAGGTTAAGCTAGAGGGTGTGTTCACTAGTTCACAAGTCGGACTCACGACTTGAAGGTCGGGGGTTCGATTCCTGACTCCACTAGAACAATTTGTGTCCTTTAGCAGGACACTTAACTCTGCATTGCTTGGGTTCACCCAGCTGTTAAATGGGATAAGCTGGGATAATTGAAGGTAGGTGTGGCGTCCCCCCAGTCCATGGACTGATCAGCCGTACGCAGCCTTCTCTGCAGATGCGCCACGCAGTAGCTGCGGCTGTGCTGTCGGCTGCACATCTGGCCCAATTGGACGGTTGTAATCAATTATTATTATTAATTAATCTAAAGCGGACTCACTTCTGTACTGCTGAGCGAAGATCGAGTTTCGCCATCTGGCACCGCACTTCTGCGCTACGTTGCCCACGCAGGGAGTGTCGCAGTCGTTTTCGCTGACTGCTCCGTGCAATCCGTAGGAGTTTCCGCAGAAGCACTGTGTGCCAGTCTCCAGACCGAAGTAGCGAAACTTGCCCTGTGAGCAGAAACTGCTGCACGACTCATGCGTCATGCTGTCGGAGCCCACAGTTGCTGCGCTCAGGTCTCTAGGACTGCCATCCTTGAAGCAGCCGACATAAAGAAAATCGAACGGCGCCTCGAACGATGAGTGCTAGGAGAGCACAGACCGCAATGAAAAGCTGTAGGGAGTGCTTCATTTTAGACTGTACAGTTTCTTTTGAAGAGCGAGATTCTCATTTGCTCTTATAGTTTTCTCTTAGGAGGTGGCAAAATTCTAAAACAGAAATTTCATTGGTTTTCAATTGGGTTCCAAGTGCCCCAATGGCTACAGTAATGTAGTAAGTGGTGTGGTGAGTAGTGTGGTTGTGAGAAGTAGGGTGGTGAGTAGTGGGATTGTGTGAGCAGTGAGGTGGTGATTTGTGTGGTGGTGAGTAAAGTAAATAGTAAAAAGAACTGTAACAAATTCTATAAAAATTTCAAGTGCTTAAGCCGAATTATAATCGAAGAAAAAATGGAATTAAGATGAAAACTATTTCTTGACTATATTCTTTATTTTATGGTATAGCCATCAGTAAGTTATGGTATAACTTACGAAAATATTGTGTTCATTGTCTTCAGTAACAATACTTTTTTGCTATTAGCCATAGTTTGTTTGTATGCAGAACAACAACTTTTGAATTTGGCAAACGCATGTCGTGCGCACTCGCAATTATTAATGTTTTAAGATTCGTGTTTAGTGCAGCAAGCGTTTCTGTTCCATAAGTATAACATTATATTAGATAATTTTACCCTCTGTTTTATACAACATTAACTTTCACAGTTACAAACTCCACATAAATTTCGACAGTATATCGCTTTTAGACTTTTTAATGAATACTAAACTATTAGTGATTGATTTCAAACTTACATGACTAATAGGTTGTCAACCCACTGTCTGTTGTAGCTTAGGGCCAACTTATATTTTTATATGTAAATAAAATTAGTTTAATATAGTTGTTACAAGTTTGCTCATAGTTTTCAGGAGAAAAATAAAAACTTGTGTGCCCTGTGAATCTATGATTCTACAAATTTTATAGCCAATAGTTTTAAGAACAAATTGACTGTCTATATATCATTCATGCACTTAATTGAACAATCTGGTTGTTGCTGTCATCATTTTTGCAGTAAAAAATCAGCACTTTTGAAGTGTGTGCATAATAATAATAAAATAATAATTAACATTCATCATTATTTTCATTGTGTCTCATTCTCATATAATAGGGTAGGCCTACTTACAAAAGCCCTGGCCTTACTTAGGTTAGGCTAGGCCCACCCTATAATAAATAGGATCATCTTCAATAGTTTTTGACTATTTTGAAGTTTAGTCCTATTTGATTTTCCCCCATACTCATATTTAATAAGAGAGGAAATTACAAATCACATTGTATTTCTATACTAAGGTTTGGCCTATGGCCTAGACTATGACTATGTATTAGAAGTTTTTTAAATTGACAAATTTAAACTGATAAATCTGATAAATTTAAACAACTGAAAGTGATGCAGCCTGCTTGAAGATAGATGGAAATGTTTTGCAGACCAATGAAGTCGCAACCTAGGATCACATATGCTGGGTGCAGCTTCTCTAGCATGACGAAATGATGTTTGACTTGCACAGTTCCATTTTCCATTGTAAGCATTGTCTCCCCCAGCACTGGTTGCTGTTTTCTGTCTACACCTCTAATTGTGATGTTGGGCTATAGCCGCCACCTATCTTTTGTCAGATGTTGGCATTGATGTAGGACACTTCAGCTCCTGTGTCTAACAAGCAGTGGCACTGAATGTTTGAAGATAAGTACCGTTACAAAGTGTGCATGGCTAGGTTGGCAGCTACTAGGGAGTGGAACAGAGGCCAAGTGATTTATTGCTGAGAGGGCCAGTCATGGCCTCATGGACTAGTCTACTCAGCATTTGGCCAATGGCAATGGATATGGCCCAGTTGACCATAGCCAAAACAGACTGAGCCAGTACTTGCTGTTGCCTGTTGATGCTGTCTATTCTTGTCAGTTTGCAGTTGGGTCATTTGTTGCCTAGCTGGTGCAGGTGCTCTAGCTGGCATAGGCATAGACTCAGGGTTTCTGGATGGCATTGAGAAACTTTGCTGTAGGAACTCACTAGTAGCCATAAATGCCCACGTCTTGCGAAGCTGTTGGGCAATCTGCAGAGCATTTTTTGCATTTGGTGGCACTGGTTGGTTGAGTAGTCTCTCCCTGACATAGTAATCAGCAAGTCCATACATGAACTGTTCAAGGACCAGTTGCTGCACATAGGCCTGGGCTCCAGTATCCGGGTAGGCCCTCACTGCCAGTCATTGCAGTTTAGTCATGTACTTCTCGAAGCTTTCCTCTGGATGATGATGACGGGCCCAAAATTTGCGACAAAGCAGTGCTGCACTTTTCAATCCACCATGACACAATTGGAGGTGCTCGCTAAGCTTCTTGTATGAGAGCTCTGGCAGCTAGTTGGGCATTGCGACAGTTGGGAGGCCAAAATGCACGTATTGCATTGCCAACCATGTCATGTAGGTTGGAAATGCTAGGTATGATAATATAGTACTAACTTTATCTACACCCAGGAAGCATAGGAAGTAACTCATGTAGGCCCCAATCAGGACCAAAAAGTCTTCTTTGTCATTAAATGCCGCCATCTGGGGCACGTGTGGCAACACTGGGGCTAAACACTGTGGCACGCCAACACAGGCAAGCTGTGGGTGGTCCTGCAGATGAGGCCATCAATGGCAGAGTTAGGGATGCTGGTGTTGATCAAAGCTTGGCAGAAATGGATTCGTGGGTACTGACAATTAGACAACAGAAGCATGCATAATTTGCTGATTCTCGTCAGTGTCAGGTGGCAGAAATGGGTTGGTTGAAAGGGCTGCCTCTGATAGCATTGCAGAGTGGTACTGTGACTGTGAACCGGCAGCATTGGTTTCTTCACTAACCAATGAATTTGCTCCACTGGAAGCATAATCAAGCTGTCACACAAGTTGGCCTTGCAGCTCTTAAAATTTATCCACATCCAGGTTTGGGTCGTTCCACATTAGGATGAGTTGCGTGGTCGCCAAATGTAAACTCCTGTGCCCCTTGATCTGACGGTTTGAAAAATAATGATCAAAGCACAGTTGTTTACCCAGCAAAGTCTAAAAAAGTGTGAAGAGCCGTGACAATTTATTATTTTTGTTTACTAAATTTTTAGTTGTTTACTATTTTTTAATAAAGACATTATTTGAAAATAAACAATGCTAGACATTTGACTGACTTCAAAGTGCGCATGGCTAGGTTGGCAGCTACTAGTGTTGTACCGGTAACAATGCTAACAATGCGGGATCCGGCGAACTCCAATATGAAGTCCAAGAATACTAGGTAGTGTAGTAGTAGCACTGCCACCAGGGCGTCAGGACTTCTGCCTTCGGTGAGGTGAAGGATCCTTGGCAGTGTTGCCACTGACTGATTTCGAAAAAAAACGCAGGCCGAAAAAAATAACGCCAACTTTTTTTCTCATAAAAAGGACTTCCTTGCTAGCCGTATCACTGTTACCGGATTCGAATATTGTACTTATATTGTATCTATTGCATGTATATTGTGTCTGGTGACTTCTGACACAGCGGCACTCATTCCAAAAATGCCAAAGACGAAAAACCAGTAGTTACTTGTTAGCAAATTTCGAGCAAAAATTATAATAATTAGTTTTTCTTCTTCTTAGGCACATGGGGAAGGCGTGCAAGAGCAGCGTTCTCCGCTTGTCGCTTCAGCCTTGCTGCTTCCTCGGCTGTGCGCTGAACGACTTGGTCCATTGCACGCTGTTCAATGACAAGCCGCTCAGACTCAAATTGTGACAGCCGAACAGAAACGGCCGTATCTTCTCCCTGTGCTTTGCGCAGCCTGTCAATCGCAATTTGAACGTCTCGCTCGGCTTCAATGCACTTTGCCGTAGTCTCCGCTTTCTTCGCGACCTGCTGGCTCTGTTCCTGAGCGAGGCGTTCGAGTGCATCTTTTCGCTCAGCGTTCTATAATGTTGCGGGAAATATTGAATTAAATACAGTAATATAAATTCATTATAAAAAGTAATTAATGTTTTCACGGAATGTTTTTACCTTCTCAGCTTCTCGGCGCAACTTCTCTTGTTCTGCTTCAGCTGCCTTTTTAATTACTGCCAGTTCACTTGCCTTTTTTTCAGCAGCCATTCGCTGCTTGTACTCGGAACTCGCCTTTAAAAAGGCCTGGATTAGTTCATCAGGAATCGGCACATTTTTTGGTTTAAGGCTACGAGCACACAAAAAGCTGCGAGCTAAAAGTGAGTCTCGGAGCTTTTCGTCCGAGAGTCGATTTCGCTTTGGATTGGCGCTAGCGTCGTGGGACTTTCCGATGAACCGCTCTGCATCTGCGTTTCCATGAAACAGGGTGCAGCATGCAGAAGCAAGACGCGATAAAAGCGGGTATCGACCAGTCTTGGCAGCCTTCCTCCAACCACCAGCAATGTCGTGATTGTCAGGCAAAAGGAGATCGCCGGCGTTGGTTCGCAGATTTAGTAGCCTAACCTCAGTTTGGAGGCTACTAATGTCGCTAGCTGGAACGACTAGAAGAAGCTTTTTAGCAACGAACAGCACAGCCTCTTCATCGACTTCAGTTGTGAAGTCCAGAAACTTCATGCAGCGCAGAACTTTCTTCTTGAGCGGCAGCTTCTCCTGCAAGTAGGTTGCCACCGCTAGGTAAAACTGCTTAAAGCGAAAAAGTAGCGGCTTTTGCCGATCAGGCAGAGTAGCTTGCTGGCCAATTACAATCTTTGTCATGGGTAAATGCAGACTTTGATCTTTAAAGTCGACGAATGCAACCGACTTCTTCTCAAAGGCAGATGGTTGTATAAACTGGATGGCAATGGCTTCAAGCAAGGCGGTCATCTCCGGATGCAGCCGGTGAATTAGGACTGTACAGCTTTCTTGGAGCAGTTTCTCAAAGCGGCTTGCAAGCTTTAGAGCGTGGATCATAAATCGGACGCAAACCAGTGTGTCCGGGTTTTGGATGGCAGCTCGGAGTCTTCGCATGCGGTCAGAATTGTCGTCAGATTGCGAAAGGAAGAGAGATAGAGGAACCCACTGCTCCTCTATGCGCTCCAAGCAGGGAAGGAGAATGAGCCATCGTAACTCCACGTTCCGCTTGAAGGAAAGCTGTGCCATGCCAATTTGTTCTTGCAGGGCCTTGAATTCCTTTCGACGAGTAATGCTTCTGCTGAAGCAGGCAAAAATGTCGTCAGCAAGGTCGGACACTTCAGAAAGATGACAGTCTGAAGCCTTTCGAAATGCGTTGGCAACAATGTGCAGTGTGCAGCTACCTATGTCAAGTAGATGTTCGAGCTCAGGAGTTTGACGCAAGATTGCAGACACCCCGGCGTGTTCGCCAACCGTGAAGGCTAGCTAGCAGATCACGCTGCAACCATCGGAAAAATTTCCAATCCATTTCGATAAAGGGAGCTTGCTGTCCAAAACGCACTGTCGAATTAGTTGCGCACATGAAGCAGCGTCGTGGCCTTCCAGAGGAAGTTGGTTGAGCATCTCGACCACAACACTGCCCTCAGAATTAAGATAACGTACGCAAATCATCATAAGACCGTCACTCTCATCATAGCTGATGGAGTAAAAGCCGAATGACGATTCTAGTGCATCCACACCCACAATCGACTCAGTTATTTTTTGCTGCACAAAAGGAACGATCGCGAATGACAGCAAGTAGGCCTGCTTGGTGCGGGCACAAGAAAAGCTTGCAGCGATTTTAGAATCCGAAAACATGGCTCGGAATAAATCAGGGCTGTCGTCCTCCGTGTTAAAGCTCTTCGATTTGTATGCCGAGTTCCACACCCAGCGAATTTCGGCTGCAGTCGTTTTGATTGACTTGTCATCGCTACTACTAGCTGCTGGATCTTTCTGTTTAGTGCAGAAGGATGCGATTGACTTCTGCTTCTGCTGCAGTGCTGTAGCTGCATTTGCTTCGTGAATTTTTGCTTTCATGTGCTGTTTGATGGCGGAAATTCCACCGCTTCCAACATGTATCGGTCTATCGCAGAAAAGGCAGAACGCGTCTGTATTGACTTTACCCTTCGTCAACCATTTCTCTGCTTCTAGGGAAACAATCCAAGCGGCGTCGAAAGTTGTTAGCCGGGTTCGCTTTGAATCGTTCGACGCAGTGCTCATGCTCACAGAAATTATTCTTTGTTGTTGTTGTCTGGAGTTTAAAATCAGCTTATGATTGAAATGCATATGAAAATACTTAAGTTAAAATGGCAATGTCAGGTATGCTAATAATAACCTATGGTATTGGGTGAGGGCGATTCTGTGGTGTTGAGGGCGGTTCTGTGGGTTCAAGGGCAATTCTGTGGGGTATTTTTAGTGGTTTTTAAATGTTACTAAGCAGGAAAGCAAAAGCGAGTTCTTTAAATTGTATTTTGTACAGTGTTTATTATTAGCATTACTGTTATTTGAGTGCAGTACAAAAATATTACAAGGATCAATGAACCATTCAAGAAAAAACGCCAGAAAGTGAGAATTTGGAGAGAAAAAAACGCCTAACGCAAAAAAAACGCCAGCGTTAAAAAACGCCACAAGTGGCAACACTGATCCTTGGCCCGAAAGAGATAAAGTCACGAAGTCCTGAGAAGCGCACACCGTGCAGAGTTTCAGTCGCAGTTAAAGGCTGTCAGTGTCCTGTGTAGCTCGGGTGGTGGGGGGAAGGCTAAGTTAGATTCGGGACTTAGCCAGAACTGAGCTTGCGAGCAGTCACACGCAGAGACTGAAGTGGGAAACTTAGACACTGATGGCACTGACAAGAGAGACTGAAATAATGTCAGAGAAAAAGTGAATGACAGGAAGAGGCTGGGTTGAGGGCCAGAGGAGCGGGGAGCTTTCTTTTATAGGCAGAGGCCTCCCATAGGGTCAGTGCAGAGTTAGAAAACACGTGATGGAATCACATGGTTTCTAAAAATAGCAACTGACATCAGTGGCGCCAGAAACGTCACTCCTACGTAGGTTCCTGTCCCATAATCAAAGCCCCAAGTGCAGTAAACGTGTTTACTTGCACTTTAAAAGACAAAGAGAGAGGCCAGTCACATGAGGAGAATCACGCGCTGACTGAGTGCAGACAACCACACACAAAGAAAAAGGACAAGGGACAACAAAGCCAGCGCGGGACAAAGAGGTGATGACTCATCCCTGGGGGGAAGAGACAACACACTCTAAGTGTAGGTGCCGCCGGGAAGGGAAAGGCAGAGAGGGGCAGACCAGACAACGCCAGAGAGGGTGGGCCGGGTAGCCACTCAATGCAAGCAAAAAGGGGACACCTAAGCTACCTTGCAGGTGGGGCTACTGACAGCTAGTGAGACACCAATAGGCCCTAAGCAGTGGCTCACTACACTCTCCCTATCCAAATAAATAGTCGGAGAGACAAACGGAGAAAATTTATTGAACAAAATGGAAACCGAAAATGTACTTCAGGCGCACAACAGATATAGGCGCACACTCGAAAACTAAAAATAGGGCAGACTGCCCAGCAAAATGCTCACTGAAAAATTAGGGTCATGAACAGAAAACATTCCTGGGTCAGCAGAGAAAAGAAACTGTCAAAAATTAAGCAAAACTTACACAAAACGGGGTCAAAATTGGGTTACGTCATAGCAAGGAGCAAGAGACTCCTGGCATAAAAGTAGGAAAATGTGCGACCTAACATGCATAGCGTCACACTGCGCTTTAAAATTTGGGCAGAGCTCCCAGGTGACTATAGAGATGCCCACTTTCACAGTAGTTCCTCTAGTGCCAATGGGCAGATTCAACGCCATTTAGAAAATAATGGGCGTCCGGCACTTTCGGGCAACTAGCTACAGCCTTAGCAAAGGCTTCAGAGGCTGCCCAGGTGGCGACAAGGGTGGCGAGCGGGCCGCAGATAGGGGCGAGCTAGGACTAAGGCAGCATCCAGGATGGCCTGATGTTCGCTTACGTGCAACACCTGGATGGCCCGGAGAAGCGGCCAGCTGTGGTAACCGATGTCAACATTGAAACGAGCCATGTCCATTATCAATCCCGCGAGCTCTTGTGCGGCAGTGTCGCGTAACTCAGCCGTGCCGTCGCCCGCCTCCGTCATTGTGCTAGCATCAACTTGGATGGGCGGCGCCGTTGGCAGTAACATGCCCGGCACAGGCGAAGGTGGCATGCACGGCGGCGTCACCGGCTCCAGTTTAACCTGTGGGCTAGCAGAAAAGAGGAGCTGCGCCGGGGGCCTGTCATCTTGGTTCAATGGCGTCAAGGGTTGACGCGCCAATGCTGGTGTCTCGGCCGCTGCCCTCTGGGACATCCGAATCCTGCGGATCCGCAGCAGGATAGGATCATTTTCCACTGCTTCGATGGGCACAGGCCGAGAAGCAGAGCTAGTTGAGTGGCTGACGAGCCGCCGCGTTGGCAGGCTGCCAGGCTGGGGATGCCTGTTCTCGCGAGCTGCTCGATGGGCGGCTGGTGTGCCGATCCGGAGATGGACCGGAACCCTGGGCGCGTTTCTGGGGCCGCCGAATGGCTCGAATTGTCCGCCAGCGGCTCCTATGGCGCGAGCCCTCGATGGCGGTGCGTCAGGACGCGTCGGCAGACGCCTTCCGGCTGGCCCGTCATCATCAGAGGAGTCAGAACGGGGAACATGGCGTCGCTTGGTTGGCAGCATCGTCGAGCTGTAACGGGGTAAAAGGCGACGAACTCTGCGGGCTACGCCGCTAACATAGGTTTTCGCCGTGAAGAACCCAGAGGTTCTTCATAGGCTTTGTAAATGTGTGAATTAATGTAAGGGTTTAAAAAGTTAAGCAATATTTGAAAATGTCTAGCAATCTTATTAAAACGAATATGGTGCTACCAACTTATTTCTATATTTTCCGCTTTGAATACAGTCAATCCATTGCAGTTGCAGACCTAAAAAATTAAGATTTGCTATAAAACTTCTAATGACCACCGCGTTTGAAACAGAAATGGGTGTCATGCCCGAACTGTCAAAGGCTGTATCTGAGATGGACTGGATTTTGCCCACCGACATTCAGGGCGAAGCTGTGCCGCTGATCCTTGGCGGCGGCGATGTCCTAATGGCTGCTGAAACTGGCAGCGGCAAGACTGGCGCATTCTGCTTGCCGGTCCTGCAGATTGTCTATGAGACACTCAAAGATAATACCGAAGGTCAGATTCAATAACTGAGGGCTGTGTGTAAGAAACACACTGGGTATTAATGTAAAAATTAATGGTTCCCTACACTCATAATTTGCTTGCTTATGGCACTTCTGATATTGATTATCCACGCAGGCAAGTCGGGCAAGTCGGGAAGCTCAGGTGCATCCGCTGGTGCCAAGGCGTCCGCTAAGCAGTGGCGCTTCAATGTACATGATCGAACAGAACAGCTGGCCATCGATGCCGAGGGACTGCTGGTGCAGAGTCGGCACCCGAAGGTGGGTTCCGCTTTCGAAGATTTTTAATGCTTTTTAATGTTTTAATAAAATATTTTTAAACCTCTGATGGTCATTAAATTCAAAAGCCTTTCAAATCAGACAGTCCTTTCTGTCTTTCAAATGGTCACCCACACCCCTGTCATTCAAATGGTCATTACCCACTCTCGGGTCAGGGTCAGTAATTCAAATGTGTCATTACCCACTCTCGTGTTGATCATTCAAATGTGTCATTAGCCATTCTCGGTTCAGTCATTCAAATGGTCATTACCCACTCTCGGTTCAGTCATTCAAATCTGTCATTACCCACTCTCGTGTCGGTCATTCAAATGGTCATTACCCACTCTCGTGTCAGCAGTTAAAATGGTCATTACCCACTCTCGTGTCAGCAGTTAAAATGGTCATTACCCACTCTCGTGTTAGCAGTTAAAATGGTCATTACCCACTCTGGAGTCAGTCATTCAAATGGTCATTGCTCCCACCCCAGGACTGGCACGGTGGCAGAGCTGCAGCGGGCGTCAAGAATCGCGGCAAGTACTACTTCGAGGCCACGGTCACAGACGAAGGCCTCGCCCGCATCGGTTGGGCTACGGCGGCCGCCAAGCTGGATCTGGGCACCGACGGCGAGGGCTACGGCTACGGCGGCACGGGCAAGAAGTCGCATCACAGACAGTTTGACAACTACGGCGAGTCGTTCATTCTCAGCGATATAATCGGCTGCTTTATCGATCTGGACAAAGGTGAGATTGAGTTCTCCAAGAATGGAAAGCTATTCGGCAAAGCGTTCGACATTGACCAGGGCCATCGCTCGGCAGCATTCTATCCCTGCATCTGCCTGAAGAACGCAGAGATGCGCGTGAACTTCGGCCAGACTGAGTTCAAGCATCCGCCGCCAAAGCCTTACACTGCCGTGTGCCAGGCGGCTAAGGACTGCCTGACTATGGGGCCGGTGAGAATGGACTTGCTTCTCTATCTGTAGTAGTTGTGGCAGTTGTAGTAGTAGTACTAATAGTAGTAAGTAGCGGAAGTAGATGTAGTTGTATTATAGTGGTGGTAGTTAGTAGCATTTGAGTGTGCCATATAACCTGCGAGACCAGTGACAATTGAAAAATACACGAATCCGAAAATAAGTCCAAGCTGTGTTTACTAAATGCATTTAAATTGAAACCTGATGAAATCTACAGTTATAACAAAATGCGTTAATATTGGCTGCATATTAGGAAACTTTGCGCTTGTCTAGACCAGTTAAAAGTTGTCGATTGCTAAAAATAGCAATGACGTCACTCATCCGTAGCACATCGAAGGACATGCAGACTTGCAGCTAAAATATAATATGAGTCACTTAAAGGATCACGTGCTCAGGTAAAGGGCACGTTCTACCACTCAGAGTGAAAGAATCCAACAGGCTCGGATCCAAGTCTGAGAACAAAGACCTGAAGGAGATAATAGATTAGGAGCGAACTAAGGCAAGCCTAGGTAACGTCGGCATTAGTTAGAGCGAAAATTGAGGTACACCTAGCGACTCACTTCATCAATACTTTCCTGTTGGGTGTGGCTTAACTAGCTAGCTATGACTGTAGCTGTATTCTCACTGAAACCCACAGTCGAGCTCAAGCAGTCAGACCAGCTGTGCTCAGCCGCCTAAGAATGCCCCACTGGCCATCATCATTGAGCCGTCGCGTGAACTAGCCGAGCAGACCTATGAACAATTGCACAAGTTCAAGCGCTACCTGACTAACCCGTGTCCCAGCGATCTGCTCATTGTTGGTGGCCAGGCCGCCAAGGATCAGGTGGACGCGCTGCGTCGCGGCGTCGATATTGTGGTGGCCACGCCTGGCCGTCTCAAGGACCTTATCGATCAGGGCGCCTTGTCTCTGCAGGCCTGCCGACTGTTTGTACTGGACGAATGCGACGGCTTGTTATCGGCTGGTTATGGATCCTTCATTGACAGCATTCACCGGGCCATTCCTAAGGTGAGATACCTTGCTTTGAAACAGTAGAACAGGAAATTGTTGGTGAGACATTGAAAGAAAATTATTAGAAACCTGGCTACAACTTAGGGGAGTTAGAGCGCGGACTAACGACTTGAGGGTCGGTGGTTCGATTCAAGACTCCACTGAAACAGTGTCATTAAAAAGATATTCAAATATGTATTGCTTCAGTCACCCAGCTGTTAAATGGAGAGACCATCATTAGCTGGGGTAATTGAGGGTGTCCATGGACTGAAATAGTTGGTGTTTTGCAATGAACTGCGGTTTAGATTAATTGCCCAACCCCATAAAGGACGCGTTCACTGTTTTGGACCCTCGAGCATTCAGGGCGGCGTGCACTAGCTCTTAAAGTGTCGTCCTTGAGCACACTTGGCTTTTAGTTCAGCAGTCCAAAACTACTACACTCCGCCATGCTGTGATTGCACTATGCTTCTCCAATACTAAATCCTATTACCTTAATTCCCTAACTCATTTCTTGATTAAATGCTTAACAGAAGAAACACCACGTTTTTCCCCCGGGATGACCACGAGGCATATCATATACTCACTGCCGTCTTTCCGATAGCTCCCAAACCGAATGACCTTTAGTGAAAGTCCACCATCTGAATCTCAGCGAGATATTCAGCGAGTCTTGACGGAGACCCTGGTGACGAGGACAACTAACATTGCTCTGTGTAAACCTCTATGGCGAATCCATGTTGGTTAAAAATTGGGAAAAAGAACAACTAAATCAATCCAAATAGTCAACAATGATAGCCGAGATGGTTACATGTTGAAATTTTTCTGAGCATTAAAATGGTTTTTGCTACCAGATGCCCCGACGACAATCTTTGAATATCTCGATTCTCGGTGTTTAATTAGATTGAGCTGAAGATTTATTTCGTGTTTTGGACGTATCGCCATTCAGCTGACAACTCACCCTCCTATTTGACCCCGTGGTCAGGTGACCCCCGATGGCCGCCGGCTCCAGATGGTGGTTTGCTCCGCCACGCTGCACTCCCAGGAGGTCAGACGCATGGCTGAGCGGCTCATGTACTTTCCGGTGTGGATAGATTTGAAGGGCCAAGACTCCGTGACTGACACCATTCATCACTGCGTGTGCACCGTGGATCCTCACGCTGATCAGAGCTGGCGCCAGTTGCTGGGCAAGCCCAAGGGCCGAATCCAGACCGACGGCGTGCATCTGAACGACCGGATCGGCGCGTCCGACTCGCCCGAGACCCTGTCCGAGGCGATCAAACTGCTCAAAGGTGAGTACGTTATCAGAGCGATCGAGAAGCACCAAATGGATCGCTGCCTGATCTTCTGTCGCACCAAGCTGGACTGCGACAATCTCGAGCAGCTGTTTATTGCTAAGGGTGGCGGGCCGCGGGCCAGGAAGGCCGCCCCCTACAGCTGCGTCTGCCTGCACAGCGACAGGAAGCCCAACGAGCGAAAGGAGAATCTGGACCGGTTCAAAAATGGCGACGTTCGGTTCCTTATCTGCACCGATGTGGCTGCCCGTGGCATCGACATTTCAGGTGAGCTAGCTGCTGCCCCTGACTACTTACAGTAGTGCTGCTACATGTCCTTTAATCTTATCCCACGTCAACCTTCTTTTCTATCTTTGCTGAATGTCCCCCTGCATCTCCGTTCAATTCCCCTCTTATATTTTGCATCAATCTCTCCCTGCATTTCCTTTCAATCTGTCCCTGCATCTCCATTCAATCTCTCCCTGCATCTCCCTTCAGTCTCTCCCTTCATCTCCCTTCAATCCTTCAATATGGCCCTGCATCTCCCTTCAATCTGTCCCTGCATCTCCCTTCCATCTGTCCCTGCATCTCCCTTCAATCTCTCCCTGCAACTCCCTTCAATCTCCCCCTGCATTTCCCTTCGATCTCTCCCTGCATTTCCCTTCAATCTGTCCCTGCATTTCCCTTCAATCTGTCCCTGCATTTTCCTTCAATCTCCCCTGTATTTCCCTTCGATCTCTCCCTGCATTTCCCTTCAATCTGTCCCTGCATTTCCCTTCAATCTTTCCCTGCATTTCCCTTCCATATCTCCCTGCATTTCCCTTTAATCTCTCCCTGCATCTTCCTTCAATCTCTCCCTGCATCTGCCTTCGATCTCCACGATCATCACCTTTTAACTCCCTTTAATCTCTCCCTGCAACTACCTAAATCTCATTTCATCTTCATTGAATTTCTTCTGCTGAATCTGTATTGCACATTCGCACTCACATTTCAAATGGAACAGGCCTGCCATTCGTGATCAATGTGACCATGCCTGACGAGAAGCAGAACTATGTCCATCGCATTGGTCGCGTCGGCCGCGCCGAACGAATGGGCCTAGCTATATCGCTGGTGTCCGTTGTCAAGGAGAAAGTGTGGTACCATAGC
This sequence comes from Macrostomum hystrix, assembly GCA_950097015.1. Classification (NCBI taxonomy): domain Eukaryota; kingdom Metazoa; phylum Platyhelminthes; family Macrostomidae; genus Macrostomum; species Macrostomum hystrix. Next base: position 24,596,721 of record CATNEN010000001.1, read on the forward strand.
AACTGTGCTACCAAGGGTCGCGGCTGCACCAACACCAACCTGACTGAACTGGGTGGCTGCTGCATCTGGTACAATGAGCCCCAGCTGCTGGCCGAGGTTGAAGAACATCTTGGCGTCACCATCGACCAGATCGCATCGGACATGACCGTCCCAGTCAACGAATTCGACGGTCGCGTTATCTACGGCGAGAAGCAGCGGAAGGGCGCCGCGGGGCTGTACCAGGGACACGTGTCTGTCATGCAGGCTGCCGTGCTGTCCCTGACTAACCTGGAGATGCAGGCACAGGACAGCTATCTGCAGATGAGGTTCGGTGCCGCCCTGATGTGACCGACAGATCTTCAGAACTGATCAGTAGTCAGTAACTTTATATGCTGCTTCACAACTTCCTTTAAACGCTCTTCTGCAACGTTTCCTAGATTTGATCAAATTTCCGAATCAATGAATTCATCAGATTCGCCAAATTCATCAAAAATTTTACTTTCTTAAAATCGCCAAAATTGGTATTATTTCCTAGAATCGCTGACTTAATTTCCTGGAATCATCAGATTTTCTTATTTCAGACGACTTCCCTGAGATCGCCGATTAACTTATTTCTGACGTCTTCCCTGAAATCGTCGATTGTCTCATTTTTGACGACTTCCCTGAAATCGCCGATTATCATATTTCAGACGACTTCCCTGAAATCGTCGATTGTCTTACTTCAGACGACTTCCCTGAGATCGCCGATTATCTTACTTCAGACGACTTCCCTGAGATCGCCGATTATCTTACTTCAGACAACTTCCCTGAGATCGCCGATTATCTTACTTCAGACGACTTCCCTGAGATTGCCGATTATCTTACTTCAGACGACTTCCCTGAGATCGCCGATTATACTTCAGACAACTTCCCTGAGATCGCCGATTATCTTACTTCAGACGACTTCCCTGAAATCGCCGATTATCATATTTCAGACGACTTCCCTGAAATCGTCGATTATCATATTTCAGACGACTTCCCTGAGATCGCCGATTATCTTACTTCAGACGACTTCCCTGAGATCGCCGATGATCTTATATCGATGAATTCGAAGAAATCGTCGATTTTTTACGACTTTCCATAGCGGTATTTCATCAAAGTAAGAGATATACTCCAATCGAGAAAAGTTCTTTTCATTGTTTCAATGCTTGCCTAGTCGAGTTAAACAAATATTTCTGACCAGTGTTTTTTAAATAAAAAAATAGAATAATTTATTTATAAGTTTTTAAGTCCTGGACTTTGATTAAAAGCGGATATGTTGGGATCATCTGACTTCAATTCGCTTTTTTTTTTTTAATTCTTCTGTTTCCAAGGATGCATTGCTTCGCTAACTACTGGTAGTAATATTATTCGTGGCTCTATATTTTGTCTCTTGGTCCATTCATGGTTTCTGTTGAGCATATACGAGCTAGTTTTACAATTATTTTGCACACAGTCGGTTTCCTCTTGTTGTGGTGTCTTATTGAGTATAGCGACCTCTATGCTTTATTTATAGAAAAATCAGTTTTTTGTTTGCTTTTGAGTTCTCATGATATTGTCCTTATCCATGTGTTTGTTCCTTCCTGCCAAATACACGACCAAAAACTACGAGCTTCATTGCTTACATACTCTTGTGTTGCTTTTTTATATCTTTACCTTACGACTGATCACTTTTTACATGAACACGTCATAGAGCCACTGATCACTGACTGTCAATCACACGATCTATCTCCTAACCCAAGAAGCTGAATATATTATGTACATGATAGTGAGACATAGACCGTTATATTCTGATAATCTACACACTCACTCTGGTGTGCTCACTCATCTACCTGATAATCTACACACTCACTCTGGTGTGCTCACTCATCTACCTGATAATCTACACACTCACTCAGCTGTGCTCACTCATCTACCTGATAATCTACACACTCACTCTGGTGTGCTCACTCATCTACCTGATAATCTACACACTCACTCAGGTGTGCTCACTCATCTACCTGATAATCTACACACTCACTCAGCTGTGCTCACTCATCTACCTGATAATCTACACACTCACTCAGCTGTGCTCACTCATCTACCTGATAATCTACACACTCACTCAGCTGTGCTCACTCATCTACCTGAAAATCTACACACTCACTCAGGTGTGCTCACTCATCTACCTGATAATCTACACACTCACTCCGGTGTGCTCACTCATCTACCTGATAATCTACACACTCACTCAGGTGTGCTCACTCATCTACCTGATAATCTACACACTCACTCAGCTGTGCTCACTCATCTACCTGATAATCCACACACTCACTCAGGTGTGCTCACTCATCTACCTGATAATCTACACACTCACTCAGGTGTGCTCACTCATCTACCTGATAATCTACACACTCACTCAGCTGTGCTCACTCATCTACCTGATAATCCACACACTCACTCAGGTGTGCTCACTCATCTACCTGATAATCCACACACTCACTCAGCTGTGCTCACTCATCTGACTGATAATCTACACACTCACTCAGGTGTGCTCACTCATCTGACTGATAATCTACACACTCACTCAGGTGTGCTCACTCATCTACCTGATAATCTACACACTCACTCAGCTGTGCTCACTCATCTACCTGATAATCCACACACTCACTCAGGTGTGCTCACTCATCTACCTGATAATCCACACACTCACTCAGCTGTGCTCACTCATCTGACTGATAATCTACACACTCACTCAGGTTGTATATTGGAGATCTGACTCTTATTGGGAGACTCAACAAGATAGGTAAGAGTGTAGATTGTCAGATCATGAGAATAGATTATCGCGATCCTCAGATTGTACTACGCTCGCTATCTTTTGATCCCATCTTCTTAACACGATATCTTTTTTAACCAAACATTTCAGCTAAAGCTTTTGTCTCGTCTGCCTGCACTGAGGCCTTTAAAATTAACACCCGCCTTGTCTAGCGCCATGACATCTGCCACTGAGGTGAAGAAGTCCACTGAGCGTCCTGTGACCATTGGCACGCACAATGGCTGCTTTCATTGCGATGAGGTAGCGGCCTGTTTTATGCTGAAGCAGCTGCCCAGGTATCGCGATGCGCTCATCAAACGGACCAGAGACCTGGCTGCGCTCAACGAGTGCGACATTGTGGTGGATGTAGGCGGCGTCTACGACCCCGGCTTGTTCCGGTTCGACCATCACCAACGGTGACAGATTGCAGCTGACGCTCACCCTTTTTTATGCCATTTGTTCCGTTCTCTTTTATATTCATTTGATTAA
>CATNEN010000001.1:25205000-25555000 GCA_950097015.1 Macrostomum hystrix
CCTTCCTCTTCCCCCTTCCTCTTCCCCCTTCCTCTTCCCCCTTCCTCTTCCCCCTTCCTCTTCTTCTCCCCTTCGTCTTCTTCTCCCCTTCCTCTTCTCCTCCCCTTCCTCTTCTCCTCCCCTTCCTCTTCTCCTCCCCTTCCTCTTCTCCCCTTCCTTTTCTTCTCCCCTTCCTCTTCTTCTCCTCTTCCTCTTCTTCTCCCCTTCCTCTTCTTCTCCCCTTCCTCTTCTTCTCCCCTTCGTCTTCTCCCCTTCGTCTTCTTCTCCCCTTCGTCTTCTCCCCTTCCTCTTCTCCTCCCCTTCGTCTTCTCCCCTTCGTCTTCTTCTCCCCTTCGTCTTCTTCCCTTCCTCTTCTTCTCTCTTTCCTCTGCTTCTCCGCTCCACTATCCGTCTACCTGACTGAGCACAGCATGAATGTGAGTGATGTTATCCGAGCAATATTCCAAATCTATGAAGTCACATTTCTTGTAAAAAGCGAAATTGTTCTGCGCAGTTCAAACCGCCAGACCCCGGCTCCGTCTCTCAGTGAGTAGTGAAATATGTTGGCTGCGTTCATTTGCATTCATTTTGCTTATTCCGCTGTGCTATGTTAAATTATACTATAATAGTTTATATTATTAGCATTTTTATCGTATCCCAACCGTGCATTGCTGTTCAACAAGATCATTTATTGCACGCCTTTTCTACTCCTTGTGTTTACATTTTGAGGCGAGTCCGTTGTTTATGTTCGCTGTGCTGAGCCCGTTTTCTCAAATAAATTTACAATGCTAGCTGGCGTGCTTGAACTTGTTAATTACATCGACTGTTGTCTAACTTTTTAAATTGCTTGATATGGCTGAGTTTTTCCCCTATTTCTCCTTTTATGTGAAGCTGTAGGCATCCAACAGTGTGTCACAACTAGTGCAGTGTGTCACAACTACTGCAGTGTGTCACAGCTACTGCAGTGTGTCACAGCTACTGCAGTGTGTCACAGCTACTGCAGTGTGCCACAGCTACTGCAGTGTGTCACAGCTACTGCAGTGTGTCACAGCTACTGCAGTGTGTCACAGCTACTGCAGTGTGTCACAGCTACTGCAGTGTGTCACAGCTAGTGCAGTGTGTCACAGCTACTACAGTGTGTCACAGCAGTATAACAGTGACTCAGCTACTAAGCTATCACGCAGAATTTCTGTGAAAAGTCAATAGTTAGATTAAGGTATTTTTCTTGATAATAGAAAAGAAAATAAAAATAATTTGATAGAAATATCCTATTTATTCTACTTCCTGGCAGTAGGCAGTAGTAATTAGCAGAAAGTGCTGGGGACACTATTACGCTTGTTTCCTTGGAAACCATATCAGACAAGAAAAGCAGTCCCCGAGTTGCAGCGCACCAGGGTTGGAATCAAAGTGTGCTCACTAAAGCACACTCAAACATCTGAATCAAAAAGGTTCATCGCTGCTGGAGGTCAATAGACTTGCAGGCAAATCTAATCAAAGATTTATAAGCCAGGAGAAACAGGAAGGCCTTACTTCTGGATCTAGATAAATACCAACTGTATACAAATAGTCACGCACACGGATATGCACTCATGCAAGCGGACACTTCCTTCAAAATTCTCAGGTCAGCATGAGCATCTCCAGCTGCTTGAAGCTGTAGCGCCATCCGTCCGTGATGTTGTGCGGTGCGTTGCTCGCCCAGATAATGCCCTTGGCCCTGTCAGCTGTAGTCAGGTTCAGAGCAGTCGGATAGTTAATATACCTGCCGAACGGGCCGGCATTGTGGCAGCACAGGTGCCAGTGGGGCAGGAAAGCTGTCGCGCAGTTGGTGGGGCAGTTGCTCGATCCTCGATCTTGAGTCATGAATTGCAAGTTCAGGCCGGAAAATAGACAGTCCGTGAGACCACCCGCTGGTTGATAAGTGGAAGCTGCAATCTTGTAGTTGGTGCTCTCATCCAGAATGAGCACGTTCAGGTAGTAGGCGTAGATGTAGGTCTCATCCCAGTACAGCAGGTCCACTCGGAGCCTGTTGTTGCTGGGCTGTGCGCTGGTCCGGCTGTGCAGCCACTCCAGACCTGCAGTTTGTGCGTGATATTCAAGTCAGTGTCTGCGGAACCTACTTTCGGAAGACTTTGCAGTATATCCGAGACTGCGGGGCTATGAAGGGGCAACTGCCTCTGGTTCCAACCCGCACTAAAAAGCAGTTTGAAATGGCCTCACCCACAAAGTAGTTGCCGTGGTAGGTGCCGAAGCCAGACCTGTAGTCGGCCCACAATCGGTCGAAGTTCTCAGCGTCGGACACTCGCAAAGTCACCGTTTCGAAGCACCGTTGACTCATTGCGTAAAAAACCTTCAGTACGGAGCAACATGTCAAATCTCAGTAGCTTCAGAAAGTGACCAGGACATTTTCAGAGCTAAAAGCTATTTACAGACTGGTTCTGATGTTTCCTATGCATGACTCACGTGAACAGCCACCTGAGAGGCATTCGGAGGCTGCTGGAACCAGCGGCACAGCGGGTGGTCGGTGAACAGGGAGCAGTTGCTGGAGTTGTGCAGAACCCCTCGACAGGCCGCCACTCCAGCGCATTTGGCAACGCAGCCAATGAGCGACGCCACCTCTGGCTGCGGCTGCGCCCAGGCAGCGAGGATCTTCGCCGAGTTGTAGGGAATGTAGAGCTGCTTCCGGGTCACGTTTCGAGTGGCCAGGTATTCTGTTGATCGAGCACGTAAGACTTTGAGATTGCTGCCCGAATTGACACAGCTAGAGCAAACACTCACCGGTTTCAAAGGCCGTCAGTCTCTCGCTGGAGGCCATGGCGATGGCGGATGGTCCGGTAGCGGTGGCGCAGGAGGCATTCCAGGCCAGCAGGACAGTCTCCGCATTGAACAGGCGGCAGGTGCCCGAGCCGCCGCTGTCAGGTGAGGTGAGGGCCGCGCACCAGGGCTGCCTGGCGCACAGCATTGCGCACTGCTGCCTGCTGAGCTGCTCAACCGACTGCTGCGCTGGGAGACCTTTTGACGGGCAATCCTCGATTTTCGACAGTCGCATGGTTGGGCTAATCCCACAGCCTGTGACAATGTACCATGTCGCATACGTGATGCCGACTACCGATTGAATAAGCAGCATTTTCCCAAAATCTCTGTTGTCAATTTACTCCCCAGCCTAGATCAACGGACTCGTTTTTACTCCTGTGGAGCTGAACACTTTATGTTTTTCATTGACGCGCTGCCATTGGCGTGGATAGAAATGGAAATTCTATCAAAGCTGGGATCATTTACCTGGGTTTTTTATTGTTGCTGGAAGCTTACTCGCGATAAAATAAAGGTTTTGTTTGTTCAGTATTAACTGCTTGACACCCGCGAGCTGTCACTAATTGCATGGGTGTCCGCTAAACTCACAAACCTGCGAGCCTGCGAGCGATCTGGAGAAATAAAGATAACTATTTCATCTGCCCAGTCAACAGAAAAAACGTTGGTTTTGATACTTGACCTTGCATATAGCAATAAGTGTAGCATTAGTGACGCTCTAAAAATATAATAATATGAACTAAAGAATCGAAAAAACACTACAAGCGTAATTATAACATGAACATTATAAATATTCAGAATCTTTGGCAAAGCACAGATGAGCGCGGCGCACGAAGGCTGCGTACTGCTGTTCAGTCCATGGACTGGGGGTGCACCACACTGCACCACAATTACTCCAGCTAATGCTGGTACCCATTTAAAAGCTGGGTGAACTGAAGCAACGCGAAGTTAAGTGTCTGTATTGGCATATTTTTTTCCAAAGGAATCGAACCCACGACTTTCAAGTCGCGAGTCTGTTGCTCTAAACCACTAGGCTAAAAACTCCTCATTCTACGGCTTTATAGTTTTGATTCGCAGAATTTCACTGAGTGCAGGAACGGATAATGGAGTTTTGGAAATGGTTTTAACATCCAGCTGTTAGCAAATTCCGCAACAAATATGCATTTAACTGCTTTCCACCCGATCGATTGAGCTCAGTCACACTTCCGTCAGAGCAGTAAAACAGTTGCTCTGGAATTTAAAACACCAATGGTTATCTGCAATTATCTAGTTTCTAGAATGATCCATTGTTTGGCAATGGTTGTCCAGCTATACAAACTGACTACATTGTGATTGGACTTCTCGCAGTAAGCTTGGTAGAATGCCTCAAGCTTCATCTTTAGGATGATAGGATTGGAGAACAAAAGAAGAAAAAGGTCACAAATGAGGGGCAATGCACAAGTTGATGATACTCATTCGTATTTTGAGCCAAATTGTGCTCAATTGTGCTGGTACTCAATTTACAGCTAAACGAATTAAAGCACTGGGGAATTAAGTGGCCTACGAAAGAACAGAAATAGTCTTTCTGGGGCTGAGATTGGAACTCCGGACCTCTGAGTGGAATAAGTGGTGACCACTAAGTGGAATCGATCCCGAAAGAGTTGGGAAGGACAGGTAGACGCAGACAAAGCGGTCAGGCCAATGGCTTAAAGGTCTGAGTTCTGCAGATTTTAAGTAGAGTGACAGTTTGTCCACGACCGCGCCTCAATGGGTCAGTGGGCTGGTGCAGCATAGCCATGGCAAGGGTTGCGAGGGTTTGCGCTGACGGAGAATCACGCTGACCGGCAGAGCGTCCGTCCGTCTCGCCAGGTCACGGTTGGAGATGGTCTCTGGATAGCGGACGCCGATAGCATAGCGAAGAAAGGCTCTGTGTGAGGCGTCAGTACTTCTTTCCCTCAATTGAGTCACGGGGACCGCCTCCAGGCCGTTGAGCAGGATGGTTTCGATGGCAGCATGAAAGATCTTCATCGTTAATTTGTCGGGGGCAGCAGAGGAGAAAGTTGGGCGCAGCTTGCGTCCTTCGATCGGCGATGATGGTCTCAGGCGTCATGACGAGGGAACCGAGGTAGCGAAAGTCGTTGCTTTGCTCATGGCTGATTTGCTCACCACTCGGGCGAGTCAGCGATGGACGGGCGGCTTCTTCGCAAAGAATAAATAGCTAATTTACATAGGTGTAGAACATGTCAGGGTAGCATGCATAATGCACCTAAACTAAGGATTCTGGAAACTCTATGACAGCTTCCTGCTTTTAAAATTTGTCCTTTTATGACGAACAATGTTGCAGATTCATTTCGAGACTATTTACAAAAAATGTGTGCATTAGCTTTCTTTCATCCTCAATTATACAGCCGCCTGTGATGCGTTTTGGCATGGTGGAAGCCAGAAAGCATTCCCTCCATCAAACCCTGCAGAGTGCAGCCTCCTAACCAAGTCTTTATAGTCGCTATCAATCCTGACTTTCGCAGATTTTGAATCGCCCTAAGTTATAAGAAATTACTGGATTTCTTAGAAATCTCTAAAGCCGCTCCAATGTCGAAAGCTCGAAATTCGACAAAGGCATCAATTGTACTTCTGCTGGCGTGGATCAGTGTAGCGAGCAGTTCCGTGTCCCCGTATCCTCTAACTCTCCAGCTAAAGTACGCCGGCTGCTACTTCTGCTGGCGTGGATCAGTGTAGCGAGCAGTTCCGTGTCCCCGTATCCTCTAACTCTCCAGCTAAAGTACGCCGGCTGCTACTTCTGCTGGCGTGGATCAGTGTAGCGAGCAGTTCCGTGTCCCCGTATCCTCTAACTCTCCAGCTAAAGTACGCCGGCTGCTACTTCTGCTGGCGTGGATCAGTGTAGCGAGCAGTTCCGTGTCCCCGTATCCTCTAACTCTCCAGCTAAAGTACGCCGGCTGCTACTTCGATGGCGTCGATGCCAAACGCGACCTTTTAGGCCTTCGTGGAGTTAAGTCCCTCGGGGCCATTTTCACAGACGTCAATTTTCCAGAATTTGTGTTTAGCAGTGAGATGACACTAGAAAAGTGCAGCCAGATCTGCGCAATTGGCCGGTTCCGCTACTTCGGTACTCAGTACAGGTCCTTCTGCTGCTGCGGCTCGGAGTTCGGCGCATTCGGAATCGCCCCTGAGGCTCAATGCAATGCAAAGTGCGCAGGGTCACAAATATGCGGCGGTGGATACGCGAATTCAGTCTACGAGATTTCCTATCACCAAAGTGAGCCATGATCGCTTAACAGTAGAAAGACCACGTAATAGTAACAGTAACAGTAAATTTTGTGGTTTTTGCCGCCACGCACCCCAATGAGAATCGTTGAATATCTCGACGATGCCGATGTTTTGTGATTCTCGAAGTTATCTCATCAGATTGAGCGGAAAGCCTTAGCCTCTGTTTTGGATTTTCATGGCGATTGGTTGAATCGGTTGATTGGTTGAATCGGTTGATTGGTTGAATAGGTTGATTGGTTGAATCGGTTGATTGGTTGAATCGGTTGATTGGTTGAATCGGTTGATTGGTTGAATCGGTTGGTTGGTTGAATCGGTTGGTTGGTTGAATCGGTTGATTGGTTGAATCGGTTGATTGGTTGGAGATTTAGAAAAAAGAAAAATGTGGGTATTTAAAATCCCATATTTAATATATGGCAGATACTTATATTATTTTGTTAATCCTTTATTGCGCCCACAGTTGAATCAACGTTTGCAAAGTTCCTGACAACATCCGTGCCGAGCATCAAGGTCGCCGCAAGCATCCTCAGCCACAGCGGCTGGCTCACCAGAGGTCTGATCGAGTGCACCGAAGCCTGCAGGGTCAGTCCGGACTGCCAGGGCTGCGCCTTCGTGCCATCCAGCCGCCTGTGCCATCTGCTGAGATTCGTTGCTGTACCAGCTGAAGTGGCCAACGAAGCGGAGTGGATTTGGGTCAAGCTGTGAGGCTCAAGAGTTGCCATTCAACTTTTAAGCCTGATTTATTGCTTTGACAAATTTCACGGCTCATCGAGCTCATTAAACACAATTGAACTTTTGAGTACTTAGCTTTTGACCTCAGAACTTGACTATAGATACTTGACTGCACTTTTCCGTACGCTATTATGATTTACAGGACTTTTCTGTGCTTTGAAGTACTGTAATTTAGTTAGGTTGACCTTTTTATCGAGTCTATTGACTGATATTTATTGCTTTTAAATAGGCTTTGTGGGGGATAAAGCGACATTTGATTCTTGATAAGCCTTTGATAAACCTTCACCCGTGCTCTCCCTGTCATCACCTCTCGTTCGATCCGGCACCGCGGCGGCAGCTTCGCTTCTCACTCACCACTTACGCCACTAACTTCCTCAACGTGCACCAGCCGCTCTTCTGCCCTTCAGTGGGTCCGCTGTCTGTCTGCCAGCTCTCCAAAGCCCTCCACACTGCGTACGTACAAAAACGCTGGATCGGCAACTAAACCGGGTCCTCGGCACGCCTCCGCCAATGATTGACGCGTCAGAGACTCAACTGCCGCAGACACACTGACTGAATATACCAATCTACACTCTATTTTATCACCCTAAATCCATGCACCCAATGTGCTGTCGCTTATCGTTTCAAGCTTTGAAATATAAATTGCCCGCACTCAGCAGCGTGGGGCTCTGAGATAATTTTCGTCTCTCGCGCACTAACATCGACAGTCTAGAATTATTTCAGAGGCAAATTAACGAATTTAATAGCTTCATGCTTCACAGCTGCAGCAAGCGCTTCACTCTACTGCGCTGTGAGTAGCCACCAAAGCGTTCTGAATCTTTGAGTACACCATTGCGAAGTACACCAAAGCTCATTCAAAAGCAGTCAAATGAGATAGCGGAAGACACTCACCCGCCCGTTGCCATGGCAACCATTTTGAGGATAAAAGCTGTCTCCGAGCTGCAGCGGGCCAGAGGTGAAATCACAGTGTGCACAGGTATAATGAGCATTGGTGCATAGCAACTCGAAGAGGGATCAGCTGCTCGGCCTGCAGGACAGCGAAGGTCGAACCGCGCTAGACCTGGCGAGGCAGGGCGGCCAATCAGAGCTGGCCAGCTACATTGAGCGGTGAGTGATCAGTTCGCTGCTGTACCCGATTCGCAGCATTGCAGCTGGGGTGGCCTGAGCATTGGTCTCAGCCCAGCCAATCAGAGCCAGTCAGCTGAAGCTGTCTATCCTCCCATCCCACTATACTTTCACACTATACTAAATCTCTAAGATTCGTGCTCCGTGTCTGCGAATGAAACGAATGAGCAATGAGCACCTGTCTGTCTGTCTGTCTGTCTGTCTGTCTGTCTGTGCTGTGTCTGTCTGACTGTCTGTCTATCTGTCTGCCTGTCTGTGCTAGGTGTCTGTCTGTCTGTCTGTCTGTCTGTCTGTCTGTCTGTGCTGTGTCTGTCTGTCTGTCTGTCTGTCTGTCTGTCTGTCTGTCTGTCTGTCTGTCTGTCTGTCTGTCTGTCTGTCTGTCTGTCTGTCTGTCTGTCTGTCTGTCTGTCTGTCTGTCTGTCTGTCTGTCTGTCTGTCTGTCTGTCTGTCTGTGCTGTGTCTGTCTGACTGTCTGTCTATCTGTCTGCCTGTCTGTGCTAGGTGTCTGTCTCTCTGTCTGTCTGTCTGTCTGTCTGTCTGTCTGTCTGTCTGTCTGTCTGTCTGTCTGTCTGTCTGTCTGTCTGTCTGTCTGTCTGTCTGTCTGTCTGTCTGTCTGTCTGTCTGTCTGTCTGTCTGTCTGTCTGTCTGTCTGTCTGTGCTGTGTCTGTCTGACTGTCTGTCTATCTGTCTGCCTGTCTGTGCTAGGTGTCTGTCTCTCTGTCTGTCTGTCTGTCTGTCTGTCTGTCTGTCTGTCTGTCTGTCTGTCTGTCTGTCTGTCTGTCTGTCTGTCTGTCTGTCTGTCTGTCTGTCTGTCTGTCTGTCTGTCTGTCTGTCTGTCTGTCTGTCTGTCTGTCTGTCTGTCTGTCTGTCTGTCTGTCTGTCTGTCTGTCTGTCTGTCTGTCTGTCTGTCTGTCTGTGCTGTGTCTGTCTGACTGTCTGTCTATCTGTCTGCCTGTCTGTGCTAGGTGTCTGTCTCTCTGTCTTTCTGTCTGTCTGTCTGTCTGTGCTGTGTCTGTCTGTCTGTCTGTCTGTCTGTCTGTCTGTCTGTCTGTCTCTCTGTCTGTCTGTCTGTCTGTCTGTCTGTCTGTCTGTCTGTCTGTCTGTCTGTCTGTCTGTCTGTCTGTCTGTCTGTCTGTCTGTCTGTCTGTCTGTCTGTGCTGTGTCTGTCTGACTGTCTGTCTATCTGTCTGCCTGTCTGTGCTAGGTGTCTGTCTCTCTGTCTTTCTGTCTGTCTGTCTGTCTGTCTGTCTGTCTGTATATCTGTCTGTCTTTCTGTCTATGCTGGATATCTCTGACTGTCTGTCTGTCTCTCTGTCTGTCTGTCTGTCTGTCTGTCTGTCTGTCTGTCTGTCTGTCTGTCTGTCTGTCTGTCCGGTATTTCAGTCTACAGCCTGAATACCTGAACCATTTCTTAAAACTGGCTTTATTTTATTGGAAATTCTCGTGAGATTGTTAGGATCTCTTTGTTTAAAAAATTAGAATGGGAAGATGGTTAAATAATCAAAACACAAGTATACACCAAAATTTTTTGGGAAAATACGAGTAGCATTACTAAGCTGGCATTTATTAAACTAAACTAAGCTTTATTAATAAACTGCCTTATTAACTAAATAATTTTCTTGGGAAGCCTGCTGGTGGGATATTGGTTGTTTTTTGGGTGGGCATTCGTTGACTGCTAATAAGGAACATTATTATCATCTTTAAAAGAACATGAGTTCGCTGCTAAATGGCACATTGCCTGTTTTGGGAACATGGTTTGCCCGCTTGTTTGGAGGTTTGGAGGAAAGCATGATTTATCGAGGGTCTGCTAAGACTGGAAATTTGTTTGCTGCTAAAGGCAGGATATTAATTGCCTGCTGGGGGGACATTACGAATATTGGTTCGCATCATGCTAAAGGTAGGACGTTGTTCTCTGCTAAAGGGGGGAACATTGTTCTACTGCCTGTTTCTGTTTGTTTGCGATGTGAATTTCGCTTTTGATTTCTTCTACGTTGCAGGGACATGCGGCTGCGAGTGGCAGGATCTCCGGCCTGACAGCCTCGGTGAGTGGCATCTGGGGTGCCGATGTAGCTGCAGATTTGCAACTGCTCAAATTCTCCACTCGCCTATGCAGGAGGAGGCAGAGCGAGAGGAACTGGAGCGGTTGGCCAAGGCAGGCGACTCGGGGGGGTTGCAGAGAGCGGCGACCCGTGGCAACTGCGACCTGCCGTACATTTTTGGTCGGACAACGTTAATGTGGGCAGCTGGGAACATCCAGTGCTCTGACGGAGCTCTGTGGCAGCATCTGCTGCAGCTCGGGGACCCCACCTGTGCTGATGTGGATGCTGAAAGTTGCGTGCACTGTGCAGCCGAGGCTGGCAATTCTGCCGCAGTCTCCCAACTGCTCCATGCCGGAGCCTCCGCCAACGCCAGGAATTGGAGTGAATCCACGCCTCTCAAGCTGATTTGCCACCTTTACCGCTGTGCTGTGTGCGGCCAAGGCAGCTCAGGGCACAGGGGGCACCATGCCGCGACACTGTCTGGTGGCCAAGAATCGATCGCCGCACTCTATTCTACTGTCTGCAGCAGAACGGCGGAGTTGAAAGATTCAATTGTTTTTTAAGTCTTTGCTTCAAACTCTACTCGCCGACGGCGTACCATGCAGGAGCTGCTGCTGGCGAATCGGTCATCGAAGCACGCACTCATCAGAGACGCCGGTCGAACTGATACTGGATCGGTAATCCACTTTAATGACGCATTTACTGGATGCCATCTTTATCCAGTCGCAGCCGCATCTCCCTGCAAAGCAGAAGAAATCAAATGCGAAATTCTCATCGCACACAAACAGGCAGCAGTTTCAGACAAGCTCATTTTTACTCAGCCTCAAATTCGCTGCATCGGCAAAGTGTTGGGGTCGACAAAGCACTGCGGCATGAGAAATGCCAATTCTCAGTGCTGCCAATGTGGCACACACAAATCTGTGCACTGGCCATTGGAGATTTGCTGATTGCATATTTGCGAATCTCCAAGTTAAGGGAAGTGAAATCTCAGCCAATCAGAATATTGGGGAAGTGAAACTGACATAAACACATCGATCATTAATCGATCAATCGGTGTCACGAGTTGCGTGGGATCGATATTCACAGAGTGCAAGTTCGAGTGCAAGTTACTTTTTCCAAGTGAAGGTTCACCGGCATCGAAAATTCAAACTAACTGTTTTGAAAGAGAAACTCTAAACTGTTGTTGCGTTGATTATTTTACCGTCGTTTTGTTAAATACATTTACGCCCATGCACAACTGTCTTTGATCGAGTCATCAGCGTTAAGCAACCCCAGTTATTGCCTTATGTGAAGCAATGAAATATCTATGGTCAAAAGTGGGTTTTGAAAGCCTTTAAAGCCAGAAGCTGAAGCTACGAGCGTAAATATGGTTTAGCTGCGTTTTATACTCCACTCATCTGCCGCTCCATTGAAACGAACCATGATCTACGAGGCTTCTACTGGTGTGCCAATAGGTCTTCTGCACATGTCGCACGGCGACGTTGTCGGCGCTTCTGCCACCGAGATTAGCGAGCGCATTCAACGCGAGGAGGTTATGCAGGACATGATTGATGATCTAGCCCAGCTGGATTGTGGCGCACTGGAGGAGCTTTTGTGCGGAGAGGATACAGAGCAAGTTCTTCTCAATGAAATGGATCTGATGCAGTTTGACAACACACCGAAATCCGTTCTGAAGCAAGAGCAATGGGCAGTTCGAAAATTTCAAGAGGTGCTCTCAAGCAAGAACTACTCCGTCAATCTCGAGACTGCCGACATCCAACAGTTGGTTACTGCTCTGCGCATATTCTACGCTTTTATGCGCAAGGTCGACGGTGGATACTATGCCCCTGCCTCTCTGGTTACCGCTCGCGCCGGTTTGTACCGCTATTTACTTCGCGTACGTGGATTAAACATAATTGAAGATCAACGCTTTGTGAAGGCCAACCTACAACTGAAAGCTACAGCTGCCAAGTTCATCCAGGAAGGTGGCTCGGTGAAGCAGTTTTGTGCAGTCGAGAAAGCAGACCTAGAGAAATTGCGCGTCTACTTTGACAGGAGTACACCGGTAAAATTACAACAGGAAATATACTTTGTGTTGGCATTTCACTTTGGACTGCGAGGTCGGGAATGGTTCCGTAAGCTGACGGTAGATTCCATTCAGAGATGTACAATCGATGGGCGACGCGCATTTAGACTGGCACCTATGGAGACCAAAATGTCCGTGGAAGTTTAGAGACGCGGACTTCAGAAGATCGAAAGCAGAGCGTGCTTGTTGAAACGTTTGAAAGCAGATGTCCCTATGAGTGCGTGGATCTCTACCTGAAGAAGATCGAAGAGGCAAAGAGCAGAGAAGGGGTGCCAAGCTCTTTGCTGTTCCTACATCCTAGATTGCGAGGGCTAGCCGACTCCTGGTATTTCGCTAAGCAGGTACTCGGCGTCAACACACTCGGAAAATTGATGCGTGTCATCTCAGAAGCGGCCAAACTAAGCAAAACCTATACTGGGCATTGTCTTCGTGTTACATTGGCAACCGAGTTGAATGCGGCTGGAGTCTCCCTGCGGGATATCAGCGCAGTTACGGGACACAAAAGCGAGAGCTCAGTGGAAAGGTACATTCGGCACAGCAGAAAGCGCGATGGGGAGATGGTTGCACTGTCGACAACAATCAGTTCCATCGGAGGGACTAAAATCGCTGCTACAGAGTCGCCCGATGGAGCCCGGCGTGTGACTACGGTCGGCTCTGATGACTCCGAGCTGGTACCAGCCGATACGCAGTTAGCGAACAGTGCACAGACTGCTGATACTGAGCAGCGAATAGCCGTCGTCGGGCGCAGTTTGGAGACGCAGCAGACGCTTCTGCGATTTCTGGTGCTTTCTACAACTGCCAATTTCACGTACACATTAGTAATAAGACATGAGGCATAAGAAATAGGTAACTGAGGCATACTGCCTTAACTGCTGTTGCTTCTAATGCTGCTTTTATTGCTTACATTATACGTTATGCAGTGCTAAATATAGCTTTGAATATCTGGCCTCTAGCGTTTGTTTCGGCCATAGACATTTGAATCGTGCAACAATCAGGCTTGATTGGTATACCTCTAAAAACCCCTCCAAAATGATACAATAAACTATTGTTGCTATGGTTTAGCATTCTAACAATGGACGCCACGAGTGATCTTTGCTTATTGTTTACCGATTGTACCATATGAATAATCTCCCATTGTTACATAGCATATGATTTGCATACTAGCAACGCTTCACTGAAAAGTTGATTTTTAAAGATGTTTCGCAAATTTAACCATAGACTATTGGTTTGATGTGTTGAGTTAAATTTTGGAATTAAAAAAAGCAGAACATTTTGAATTTTTAACTATAATAACGCGTTTAACAAGACAATTAATAATGCCAATAAAAATTAATGACTGTTTGTTTCCCTCTTGTACCAAATGAATAATCCCCATTGTAAGATATGTTTTATTTCCTTGGCCGATACTAAAGTTAACTCTGCACACCAATCGAAATGTTTCATTAAAAGTTATCGTTCTCTAATTATAATATACATCTATCTATAGATCCATCTATCATCATTTAAATCAACGTCTGTTTTGTCCCCGCGACAGTGATTTTATTGGTCTAGCTATAGTTATAATTCTAATTTACATATTTCTCACGGCTGCAGCAGCGCTCCACTCTACTGCTCTGTGAGTAGACACCAAGGAGCACGATTCGAGATCGCTCAAAGGATAAAGCAGCAACACTGGCACGCCAGTTGCCATGACAACCATTTCGAGCATAAAAGCTGTCTCCGAGCTGCAGCGAGCCAGATGTGGAATAGCAGTCTGCTCACCTTGAGCAGTGCTCAATCTAATCTCTGACTCCAATCAGACCGATGGCTGCTCCAGGCGCAATTGAGGACCAGGTGAGGGATCGCAGTGCTCAAATATTGACTGAACCTGCCTACTGACTGTCGCATTGCTGACTCTCAGTTGCAGAGAGTCGCCCAGCTGGTCATTCATGGCGACTTTAATCAGGTGCGGCTGGTGGCAAGCACCAATGAGAGGGGATCGAACATCCTGATGCTGGTGGCCGACGCTCCAGAGACTCCCGTGGAGGCTGAGAAGTGCGTATTGTACTTGGTTGACGAGCTTGGCGCGGATCCGGGAGCGCGTGACGGGGCGGGCGACACGGCAGCGCATGTGGCTGCCAGACGGAACCACCTGCGGCTGCTGGCGCTGCTGCCGTTCGATGCGAAGTGGCTGCAGAACAAGCGCGGCGCGACACCGCTGATGGAGGCAGCTCGGGCCGGCAGCTGGCGAACCGCGAAACACCTGCTGCATCTGCTGAGGCAGTGGAGGTATAATGAGTATGAGGTGCACGGCAACTCGAAGAGGGATCAGCTGCTCGGCCTGCAGGACAGCGAAGGTCGAACCGCGCTCGACCTGGCGAGGCAGGGCGGCCACTCAGAGCTGGCCAGCTACATTGAGCGGTGAGTGATCAGTTCGCTGCTGTACCCGATTCGCAGCATTGCAGCTGGGGTGGCCTGAGCATTGGTCTCAGCCCAGCCAATCAGAGCCAGTCAGCTGAAGCCACTGTTGTTTGCATGGCCCAATGGGATTTCATTTCGGTGCAGTCGCTTTTGCATTTCTAGTTTAGCAACTCGAGCTAACTAATAAATCGATTGGAGATCAGTCAAATGGGAACTTGTCAATCTGGGAAAGCATTAGAGATGCAGGGGAATTTTCTGCATGCAACTGAATTCCCCATGTGTTTATGCTCCCATAGGCATATTCACTTCCCTAATATTCTGATTGGCTGAGATTTCACTTCCCTTAACTTGGAGATTCGCTGAAGTGCTCAGAGAAATGCCTGCTGAATGTTCAGCTGCCTAAGTTTCAGCCCACAGCCTTCAGCTGCCTCAGTTCCAGAGCACAGCCTTCAGCTGCCTCAGATTGCCCGTAGTAGGCGATAGTACAGTGCGAGGTACCTTTCTTGCAAACTTGCATGAGTTATCGAATTAACATTAGCGAGTCAGACGGTAAGGCCTATGAGGCCTAAAACTCCAAAACCCAGGTCTGCAGAAAATCAAAATTTGCGAGGCATATATAGCACTTGTACGCATACTGCGCAAGTACCAAATAACGCTGAAAACTGAACAAATATCTATATAAATAAAGCTTGAAATGACAATCAAAAATAAAAGACTGATATTGCGGTTGCGTGGAATCAGCCAAAGACGCAAAATTCAGCCAGCGTTCTGAAAAATGTGCACAAAATGAAAATAGTGCAACCTTCTGTCTTGTTTAGTAGTCCTTGATGCATCGATAACTTCACAAAGAGCGAACCCCGGAACGTCAAAATCTCCAACGGCCAGTACCACATTGGCAGCACTGAGAACTGGCATTTCTCATGCCGCAGTGCTTTGTCGACCCCAACACTTTGCTGATGCAGCGAATTTGAGGCTGAGTAAAACTGAGCTTGTCTGAAACTGCTGCCTGTTTGTGCGCGATGAGAATTTCGCATTTGATTTCTTCTGCTTTGCAGGGAGATGCGGCTGCGAGTAGATGGAAATGGCTACATCTCCGGCCTGACAGCCTCGGTGAGTGGCATCTTTGGTGCCGATGTGGGTGCAGATGAGCAGATATGCTCAAATTCTCCACTCGCCTTTGCAGGAGGAGGCAGAGCGAAAGGAACTGCAGCGACTGGCCAAGGTGGGCGACTCGGCGGGGTTGCAGAGAGCGGCGACCCGTGACAACTGCGACCTGCCGTACATTTTTGGTCGGACAGCGTTAATGTGGGCAGCTGGGAACATCCAGTGCTCTGACGGAGCTCTGTGGCAGCATCTGCTGCAGCTCGGGGACCCCACCTGTGCTGTTGCTGATGCTGAAAGTTGCGTGCACTGTGCAGCCGAGGCTGGCAATTCTGCCGCAGTCTCCCAACTGCTCCATGCCGGAGCCTCCGCCAACGCCAGAGGTTGGAGGCAATCCACGCCTCTCATGGAGGCAGCCTCGGCGCCCCCCGCCACCGCCGCCGCAGTCGGTCGGGCTCTGCTGGCCGCAGGGTCGGACTGGAGCCTGAAGAACAGAAGTGACAAGACTGCGCTGGATTTGGCCACAGAGAAGGAAAATAGCGAACTGGCCGAGCTGCTGCGTGGGTGAGTTGCCAGGGCGACTGATAATGTGTTTGAGGCTTGCATTATCGCACTGAGTGGGTACGATCAGCGGGCGTAGCTGTTCTCTGTGCGCAGCGGGCGGTCGAGTTCGCCCTTTGTGATGATCGCTGTGTCTGCATGATGAAGCGAATATGCCCCTCCGTGCTGCTAGCTGCAGTTGAAGACCTATTAGCCATGGTCATGCTGAGTACTGTGTCTCCCCTTACTTATTTAAACAAGTGGTAAGCGTTAAGCCGAAACAAAGGGCGGATGTTAAGTGTGAGGTTCGAATTCAGAGCAATAGGGGATGACATCTCCAATCTGAAGACAAGCTCCTGAAAACGGCAGGGTTGCTGCCACCTTGGTCAGAAGGGTCTATTGTCTCGTAAGATTTCTCTCGCCTTAGACATATAAAATAATTAACACAAGAAAGTCGAGACTCGGAGACAAGTTGTCTGTGGACAAGTTCCGCACAGATAAGAACGCTGCGAACGTGGTGTTAAAGTCCAACATGCGAGACCTCAAGGAATTACCTTTGTCCAATGGTTAACCTCCAGAGTTAAACGATTCTAACGCACAAATGAGTATCTTGTCTAAGAGATTTCCTGAAGCCTATGGAGGTTGTTGGTCTACTTTTATCCAAAAGATTCTCCTGAAGCTAAACTTAAACTTAAATGTAGGAAACTCTGAACCTCGAATGCCGATAAGGAAACGCTTGTCTAAGCGTAACCTTAAGTTCTAAAGGCATCGCTTATCCAAACAAAATCTTGGCTTCCTATTAGCTGGGTGAAAACATTAATCCACGTAACTTGTAGATCTCGTGGGCTTAGTTCTCTGGAAATCCGTGGGCGTGCCAATTGCAATGCAAAAACCATGGAAATAATGGCCACAGTGCTCCTAATACAGAACCCTTAGGACTCAAACTCATTACTAATGTCCAATCGGGAAACTAGACTAAACCTGACAGCGGCGATTGCTCGCTAGACAACGAGTGCGAGCTAGATGCTAAGCCTAGTAACTAGCGACTCATTACATGAGTCATGTACTTCCTTCAAGGTGCTGTGAAATGCATTGTTCTCATTGCTAGCCAGAATCTAAGACACCTACAAGTCATGTCGCTTTTTCAGCGACTTGACTTTGAAGTTAGTGTTGATATTATATTATAATATGATTGAGTTGTTTAACGTTCCATTGTGCACTCTTTGACAATCTCCACTTCCACCAACCAATGCCCATGCAGGTACGAAGGCAAGGAGTACTTTGAAAAGCCGTGAGTACATACATTGCTGCTGCTTTTATTGCATTTCTGCTCTCTGCAATCTGCAGCTCTTCTGCCCACCTGCCGCTTGCTTTCATCAGCCACTTAAACTTCCTCAGGCTTCTCATTGAGCGCTGGGATTCCGTCAAACTCATCGGCAGGGGAGGCTCCGGCGATGTCCACGAAGTGCTCACGGACAAGGGCATCAGGTGCGCTGCGAAGACTCTCAGACTGCCAGTGCAGCTCGGCGACCTGGAGCCTTTAAAGGGAAAGGAGATCGACAAGTTTATTGAGGGCGAGAAGAACCTGTGCCAGCTGCGGCACCCCAACATCGTCAGCTTCTTGCACATCGCTCAGCCTGAGTATGCGACAGTTGTTGTGTTCATGGAGCTGCTGGATGGCTGCAGCCTGGAGAGATTTCTCGACTCCAAGCCGCTGGACGAAGAAGCCATTCGACAGTTCAGCGAGCAGGTGAAATTTGAGCAGGCTGCTCATGAGTGATGCAGTGAGTTGACTTTTTAGCGTCAGCCGACACCAGTTCCTCAACCCACCCACCTGCAGATCTGCAGCGCGCTGCACTACCTGCACAGCCGACAGCCGCCTGTGATCCACAGAGACATCAACTGCAGCAACATCATTGTGCTCGGTGACAACAGGCGAGTCAAGCTGATCGACTTCGGCCTGTCAATCAAGCTGGAAGTGTCTGTCAGCCACCTCACAGCCTCCACTGCCACACCGAAGGGCACTCTGAACTTCATGGCGCCAGAGCTGCTGGCACCAGACGATGAAGGCTACCCGCGGTACAGCAGAGAGTCGGACATCTGGGCGTTCGGCTGCTCAGTCTTCCAGATGGCCACGGGAGGCAGGCCCTACTCAAACGCCAGACACTATTACCACGTGGCTCAGAAGCTGGAGAAGGACGGAGCCCCCGCCCTGCCTGACGGCTGCTCGGCGGAGCTGCGGGACTTCTACAGCCGCTGCACCGCCCGAGACCGCAAGGAGAGAAAGTCAGCAGAGGAGCTGTGCCTTCACGGCTTCCTGCTGCGACGGTGACCAAGCTGGCAGACAGACTGGCTGACACTGATAGACCCCCTCACATTTGTAAACTTCTGAACCTTCTTCAGTAATGTAAATATTTGCTGGATAATTTTTACGGATTTAAAGCTTATTCAAGTACATGAGCTTCTCCAATCTCTGCCTGCTATAGTTTAATCCTGGACAACCTGACTAAACTGCATGACTCTTGTATAACCAGCCTGCATCTGTATGACTCTTATGACCAGTGCTTATATGTCCAGCTGCATGACTGCCAAGTATGACATATATTTGTCCGTCAGTTTTATTTGTCAGTGAAATATCGCATAAAACAGATTTGTTTATAGTAACTACACAGTTACTAGTAGTAAATAGCCAGCCATAGTATACCTGGCCTATTTCACCTAGTTCAGCACATTCTGAAACTTGTTCATTCCTCTTTGCTTGGACGGCTTTCTCCGGCAGGGCAGGGGGGCTGCCAGGAGCCACGCACAATCGGACAGAATGTGCGGGACAGCCTGAGCAGAGTTCTGTGAGACAGATAAGTAACCGTGCCTTGATAAACTGATTGAACGCTAAGATTTGAGCTGCTGTGCTCACTCGCTGTGCTCACTATCTGAGGCACTCTTATCACTCTGCATTTCTCTGAAGGCTCGCTTGACACCTGCACCAACCTCTTACCTGTGCGTCCAAAAAGCTGATTTGCCACCTTTACCGCTGTGTGCGGCCAGGGCAGCTCAGGGCAGAGTCGAGGCTGAGCTGGGGGAGATCAGGTCTGGCCAGTTTGACACGGTGCTGACAATAGAAGGCATTGTAATAAGCAATGATGCCTGTAGTTATGCGTGACTACTGAAATTCTCATTCCACGGAGCTGGGGTGGGTGACTGCCCATGCCGCTCATCTTAGAAATACGATCTCGTGTTGGGCCGTAGACTTTGTTGTCGACTATGGCGTTAACACTTTTTTGTTCCGGTCAGTGAAGTCGCGCAGTTTTTTGTCTATGGCCCGTCTCATATTTTTATTTTGTTGTCCCCACCCCAACTCCCCAACCTCCCGGCTGGTCTGGTCGGGGTATGGGGTGAGCCTCTGGGCATGGACTTCTATAAATAGCATCTGTCTCTGTCTTATCCTAGCTACCCGTTAGCGTTTGCGACCTAATTGTCTCATTCACGTACTTGCTCCCCCTGTGCGCGTGCTGGGCGTTCACGTCATCGGCGATGAGGAGCTCGAACCTGCGCCCTTTGGCGTAGTCAACCAAAGGGCTAAGGTGTCGCTGGTCACAGGATTCTCGCCCGGGAAATAGGCAGATGCGACCAGTGCAGTTTTATTTTTAATAAGTTGATGATCGCTTGGATAACACAGATGTGCTCGGTCGATAGATCGGGTCTCATCCATGCTTCCAGAAATTTTGCAGCAAGGATCAAGGATCTAGGGCGGGTTCGAGGGTCCGCCAGTGAGATTACAGTGTGTACAGGACAGGGCACCAAACCCGAGCTATCCAACGTAGGACTCGTCCCTGGGTAAAATTTTTTTGTAGAAAAAGCCTTCCTTCAGCTGTCTCCATGTAGAGCACGCGAGTTAGAACGTTTTTCCATGTAAAATATTTTAATTCCATGAGTATACTGAGGCAAGTGAGTTCGTTCTGCAAAAAAACATTATCTTTAAGTTCTTAAAATGTCTTCATTTGATATTCTTCTATGGCTTATAAAATAAAATAGCATGCAAATAGCATGCAGACGGCCTTGAGTTGAGTTGTAAATTGGCTAGCAGACTAATCAAGGTGAGTGCTCTGTGCTGGTCTGCGGTTTCTGGCTCTGTGCACCTCTGCTTTTGAGGAGATAACAGGAGATAAGTCTTGGAGCAATCGCTGCGAAAGCAAAGCCCACAGGGACATTGAGCGCAATATGCTTCACAAGCCGCCCTCCAGCTGGGGTTACCATGGCAACACATCGCTAATCACCGCATGCGGCTTGGAGCTCAGACATGTTATTTTAAGCTCAAACGCACTGCTGCTACTCACAGTAGAGTGCCGTGGAAACATGACCGAAAATTGCCTCCTTGGTTCCCTTTCGCTTTTTCCTCTTCAGCTCTTCTCGGAGGAAGCTTAAAGCATGGGAGCTTGAAAAAGTCGAGATCTCAGCTTTTTGTTGTTTGTCTCCCACTTGGTTTGTTACCTGAGACGTCAAATATATATTGAAAGTACAGGCCCATCATGGCCTATACTAATGTTTGAAGCCGGATGAAAAAATGCAAGACGAAATAGAAGTTACTTTTTGTGAAATTGATTTACTCAAACTTGGGCAGGCCGGCCTCACAGACGAAATTGAAGTTACTAACGCCAGCCATAGAGTCACCGGGCGAAATTGAAGTTGCTTAGTTTGAAATAGAAGTTGAAAATAATAAAAATTATTTAACACTGAGAACCCCAAAACTGTTTGTGAGCATCAACCAGCTGAATGCTTTAATTTCGTTTCGATCTTCTCTTTCATTTTATTCCTAAATCAGTCATTACTATTGCAAATTCACTGCAATATCTTTTTCTCTACTTACAGTAGTATTATTTGCGTCACTTTACAACGAGTTCAATGAAGAAGCTACTTGTTTACTTAATGCATAAAAAAGAAAAACAACATGCCTAAGTGCTACAATTTAAACCGCAAAAATATCGCTCGTGGGAAGTTTCAGCGATGCGGTCGATGGAGACAGAGTTCTTTAAAAAAATAATAAACTGAAAAAAACTCAAATCGAATGCGATCCGTTGTTACATCTAGCTCTACGTTGAAAGTCAGAACTAACAACTGCCAGAGCAGAATGGCTTGCTGTACACAATCTGGTGCAGTCTCTGAGAAACATGATCTTGCTCGGGTAACTGCATCCATGAGTGGAGATTGCGCAGTTGCCGGCCTTGCACCCGGTGCATGGCCAACGGCGGCCATCGCTTCACAGTCTTGGCAGAGAGGTCCGTGTAGCGGCAGATGAAAACATAGTCAGAGTGCAGGTGCAGAAATTGTCTAATTTTACCTGCTGCATTCGCCTGCTTATTGCGGGATGCAGTCATGGCAAGCGCTGGTAGAATACCAGTAATGTACACGTCCTCAAGCCACAGGGCGCCTGTGTGCGGCAAGTTCCTCTCGGCTTCATTAACAATGGCCAACACAGCGGCTCGAGACAGGACGTAGCCTGGCCCTCCTGAGGCATACGCAGGGAACTCTTTATTCGGGTACTCAATCGTAGAAACGTAGAACTTCGAAGCCGGATCGCGACTCGCAGGGGCTTTCTCCTGTACCGAGCCTAGCACAAGCGGCTCCGATGGCTGATGTCGACGAAGCAGATGCACCAGCGACGCAACGTTCCAATATGAGTCGTGATCGGCTTTCAACACGAAATCGAAGCCATTGTGACAGGCCTTGGCGTACCAGCGCAGTGCGGAAATAATCTTGCGCACCAACAAGCCGTAGGAATCAAAGCTGTCTGCACCACTGTGGTAGGCAAGCAGGATGTCCTGATATACTGCCTGTTCTTGTCTCAAATCTGCCGTTGCATAGTGTCCGGCGCTGAGCTGAACTAGGAACAAGACCTGGCCAAACTGCCGATTCAGTTGCGCTCCCCAAGTCTCTCTGTTGAAAAAATTGTGATTTAAAACATAAAAATATTTCCTAAACATGATGTGGCGAACATTTCCTAGTTTAATTGCCTCGATTGTATCATTAATTAGTTTAGATTCTGAGTAGAGCTTGAATTTAGACAAGTACAAGTACGCACCGAATGCCAAGCCGCGATGAGCTCATCAGTGACGTCACTGGCACTATCGCCAGAAGCGTCCTTCGCTCAGATCGAATTTCTTCCGCGCTGCTCCGACAGACATCGGACAGCCAAGCCGGCTCTTCAAAGGTCCAGTTACCAAAATGGCGAATGAGACGAGCTTCGGTTTTGTGATTATGCGGCTGCGTGATGCTGGGACAGGAGATTTTGGGGAATTCGTTCGCTCTCATGAGAATGAGAAGAATGAGCGCAAACGCAGCCAGCAGCGCCAGAAAGCACACGGTGACTCGCCAACGGCACTGCCGTAGATGATTGACAACTGGAAGTGGGACCACTCGGCAATGCATCATGACTGGACTGCCTGCGTGTTTGGTACAGTTCTGTCAGAGTAACTAACACTAATGGAAACTTCCGAAATTGATATAAATCAAAACCTGAATTTCGAGTGCAACTGGTTCTCAAATTTTCTAATCTGAAAGGTATTTGCGCCGAAAATTCTGCTCGGACCTGGTTCAATATTACTTCTTCCATTCGAATGCTCTCAAATCCATAATGGTCGGGTATGACTATAGTGATTTCGCCAACAGAAAGCATTCCACATTCCACGTACCACAAAGTCAACCTTAAAACGGTCAAACGACTCAGTTCTTGTTTCCAATCGACGTTTTGGTACCTCGATCTTCTGAAGCCTTAACAGCTCGGAGTTTGACTCGTAGCTGTGTTTGAAGGTTACTTGGCAAAGAAATAAATTTCTCTAAAATTTCAGAGACGCACAAAACTTGAGTTTTCTTTTTCCCGCGCAAAGGCATGGTTGCATACTCCCCGCCCTTGTAACGGCAGAGAACTTTAGTTGCATTGTCTTACCAAGCACGTCTTGAAGAGTCACTTCCACATTGGCTACTGGAATAGACGACAGGAATAAACACTGGAATAGATAGACGCTCAGGCTAGATAGGTTAGAGGTTAGATAGACTGGGTTTGGGTCTTATAGCCTTACCAAACAGTGGATAAATAGTTCAATACGACAATCGCGTTTTGTCTGCGCGGTGTCTGAATTCGCTAAATGTGTACACATGCCTGTACACATACGTACAAATGACAAATTTCACTATTCACTATAAATCCCTATAGAAAAACTTTAGTGCTCTTAGCTCAGAGAAGAAAGCGGAGACAAGTCAGCGGTTGGGGCTTAAAACTACCAGCGGGGGGTGGCGGTGTAGACGAACACAAATATTACGCCCGCTGGGCACTAACATCAGTTTGTGCGCACTGCGCGCTCAGAGACTTCTAGAAATAACAACTGGACCCGCAAGGCACAGCGATGACTTTCCCTGCAATGTTTTCCCTGCAAGTTGAGGCCGGCATTTTTAGGGGCAGGGACTTATTTGTCCAGAGACTGGCTGTTATTTCTAGAAGTCTCTGAGCGCGCTGCACAGACCGGCTCAATGTAAACAAACTGCTTTAACTGCTTTAAAACAAGCCCTTGTTTGCTTGCACAGTGGTACAATATTGAGGGAGTGTGCAATACAGTGTGTGCGCCATCGCGGCCGCCATATATGCTTTTTTATATGTTAAAATTTAGTTTCAAATTGCAGAATCATTCTTCATCCGTTGTAAGGAGAGTAATTGATTTATCATCTGACATTTCACAACATTTTGGAGAACAAATTTCTTAGATTTTATGAAGTGACTATCATGCGGTCATTCAAATCTTGATAATTTAAGAAGCGTTGTAACTTCTATTCAACTGTCCTATCTATTAAGTATTAAGACGATGGGGCAAATATGGCTTAGATTGTTTTATGCCCGCTTTAGTTTTTGGTGCACTTTTTCAACAGACACCAACCGCGCGAACTGGTGGACTGTGGGGCGGCCTGGCATATAGAGCATCTTCTAATATTCTAAAAATGAAAATCTTATATGTAAGATATAAGATGAACACCTTCACCAAAAGATTTCGGTACACGTATTTTTATTAAGCTTAATTCCATTGCCAAGAGGATTAAATTTTCGAAAAACAGCTTTAAATAGGCTTTTCTAATGCATTCTTGTTTTCAGCTGGTGCACAGTGAGGTCTATAGCGCCAATTTTTATGATTGGTCTGGCGAGCGCACTGATAAGAGAACTGATGACCAGATGTGCATAGCCTGTGTACAGCAGTGCAGGCTTCTGTTATCAGCGCAGCAGTGAGAGATTTAATTTATTTACGAGTATTTATTCTACCGATTCATAGAACATTTCTTTCACAGCAGTAAAGTCAAAAGTAGAGATGCCAAAAACCGGCCCTTTTTGAGAACCGGTTATCCGGTTTGAAAACCGCCTTTTATAAGAAAACCGGTCTTTAAAAACCGGTTTGTGTGCCAAGTTTTTAAAAAAGCACTAAATAAGCATAGGACATAGAATTTATATACAATCGTGAATTTGTTAAAGGTGTGCGTGCCGATTAATAATAATAAAAGTTTCTTGGAATTAATAATTTTAAATTTGTTATAGTTAGGTTTCGCGGAAATTGAATATCGCGCCAATTCAAATTTTCCATGGACTTTCTTCGGAATCGTTCCGTAGCCAATGCGAACTAAATGCAAACTAAAATAAAGACCCAATGCGAACTTAATATAAATTGAGATTTAGTTCGGATCAATTCGTAACTAATTCGCGAACTCTTAATTTTGCTGAACTTAACTTAACTTTAAACTTAATGATGCACTGGTAGCAATGATTTATTAATTTGATGATTTTGGCCAAGGCAAACTGGTCACAGTCTCGAAATGTCGGTACCCTGGGATGGCGAATCCTTGATGTTTTTAGGTTTAGACTTAGATAGTTTTAGATTAGGCCCAAATTTAGATTTATACTCCAAGTTCAACTTAGATTTAATTTTAAGTTTAATTTTAACTAATTAATCTATGCATGTATTATTAATTAATTACCATACTGGCACTGAGTACTACTGAGTCCTGCGGACTCCGAGGTTTTTCATATTCTTTTCTGCGATTCAGACTCTACAACTACAACTACGAATTACGATTATGAAGTTACAAAGCAACGATTTAGAAAAATTTTGTTACCAGTTTTTTTTTCTCCAAAGTGCAAAAATTGTGACTCTGTGAGACATAATAAATATAAAACCCATTAAAAACCGTCAAAAAACCGGACAAAAAAACGTTTTTTTAGAACCGGTTTTCCTGCTAAAAACCGGCTTTTTTAAACCGGTTTTAAAACCGGTTGGCATCCCTAGTCAAAAGGCTAACAGCTGCCTACATCAGGGCAGACTTCAAGGCCCAAACATCTATCTCTAATGTCCTGGGTTTGTATATATATATAAATATATATAATATATGAATAAATAAAAATATATGTATGTGGCGGAGAGTGCACTCTACCCTAGACAGCCGGCCCCAGACATCACACCAACTGTCTGGGCGGATGCGTCACCCCTGCTCGCGCAGTCGCATTGGTTTGCGATCCTCAGTGGGGTTGGGGACATGGAGAAGTCCCGCTGGCCTTTATCATGGACGTCTCCAGTTAGAATCTAGACAGGAAGCTTCCCATTGGTCCTCCAAGTTTAGGCCAGTTTTTAATGCCTGCATATCTATGCCAAGCTCACTTAAAAAGCGTTTATTGCGATAGTTATTGATGCTTAATTTAGTTTATATATTTGTCTCCACAAATTGAATTCATACAAATAGTCAAACAATGAAAAAGTATAAAAAGAAACGAGATATAGATATTTCAGAAAAGCATTAGCAAGCAAGCAATATACATGCAAGAGCAAACATTTTCAACGCCATTTCACTTCAAAGATTAAAAAAGCTAACCGTTATTCTAAATCCTCTCAGAATCTTGTTCCTGTCTTGGTCATTTTACCAATTGTGCGTGCCACGCTACCACAGGTACAACAATCACTACCCAGTAAGCTTAGCAATTTTTCGCTTTCCTTCATTCGCACTCCTTTAATTAGATAAGTCTTTGATCAGATTTTTAATCGTGCAGTTAAAAAATGACCTCACAACACCGTCCTTGATGTCGTGGCCCTCCGTGCACATGGTTCGGCCCATGAAAGCCTCCACGAATAGATTGTCATCCACAAGCATATCAGCTAAACAACAAAACAGCTGCAGTTGATTTGGAGCGCACAGCAGCTTTCTCCGAAGATCATCGTTTTGGCGAATCTCCTCGAAGATCTGCCAGCAATGTTTTGCAATGGCAAATACAACCTCGGTTGGTCTAGTCAAACCACCACGATTTATTTCGTCCAGAAAAGCTGATGCTGATGGTTGAACCCAATCTTCAGTTTCAAGCAGTGGCAGAATGTCAGGACTTACTAGCATCTCACGGCAGGACTCGCATCCGCGCTTTCGATTTAGAAATGATCTTGCGATTGCGCCACTTACATAATAAATTACGGTGCAGTCCGACGTTCCAGGCTGAATGGTAAGCTCGATCTTTTTTTAGAAAGCTCACTTGCTAGATTAATGCACTGCTGATCGCGACTGTTGGTGACTGAGTCGAGGGCACTATCGATTTGTCGCACCGAAAAATCTGAGAATTTTAGCAAACTGATTGCAGCAATCTTGCGACTGTTCTCAATCAGCTGCCTGGCAGATATAAAATAGTTTGCTCCGGACATCTGGCGGAGCCAGCCGAATCTCTTCTCGATACTGTCAGACTGAAGAGAGCCAAGGAGGACATATGAGAAGCCTTCGCGATCAAGTAGGTGTCTCGCACAGGCAGCTATTGCGTGACACTGACAGGTAGTTCGACAGGCCAGAAATGTCTCCTTTGAGAGCCCGTGCTTGCTGGTCGACTGCCATTCCTGTGTATGAAAATAGAATGTAGGAATCACTGATTGGAGACTAAGTTTTGTGAACTTCATGAAAATTAGGGGTTATTAGTTGAATGCTAAAATCACTTTCCTATTTAATAAAATATGCTTTCTCGTTCTTACCTTCAAGAAATTTCCAAAATCATCCAAAAATCGAAGCTTCCAGTCCAGAGATGATCGCACGTACGGGATCCTGGACTATATCGCGCTTGTGGTTATCCTTTTGATGCGGTCTTCACATTAAGTATAACTTGTATTTTCCACAGCTTGACAATGACGCCAATAAAATTAGCTGTATCGAGCCAGTTCTTGCCTTCGTGTTCACTGTAGTACCTCAAAGCATGGAGGGTAGACTCGCAGAAAACGGATACAGCCATTTTCCCAGAAGATTTTTCAATACTTTTAGGATCAAGGGGATCAAGCGTAGTAGTACTTAGCTTGTGTGCCAATCTTACTGGCCTCCCAGCTTCAGCGTGATAGAGCTCCCTAATATCTGGAAAATTAGCTTGACAAATCTGGTTCAAAATAGGTGGATAGGCAGGACATTCAATGAGGCCTCTAGCTTGAAAATTATTGTATATGTTTTTCAGGTTGTGTACCGGGTCGAATAGGATAAAAATTGGCTGCCCACTGATCTTGTCAATAACCGATGATCGCAGTTCTCCTTCACACACAAAATCGATAATAAACTTTCTGTTCACTGGAGCATTGTCAATAGATATAGCAATGACAGAAAACTGCATGCTTCTCAGAAGTTCCATTGCGGGCGGTTAGTTTAGCTACCGGATACATGGACACCATGTCTTTGAACTTCCCAGCTACTGATCTTATCATAAAGCAGCAGTACGTCGACGCTATTGATCCGTTTTCATCCACTCCGCTAACTTGACCTCCAGAGTATTCCATTCCATTCCATCGCACCTCGATCTCTCCATGCAGATACGCCAGCAGCGGCCAACAACACCGACCCGGCTGGTTGGTGAAACGAATGCCGGATGAAGAGATTGACAGAGGTCTGATCATGTCCGCGCTGCGCAATCAATACCTGGCCTTCGCTTAATTATGAGAACCTGGTGCCGTTGGGTGCCACCCTGCTGCTGGTGCTCGATGCGGATATTGCCTGGCACAGGTGAGGCTTATTCAATTCTTCAATCTTGGATTTTTCCCTACGGCTCCATACCCGAAATATCTGTTCCACCAATGGGACCTGGACAGCATCGCCCAGGGCCTGTACTACTTCTCCAGGAAGCCTCAACTGCAGCAGCTATGCGTCAAAAGCGTACAGGGCGCGTCCAGCCGCGTTCAGGACCCGCGTGCACTTTGACCTTCTTTGACAACAAGCACTTTGGAGAGGATCAAAACTACTGCATAGCTGATTATACACTATCGGTCTATCGGCAACAAGTCTGAAGCCAAATTTCCTGCCAACCGTCAAAGTGTCCAGCGCTGCTTCCAGTCGTTTGCTTTCTACTGGCTCTCAAATCTAGCAGCGAAGCGGCTACTTTACAAGCGAGCGGAGGGCGAGTGGATCTGCGAGCACAACACCCTGTCCAGACAGCTATCCGAGGTGTACCCGGATCCACAGATGCGGCTTAGCTTGCGGATGGCTTAACGTTGGCTGAGAAGTGCAGCTAGCAGCCAACGTTTCGTGGCCTACGTTTCGTGGAAATACAATTGAAATTGACGAAATTGACTTCTTCTGAGACGCGTTCCTCTGAAATACACTGACCGTGACGATCTGTATATCAATCTATTAATATATTTATCTATATTTAAATATTACTAGCACTATTACTAACGTTACTATTCTTAACATTATGCATAAATACATTATTACATATATGCCTATGCATATATACAAATATACGTTTCCATATGAGAGTATATATATATATATATATATATATATATTCATTTGTCAGTATACAAGTGTATATATCGTATCATATCATATAAAAAGGTAAACAGAAAAATAGAGACTTGCCGATAAATTGTTCATTTTAGTAGTGGAGAGGGGACAACAGAAATTGTTACGGATATACGTGACCTATTGAACTATTTATAATCAAGATCAAAAATTAGAATGCAAGTATTGACATTCTTACGTGGAGAATATTGACAAGGACATTTACAGGTGTAATAAATATTACGATGTAACAATTACGAGCTGGGAATTTAAATTAAGTCTAATATTTTCCAAGAAAACCCAAACGGTGACATTTTAAGGTGTGGTGCATAATACATTTCGTTCTCCGTGTTTTTTACTTGTACTGCTGCTACCTCACAATTGCATGCACTTAATTAAGGGTCATGGTTAAAAACTAAATACCAGGCCTACGTTTCTTTTTAGTATGTATTTCTCAAACTAAAAATATTGTAATTGAAATATGCCTGTCAGTCTAAAAACAAAAAAATTAAATGATGGAAGCTATATAGAAAAGTATATCTGTATGCTTGGACACTGTTTTAAACAACTTTTGCATGTTCTAATCCATAATCTCGAAGGTAGTTCATGCCCACGAGCTATAATACTTAATAAGTTAATATCACCTATAATTTTATTACTTTAGACAACTTACACCAGGCCTTATGCTATGCCTAACTAGTACTTTCCAGTAATGACTTACAATGGCTATACTAATGTTGGCCAATGCACTTGTTTAGGAAATTATCGTGTAGAATGTAATGTAGACCTGGGCCCCAATTTAAGATTCACATAGGCTTGATTAGAACTTTCCTAGGAATGTGTTATAATTCAGTTTGAATATTGACTAACCATCTCTAGGCTAGAACTGCCCAACCAACCTAAGGATAATTTGGTAACAGACATTTTGGTAGCAAAACAGGTACATTTAGGTAACACTGTGCATTTTGGTAACATCCTATATGCTTATTTGGCAATGACATCCTAGCTCGTATATGCTTTAAAGGGAAATCTCAACTATGTGCTTCACTAGGCCTAGAGCAATTGGCTCCATAATTTGGATTACTTATTTTTTTAGCTACCTATCAATACTATTTGGCTAAATATAGTCTTGTAGACAAGATACAATTTGAATTTGTCCCAGCTTATAATTTGTATTTATCATATTTTCAGTCTTATAATTGGGGATGTTTCTTATCTGGCCAATTCAAATATCTGTTTTTAATCTAAATTGCTATATGTAACAATAATTTATGCTTTATAAGCTATTTATTGGCATACACATCTGTTACATAGTCCAGCAGTACATTATATCATTTTATTATTGTCTAAAATAAAATGTTGTCATACTCATAAGCATGAGCACTCTGCTACATTTTTCTGACCATGGTTTAATAAGTGAACTTTTAATTATAAAAAACATTCCTTTTATAATAATAGTAAATAAACAATTTCAGAAACTTTTTAAAAGCCTTAAATATATGAAATTTACCCTTGACACTTCACTAAAATTTTTATTTTTTTATTTTGTATGTATTGATTATAATATATATATATATAATCAATCAATATAATTGAGTATAAAATTGGAGTTATGCCTGTTATAATTTCAGAGCTAACAAATTACCCACCAAGGCTATCTGCTATTACCCACCCAGCCTATCAGCTATTACCCACCCAGCCCATCAGCTATTACCCACCCAGCCCATCAGCCATTACCCACATGAACCATCAGCTATGACCTATTCCAGCACTTGAATAATTTTCCTAGAGCTATTTATCATTTTTTCATTAATTTCAGTGCTGTGTTGGCAAGGCTGTGCTATTTAAACAAAGACTTCTGGCCTAAACAAACAGTTTTTGTTATTTCTAATTTGCATCTCGACGCGCGCATGACTGGCTCAATCAGACTCAATCTAGCTTAGGATTCACTAGGAGCCTTGCCACAGACAGACTTCACCGATGGCCGCGGCAGCCATCGCCGCCGCAGAAGCAGCCGCGGCAGACGTTGAGAGGCGAGAAATTGTTGCTCGCTACGACGCCGGTCCGAGCCGGCCAGACCGCGAGGCGGAGGAGGGCCCGGACCCGGTGTACTCAGCCAGTCAGCTCGACCATTTCGGCTTCTTCCACCGCAATGGCATACCGCCAGAGGTGCTGGCAGCAGAGGAGCGAATTAAACAGGCGGACAGGAAGCGCGAAGCCAAATGGCACCGGATGCTGGTGCCGACCAACTTGACTGGGTCCGACAGTGCCTCTAGGTTCGCCAAGTGGGACAAAGTGTGCAGCCGCAGCAGCTCCGGGGAACTCAAGTTCAGCTTGAAGTTTGCGAGGCGCGTGTTCAAGGTTAGTGAAGCTCCTTTGTTAATTCTCAGTCCAAGGCAAAACTATTGGGATCCTTAAAGCACGACACTTTTTAATTAGTCTGTGAACAGCTGTTCGCCATTCTACTCCCCTTCTGCGTCTTTCTACCCCCTTCTGCGTCTTTCTACCCCCTTCTGCGTCTTTCTACCCCCTTCTGCGTCTTTCTACCCCCTTCTGCGTCTTTCTACCCCCTTCTGTGTTCTTCTATACCCTTCTGTGTCTTTCTACCACCTGTGTCTTTCTATCCCCTTCTGTGTCTTTCTACCACCTTCTGTGTCTTTCTACCACCTTCTGTGTCTTTCTACCCTCTTCTGGGTCTTTCTACCCCCTTCTGCGTCTTTCTACCCCCTTCTGCGTCTTTCTACCCCCTTCTGTGTTCTTCTATACCCTTCTGTGTCTTCCTACCACCTGTGTCTTTCTATCCCCTTCTGTGTCTTTCTACCACCTTCTGTGTCTTTCTACCCTCTTCTGCGTCTTTCTACCCCTTCTGCGTCTTTCTACCCCCTTATGTGTCTTTCTATACCCTTCTGTATTATGTACCGATTCCACTAGAACAATATGCGTCCTTTTAGTAAGACGCTCAACTCTGTATTGCTTCAGTTCAATCAGCTGTTAAATGGGTACCAGCATCAGCTGGGGTGGTTGAGGGAGGATGTGGCGTTCCTCAAGTCCATGGACTGAACAGCTTAGACTGTACGCAATATTTGAATCGGGGCAGGTTTATTCTATCCTTCTTATTATTGCATCTTCTCTCCCATTTCCACTGTCAGAACTTGATCCTCTAAATAAGCCATCCTACCCCGCTAACCCAGGGCGTGCCGGAGAAGTACCGGTACCCAGTCTGGTACGAGCTGCTCTGCATAGACGATGCTCGTTCTAAAAGCGGCGTCAGCTACTCCGAGGTGCTGCGCTTCGCCCGACTGCGCTCGCCTGATGTGCGGCAGATCGACTTGGACGTGAATCGCACCTACAGGAATACGGATTACTACAGGGTCCGCTATAATCCCAGGTTTGTTGGATTATCTCAGATGGATTAACCGATGGATGGACTTCTGGATATGTATTTTTTCGCTTTTTACTGAAATTTGCTAGCTTTGAAGTACCAGACGCATTTTTATAGTGATGTCCCTTAAGCTCCGAGTCTTGAAGTCCATGGCGATACTGAATCTTAAAGTCCATGGCGATGCTGAATCTTGAAGTCCAAGGCGATACTGAATCTTGAAGTCCATGGCGATACTGAATCTTGAAGTCCAAGGCGATACTGAATCTTGAAGTCCAAGGCGATACTGAATCTTGAAGTTCATGGCGATACTGAATCTTGAAGTTCATGGCGATACTGAATCTTGAAGTCCCTGGCGATACTGAATCTTGAAGTCCCTGGCGATACTGAATCTTGAAGTCCAAGGCGATACTGAATCTTGAAGTCCAAGGCGATACTGAATCTTGAAGTTCATGGCGATACTGAATCTTGAAGTCCCTGGCGATACTGAATCTTGAAGTCCCTGGCGATACTGAATCTTGAAGTCCAAGGCGATACTGAATCTTGAAGTCCAAGGCGATACTGAATCTTGAAGTCCAAGGCGATACTGAATCTTGAAGTTCATGGCGATACTGAATCTTGAAGTTCATGGCGATACTGAATCTTGAAGTCCAAGGCGATACTGAATCTTGAAGTCCAAGGCGATACTGAATCTTGAAGTTCATGGCGATACTGAAGTCCCAGGTCCCTGTGCGTCAGACGCTACTGGTCTAGGTGCCATTTTTCCAGTTTATTCCCTTCAGCAAAGTTGTTACGATGGATCACAAATGAACCCCAACCGCCTGCAGGCAGCGGGTACTCTTCAACGTTCTCGTGGCCTACAGCATGTACAACATCGACGTCGGCTACTGTCAGGGCATGAGCCAGCTGGCTGCCTTCCTTCTGCTCTATTTCAACGACGAAGAGGAGACTTTCTACGCGCTGTCGCAGCTTTTCACAGACAGCAAGCACGCCATGCACGGCCTGTTCATTCCCTCATTTCCCAAGCTGTACCGCTACATTGAGCTCTACCAGCAGTGCCTGAAAAAATTCCTATCCAAAGTGGACAGGCATGTGCACAGCAAGCACTGTGTGCCAGTCACCGCCTACACTGTCAAATGGTTTATGCAGGTGAGCTGTGCAATTTTTACATTTCTGATGACTTTAATTCACCTGTATTAACCTCATCCCAGTTCTCATTTCTCACACTCTCAACTCATCCCAGTTCCCATTTCTCACACTCTCAACTCATCCCTGTTCCCATTTCTCACACTCTCAACTCATCCCAGTTCCCATTTCTCACACTCTCAACTCATCCCTGTTCCCATTTCTCACACTCTCAACTCATCCCACTTCCCATTTCTCACACTCTCAACTCATCCCAGTTCCCATTTCTCACACTCTCAACTCATCCCACTTCCCATTTCTCACACTCTCAACTCATCCCAGTTCCCATTTCTCACACTCTCAACTCATCCCAGTTCTCATTTCTCACACTCTCAACTCATCCCAGTTCCCATTTCTCACACTCTCAACTCATCCCAGTTCTCATTTCTCACACTCTCAACTCATCCCAGTTCCCATTTCTCACACTCTCAACTCATCCCACTTCCCATTTCTCACACTCTCAACTCATCCCAGTTCCCATTTCTCACACTCTCAACTCATCCCAGTTCTCATTTCTCACACTCTCAACTCATCCCAGTTCTCATTTCAAAAACTCAACTCATCCCAGTTCTCATTTCTAGCACTCTCAACTCATCCCAGTTCCCATTTCTCACACTCTCAACTCATCCCAGTTCTCATTTCTAGCACTCTCAACTCATCCCAGTTCCCATTTCTCACACTCTCAACTCATCCCACTTCCCATTTCTCACACTCTCAACTCATCCCAGTTCCCATTTCTCACACTCTCAACTCATCCCAGTTCCCATTTCTCACACTCTCAACTCATCCCAGTTCCCATTTCTCACACTCTCAACTCATCCCTGTTCCCATTTCTCACACTCTCAACTCATCCCACTTCCCATTTCTCACACTCTCAACTCATCCCAGTTCCCATTTCTCACACTCTCAACTCATCCCACTTCCCATTTCTCACACTCTCAACTCATCCCAGTTCTCATTTCTAGCACTCTCAACTCATCCCAGTTCCCATTTCTCACACTCTCAACTCATCCCACTTCCCATTTCTCACACTCTCAACTCATCCCAGTTCCCATTTCTCACACTCTCAACTCATCCCAGTTCCCATTTCTCACACTCTCAACTCATCCCAGTTCTCATTTCTCACACTCTCAACTCATCCCAGTTCCCATTTCTCACACTCTCAACTCATCCCAGTTCCCATTTCTCACACTCTCAACTCATCCCTGTTCCCATTTCTCACACTCTCAACTCATCCCACTTCCCATTTCTCACACTCTCAACTCATCCCAGTTCTCATTTCTAGCACTCTCAACTCATCCCTGTTCCCATTTCTCACACTCTCAACTCATCCCAGTTCTCATTTCTCACACTCTCAACGCATCCCAGTTCTCATTTCTAGCACTCTCAACTCATCCCTGTTCCCATTTCTCACACTCTCAACTCATCCCACTTCCCATTTCTCACACTCTCAACTCATCCCAGTTCTCATTTCTCACACTCTCAACTCATATCGTTCTGATTTGTCACCATTTCAAACCCTGATAAATGGTCAACAATGTCAGAACATTAATCGGCAAAATGGTTCGCATGGGCTGTCATTCGGATGTACTTTTATCTCAGGCCTCATTGGCCCATTGTTGCTAGCTGTTCGCCTTTAACTGCAGTTGGTACATTTCTATGTTTCTTTACCACTACAAATGAGGCACAGATTCTGGGGCACATTTACTATCTGTTTAGACATAGCCTTCACTTTTTGAACTATCAAAATTTCAATCTTATTTTAGCATTCATATTCTGCGCGCACAGTTTTTACCTGTTTAGATTAGTTAACAAACGACGGCTTTGGTATGAAGCCGACTAAATTTATACTGTGGTGTAAGCTGTGTACTGTGTGGCAATGACTACGAAATAGTAAATACAGATATAATCTAATACTGTTGTAGTTAAAAATTAATAAGTTATATCGTTCAAAGCAGCTGGTTATTGATAAATGTCTGTTCAAAATGGCAGGTCGTTGATAAATGTCTGTTCAAAATGACAGGCCATTAATAGATTGCTGTTCAAAATGGCAGGTCATTGATCGATTGCTGTTCAAAATGGAAGGTCATTGATCGATCGCTGTTCAAAATGGAAGGTCATTGATCGATCGCTGTTCAAAATGGCAGGTCATTGATCGATCGCTGTTCAAAATGGCAGGTCATTGATCGATCGCTGTTCAAAATGGCAGGTCATTGACACTGCAGACAGCAGATGAGACATTACAGACAGCAGATGAGACACTGCAGACAGCAGATGAGACACTGCAGATAGCAAATGAGACACTGCAGACAGCAGATGAGACACTGCAGATAGCAAATGAGACACTGCAGACAGCAGATGAGACACTGCAGACAGCAGATGAGACACTGCAGATAGCAAATGAGACACTGCAGACAGCAGATGAGACACTGCAGACAGCAGATGAGACACTGCAGACAGCAGATGAGACATTACAGATAGCAGATGAGACACAGCAGACAGCAGATGAGACACTGCAGACAGCAGATGAGACATTACAGACAGCAGATGAGACATTACACACAGCAGATGAGACACTGCAGACAGCAGATGAGACACTGCAGACAGCAGATAGCAGATGAGACATTACACCTTATTCTGTCTGGTACCCATTTTACCGAACTGTGAAGTGACGCAGCTACGAAACTTTTAAGTTTTCCGCTTGTTTCTGGGTTGAGATATGAACTCCTGACCTCCCGTTAAAGCATAATTTTACCCATTTGCGCATGCAGGTGTTTCTAGACTGCGTGCCATTCTCCCTGGCCATCCGGGTGTGGGATGTGTTCATGGCAGTCGGCGAGCCGGCGGTTGTCGGCATGGCCCTGAACATCATGCGGCTTCATTCTCGACGAATTCTGAAGCTGCGCTCCGACGAAGAGCTGCTTCACTACTTTGGCCAGGTGCTGCCTAGTGACTACAGCTACAGCGAGGATGAGGTGCTGGACGGCCTCAGGGACTGCCTGGCCGACATGCGAGCCGCGTCTCTCATGCCGGGCCGGAGTCTCGAAGCGGAGCTGCCAAAGACGCCGTTCTCATTTGAGCCCGGGCACCGCCTGGACGAGTCCGTGGTTGAGCAGCGGAGGGCGTCGCAGAACAATGTGCAGTCCGTCCTGCGCAGGTCTCTGCAGAGAAGGATGAGTCCGCCCACTGGGTGAGTCGGGCTGTGCCTGCTTACTGATTTCTGAGCACCTTATCTAGGGGTGAGTGGCAGAGCGGATAACGCATTTAACCCTCGCACCAAGGTCCCTGAGCTCGATTCCGCGGCGAGGCCACATTAAATTTGGGGCGCAGCCGCGAAGAGAAGGCTTGGGGGCTTGTCGTGCAATTTACACCCATGAAGGCCAACCCCCAATGCACTGTGAAGTGTAATCTGGCTGAAGATGAGAAAGTCAGGGCAGGTGTACACACCTGTGTGAGCGTGTGCCTGCGTACGGTATCTGTGTGCGTGTGTGCCCAGAAGCCAGTGAAATGGGCAGAATTGCCTCCTCGCTGGCTGCGGGTCTAGCGTCACCGAATGATGTGCCACTGCCTGCAGCCCTCCTGAAAGGATTAGAACTTATTGTTATTATTAAGGGTGCGATTTCAGATTTATTAGTCGATGATTAAGATTTTTGATTCTCCTATCGACGGGTGAGATTTGTATGAGCTTATCTAATCTAGAGTAAGATTTGAGATTCCCAAATAAATAATTATGATTAAAAATTATGGAATCTATAGGTGGGATTAAAAAATAATTTTTTGGGGATAATAATTGGTATCGAGTTATTATCGAATTATTACGGGATAAGACATTAGATTAGATTAGATAATATTACCTTAGGTAGATAATGATTCTATCATAAAAGGTGAGATTCGAGATTCCATGATTCCATTGTGGTATGAGATTTGAGATTCTATGATTCCATTGTGGGATGGGATTTGAGATTCTATGATTCCATTGTGGGATGAGATTTAAGATTCTATGATTCCATTGTGGGATGGGATTTGAGATTCTCTGATTCCATTGTGGGATGGGATTTGAGATTCTGTGATTCCATTGTGGGATGAGATTTGAGATTCTCTGATTCCATTGTGGGATGGGATTTGAGATTCTATGATTCCATTGTGCGATGGGATTTGAGATTCTATGATTCCATTGTGGGATGAGATTTGAGATTCTATGATTCCATTGTGGGATGAGATTTGAGATTCTATGATTCCATTGTGGGATGAGATTTGAGATTCTATGATTCCATTGTGGGATGGGATTTGAGATTCTATGATTCCATTGTGGGATGAGATTTGAGATTCTATGATTCCATTGTGGTATGGGATTTGAGATTCTATGATTCCATTGTGGTATGGGATTTGAGATTCTATGATTCCATTGTGGTATGGGATTTGAGATTCTATGATTCCATTGTGGGATGAGATTTGAGATTCTATGATTCCATTGTGGGATGAGATTTGAGATTCTATGATTCCATTGTGGGATGAGATTTGAGATTCTATGATTCCATTGTGGGATGGGATTTGAGATTCTATGATTCCATTGTGGGATGAGATTTGAGATTCTATGATTCCATTGTGGGATGAGATTTGAGATTCTATGATTCCATTGTGGGATGGGATATGAGATTCTATGATTCCATTGTGGGATGGGATTTGAGATTCTATGATTCCATTGTGGGATGAGATTTGAGATTCTATGATTCCATTGTGGTATGGGATTTGAGATTCTATGATTCCATTGTGGGATGAGATTTGAGATTCTCTGATTCCATTGTGGTATGAGATTTGAGATTCTATGATTCCATTGTGGGATGGGATTTGAGATTCTATGATTCCATTGTGGGATGAGATTTGAGATTCTATGATTCCATTGTGGGATGAGATTTAAGATTCTATGATTCCATTGTGGGATGGGATTTGAGATTCTATGA
Organism: Macrostomum hystrix; assembly: GCA_950097015.1. NCBI lineage: Eukaryota > Metazoa > Platyhelminthes > Macrostomidae > Macrostomum > Macrostomum hystrix. The sequence goes on from CATNEN010000001.1 coordinate 25,243,380, forward strand.
TTCCATTGTGGGATGAGATTTGAGATTCTATGATTCCATTGTGGGATGGGATTTGAGATTCTATGATTCCATTGTGGGATGGGATTTGAGATTCTCTGATTCCATTGTGGGATGGGATTTGAGATTCTATGATTCCATTGTGGGATGGGATTTGAGATTCTATGATTCCATTGTGGTATGGGATTTGAGATTCTATGATTCCATTGTGGGATGAGATTTGAGATTCTATGATTCCATTGTGGGATGAGATTTGAGATTCTATGATTCCATTGTGGTATGGGATTTGAGATTCTATGATTCCATTGTGGGATGAGATTTGAGATTCTGTGATTCCATTGTGGTATGGGATTTGAGATTCTATGACTCCATTGTGGTATGGGATTTGAGATTCTATGATTCCATTGTGGGATGGGATTTGAGATTCTATGATTCCATTGTGGGATGAGATTTGAGATTCTCTGATTCCATTGTGGGATGGGATTTGAGATTCTATGATTCCATTGTGGGATGAGATTTGAGATTCTATGATTCCATTGTGGTATGGGATTTGAGATTCTATGATTCCATTGTGGTATGGGATTTGAGATTCTATGATTCCATTGTGGGATGAGATTTGAGATTCTATGATTCCATTGTGGGATGGGATTTGAGATTCTATGATTCCATTGTGGGATGAGATTTGAGATTCTATGATTCCATTGTGGGATGGGATTTGAGATTCTATGATTCCATTGTGGGATGAGATTTGAGATTCTATGATTCCATTGTGGTATGAGATTTGAGATTCTATGATTCCATTGTGGGATGGGATTTGAGATTCTATGATTCCATTGTGGGATGAGATTTGAGATTCTATGATTCCATTGTGGGATGAGATTTAAGATTCTATGATTCCATTGTGGGATGGGATTTGAGATTCTATGATTCCATTGTGGGATGGGATTTGAGATTCTCTGATTCCATTGTGGGATGAGATTTGAGATTCTATGATTCCATTGTGGGATGAGATTTGAGATTCTATGATTCCATTGTGGTATGGGATTTGAGATTCTATGATTCCATTGTGGGATGAGATTTGAGATTCTATGATTCCATTGTGGGATGAGATTTGAGATTCTATGATTCCATTGTGGGATGAGATTTGAGATTCTATGATTCCATTGTGGGATGAGATTTGAGATTCTATGATTCCATTGTGGGATGAGATTTGAGATTCTATGATTCCATTGTGGTATGGGATTTGAGATTCTATGATTCCATTGTGGGATGAGATTTGAGATTCTATGATTCCATTGTGGTATGGGATTTGAGATTCTATGATTCCATTGTGGGATGAGATTTGAGATTCTATGATTCCATTGTGGGATGAGATTTGAGATTCTATGATTCCATTGTGGTATGGGATTTGAGATTCTATGATTCCATTGTGGGATGAGATTTGAGATTCTATGATTCCATTGTGGGATGAGATTTGAGATTCTATGATTCCATTGTGGGATGAGATTTGAGATTCTATGATTCCATTGTGGGATGAGATTTGAGATTCTATGATTCCATTGTGGGATGGGATTTGAGATTCTATGATTCCATTGTGGGATGGGATTTGAGATTCTATGATTCCATTGTGGGATGAGATTTGAGATTCTATGATTCCATTGTGGGATGGGATTTGAGATTCTATGATTCCATTGTGGTATGGGATTTGAGATTCTATGATTCCATTGTGGGATGAGATTTGAGATTCTATGATTCCATTGTGGGATGAGATTCAAGATTCTATGATTCCATTGTGGGATGAGATTTGAGATTCTATGATTCCATTGTGGGATGAGATTTGAGATTCTATGATTCCATTGTGGGATGAGATTTGAGATTCTATGATTCCATTGTGGTATGGGATTTGAGATTCTATGATTCCATTGTGGGATGAGATTTGAGATTCTATGATTCCATTGTGGGATGGGATTTGAGATTCTATGATTCCATTGTGGGATGAGATTTGAGATTCTATGATTCCATTGTGGTATGGGATTTGAGATTCTATGATTCCATTGTGAGATGGGATTTGAGATTCTATGATTCCATTGTGGTATGGGATTTGAGATTCTATGATTCCATTGTGGGATGAGATTTGAGATTCTTTGATTCCATTGTGGGATGAGATTTGAGATTCTATGATTCCATTGTGGGATGGGATTTGAGATTCTATGATTCCATTGTGGTATGAGATTTGAGATTCTATGATTCCATTGTGGGATGAGATTTGAGATTCTATGATTCCATTGTGGGATGAGATTTGAGATTCTATGATTCCATTGTGGGATGGGATTTGAGATTCTGTGATTCCATTGTGGGATGAGATTTGAGATTCTAAGATTCCATTGTGGGATGAGATTTGAGATTCTAGGATTCCATTGTGGTATGGGATTTGAGATTCTATGATTCCATTGTGGGATGGGATTTGAGATTCTATGATTCCATTGTGGGATGAGATTTGAGATTCTATGATTCCATTGTGGTATGGGATTTGAGATTCTATGATTCCATTGTGGGATGAGATTTGAGATTCTATGATTCCATTGTGGTATGGGATTTGAGATTCTATGATTCCATTGTGGGATGGGATTTGAGATTCTATGATTCCATTGTGGTATGGGATTTGAGATTCTATGATTCCATTGTGGTATGAGATTTGAGATTCTATGATTCCATTGTGGGATGGGATTTGAGATTCTATGATTCCATTGTGGTATGAGATTTGAGATTCTGTTATTCCATTGTGGGATGGGATTTGAGATTCTATGATTCCATTGTGGTATGGGATTTGAGATTCTATGATTCCATTGTGGGATGGGATTTGAGATTCTATGATTCCATTGTGGGATGGGATTTGAGATTCTATGATTCCATTGTGGGATGAGATTTGAGATTCTATGATTCCATTGTGGGATGGGATTTGAGATTCTATGATTCCATTGTGGGATGAGATTTGAGATTCTATGATTCCATTGTGGGATGAGATTTGAGATTCTATGATTCCATTGTGGGATGGGATTTGAGATTCTATGATTCCATTGTGGGATGGGATTTGAGATTCTATGATTCCATTGTGGGATGAGATTTGAGATTCTATGATTCCATTGTGGGATGAGATTTGAGATTCTATGATTCCATTGTGGGATGAGATTTGAGATTCTATGATTCCATTGTGGGATGAGATTTGAGATTCTATGATTCCATTGTGGGATGAGATTTGAGATTCTATGATTCCATTGTGGGATGAGATTTGAGATTCTATGATTCCATTGTGGGATGGGATTTGAGATTCTATGATTCCATTGTGGGATGGGATTTGAGATTCTATGATTCCATTGTGGGATGGGATATGAGATTCTATGATTCCATTGTGGGATGGGATTTGAGATTCTATGATTCCATTGTGGGATGGGATATGAGATTCTATGATTCCATTGTGGGATGGGATTTGAGATTCTATGATTCCATTGTGGGATGAGATTTGAGATTCTATGATTCCATTGTGGGATGGGATTTGAGATTCTATGATTCCATTGTGGGATGGGATATGAGATTCTATGATTCCATTGTGGGATGGGATATGAGATTCTATGATTCCATTGTGGGATGAGATTTGAGATTCTATGATTCCATTGTGGGATGAGATTTGAGATTCTATGATTCCATTGTGGGATGGGATTTGAGATTCTATGATTCCATTGTGGGATGGGATTTGAGATTCTATGATTCCATTGTGGGATGGGATTTGAGATTCTCTGATTCCATTGTGGGATGGGATTTGAGATTCTATGATTCCATTGTGGGATGGGATTTGAGATTCTCTGATTCCATTGTGGGATGGGATTTGAGATTCTATGATTCCATTGTGGGATGGGATTTGAGATTCTCTGATTCCATTGTGGGATGAGATTTGAGATTCTATGATTCCATTGTGGGATGGGATTTGAGATTCTATGATTCCATTGTGGGATGGGATTTGAGATTCTATGATTCCATTGTGGGATGAGATTTGAGATTCTATGATTCCATTGTGGTATGGGATTTGAGATTCTATGATTCCATTGTGGGATGGGATTTGAGATTCTATGATTCCATTGTGGTATGGGATTTGAGATTCTATGATTCCATTGTGGTATGGGATTTGAGATTCTATGATTCCATTGTGGGATGAGATTTGAGATTCTCTGATTCCATTGTGGGATGAGATTTGAGATTCTATGATTCCATTGTGGTATGAGATTTGAGATTCTATGATTCCATTGTGGGATGGGATTTGAGATTCTATGATTCCATTGTGGTATGAGATTTGAGATTCTATGATTCCATTGTGGGATGAGATTTGAGATTCTATGATTCCATTGTGGTATGAGATTTGAGATTCTATGATTCCATTGTGGGATGGGATTTGAGATTCTATGATTCCATTGTGGGATGGGATTTGAGATTCTATGATTCCATTGTGGTATGAGATTTGAGATTCTATGATTCCATTGTGGGATGAGATTTGAGATTCTGTGATTCCATTGTGGGATGGGATTTGAGATTCTAAGATTCCATTGTGGGATGGGATTTGAGATTCTATGATTCCATTGTGGTAAGAAATCGCTGAGATTTCGAGTTCCCATTGTATTATTGTATTCGTGGCTCACTGGTTTGTTGCGGTGGAGAATGAACTGGCAGCAGTTTCCACCACCACACTTGCAGCTCTCCGTCGGGGAACAATGGTGAAGCTGCAGGCACCAATGGCTTCGCATCCCCTGTTGCTGCTGCTGCTGTTGCTAGCTCGGTCGGTATCGACCGAGACGCGTCGGTTGTTGCTACGGACTCAACCGTGGTTGTCACGGCCCTGTGAGGCTGTATTTGGAAATTGTTTTGCATTCTGCAGCAACAAGTGTTATCCACATATTTTTTATAAAGTAGTTTTCTATTGACAATCTCATTCGGAATATGATTGGAACAAATTTTAGCTCAGCTCAATTGAGCACTGTTGAGCACTGTGGGCGGTGCAAACTTTGCTAGTCCAATAAGTAACTTTACCGATTCACTGAAACTTCCTTGCCATATATTTAAAAGTAGATTGCAGAAATATTTTTCTAGAATTTGCTGTTTCACAATGACTATTTAAGACCGCTTTGTCTTCCCCGCTTTTGTTGTTTTTTTCTCTCAGACCGATGAGTCAAGGAACAAATTTTGCCCTGCCTCATTTTTTCCTTTTCTTGCTCTATTTCTTGCTGAAGCAATTGGCACTACTGCCCGGTGTAAGTAGTGTGATTCGGTTTAAACAACATATTTACGCATAATATTTAATATTAGTTTGTCCTGACCATCACAGCGTTGTCGCCCAGGAGTTTTACGACATTTTTCATTGTACGAGTAGTTGGCCGTGAAGTCACACGGATTCGAACTTCCGACCCTCAATCCTTAACCACTTTATAGGACAAAATGTCCTATATTTACTCGGTAAAATAGGTTCAGTAGTTTCAATTATTAGAAGTACGGCTCTCTCTAAAGAAAGAAAATAGAAAAAATCTTATCATATGTCTTCTAGATTTCCTGGAATTCATATATTAGCTTCACTTTTTTCTAGACATATCGGCTAGACTCTAGATAAATCAACCAATCTTGCTTTACCATCAAGAAAAATAAAGTTTAATCTGATTCAAAATTATTCATACATCTAAATCTCAAAGTTAAACTTTCTATAATATTCTTTTTTCAGGAAGTTTTATGCATTGTCTTTAACTTTATAGTAAAATATTGGGTGAAATACGTCACACAGGGGTCGACAAACTCCGGCCCGCGGGCCAGATGCGGCCCTCAAAGCTCCCAAATCCGGCCCGTTGCCCCTTCCGGCACCTATTGTATACAGTTTCATCTTTCCCCTGCCTCATCTCTCCCGTGTGTCGCCTTTCCCCCTGTCTCATCTCACCCCTTGTCTTATCTCTCCATTGTCTCGTCTCTCCCGTGTCTTGTCTCTCCATTGTCTCGTCTCTCCCATGTCTTATCTCTCCATTGTCTCGTCTTTCCCGTGTCTTATCTCTCCATTGTCTCGTCTCTCCCGTGTCTTGTCTCTCCATTGTCTCGTCTCTCCCATGTCTTATCTCTCCATTGTCTCGTCTTTCCCGTGTCTTATCTCTCCATTGTCTCGTCTCTCCCGTGTCTTATCTCTCCATTGTCTCGTCTCTCCCATGTCTCATCTCTCCCGTGTCTCATCTCTCCCGTATGTCATCTCTCCCGTGTCTCATCTCGCCATTGTCTCGTCTCTCCCGTGTCTCGTCTCTCCCGTGTCTTATCTCTTCTCTCTCTCATCTCTCCTGTTTCTCATCTCTCCCCTATCTCTGATATATTTCTCTTAGATTTCTACAGTCTGGCGGCCCGCTGTCGTCTTTTAGGTTCTCTTTTTAACCCGCTAGCTAATAAGCTTGCCGACCCCTGACGTACGTATTTGGATTGACGGAATCGGAACAGCGCAATGTTTTCTCAGCTATCCAGATTTGTCGCGCAATTCTACTAATTCTCTTCTCTAATTGAATTTCTCAATCTGTTGTACACTGCCTATGAGCTGTACTTTTGTAGACTGTTGTCCAGTTTACACACGCCATTTTTTGTTCTCCACGTTGCTTAAAGCCAATTCTGTCTTTTGTTTAAACTGTTTCCTTTAGAAATTCAACGGAATCATTCCGTTTTTCTGCTTGGAGACATTCTATTGTGTATTTTTTATTGGTACACGTTCACAGTTGCGAACTGTTTTCCTAATATTTTTTATGTGTTGGAATGTCATGTGCAATGCTATTATGCTGCTATTTAAATTGTTATCTAGATCATAGTCACCTATTATTATTTATTTAAACTTTATTCTATTTTTTGCAAAAATGTTCTCATAAAAACGCATGATTTCTTATTATAAGATCTTATGATCAGTGTCATAGTTCAAATCCCCAAATTATCAGATCCCATCAACATTCGCATTATTTAAAATCCCCATCAAGTGACAATACCACCAGGTGCAATAAATATTTGAGTTTTTTTAATCGCTTGCTCCCAATTTTCGAACTATTTTCCCTGCTTTTTTCGTTTTGATTTAAAGGCAGTGTGATATTAAAGAGAAGCGAAGTTATAATATTACTACTATTAGTTGCGATAATTGACAAAATAGTTACGAAAGTACACCTGCGGCGATCACACGCTTTGAATATGCTTATCTAATGCTTACTGTGTACATAGTTAATTAGTATATACTCGCGTTTGCATAATTGTTCAATTAAGCTCGTATTTAAATTGCGTTTGTACAGAAAGCCTTAAAAAAGGTCCTGCTTCTATTGTGCTTATTTATCTGTTTCTTAGTTGCTTCTTTTAATAGCAAACGGTACTTCAGTCTATTTGCCTGGGCTTAATATCTCTGTTTTGGTTTGATAGTTTGATAGAAATCAATTTTAAATCCCTTCTCACCTGTTTTTCCTTTCTGATTCTTAAATCCCATTCTCACCTGTTTTTCCTTCCTGATTCTTAAATCCCATTCTCACCTGTATTTCCTTTCTGATTCTTAAATCCCATTCTCACCTGTTTTTCCTTCCTGATTCTTAAATCCCATTCTCACCTGTATTTCCTTTCTGATTCTTAAATCCCATTCTCACCTGTATTCCCATTATGCTTTTCAAATCCCATTCTCACCTGTATTCCCCTTATGCTTCTCAAATCCCATTCTCACCTGTTATTCCCCTTATGCTTCTTAAATCCCATTCTCACCTGTTATTCCCCTTATGCTTCTTAAATCCCATTCTCACCTGTTTTTCCTTTCTGATTCTTAAATCCCATTCTCACCTGTATTCCCATTATGCTTCTCAAATCCCATTCTCACCTGTATTCCCCTTATGCTTCTTAAATCCCATTCTCACCTGTTATTCCCCTTCTGCTTCTTAAATCCCATTCTCACCTGTATTTCCTTTCTGATTCTTAAATCCCATTCTCACCTGTATTCCCATTATGCTTTTCAAATCCCATTCTCACCTGTATTCCCCTTATGCTTCTCAAATCCCATTCTCACCTGTTATTCCCCTTATGCTTCTTAAATCCCATTCTCACCTGTTATTCCCCTTATGCTTCTTAAATCCCATTCTCACCTGTTTTTCCTTTCTGATTCTTAAATCCCATTCTCACCTGTATTCCCATTATGCTTCTCAAATCCCATTCTCACCTGTATTCCCATTATGCTTCTCAAATCCCATTCTCACCTGTATTCCCCTTATGCTTCTTAAATCCCATTCTCACCTGTTATTCCCCTTCTGCTTCTTAAATCCCATTCTCACCTGTATCCCCTTCTGTTTCTCAATCTTCCCCTAGTTCTCCATTTCTTTATTCTCCATATTTCTCTTTCCTACAGGATGCAAACTTTTTTATGAGATTTCTTAATTAATAACAATTGTTTATAAAAAGCCAATGCACTGAGTAAATAAGCAATGCTCTATTTTGTTTTTTATTTTGTCACCTGTTATTGTTCCGGTAAAGTTTGTACTCCAACTGAACTTCAGAGTTTTTCACAACAAGCTGTTAGAAAATTTGTTATATAAACCCGTCATAGGCTAATCGATAGTATCTGGTGTGACGTCATTGATTGGTGAGGATGAAGCAATGTTGTGAGTGACGTCACTCGTGCTATCGATTGAAACTTTTTCATTATTTTTTGTAGGACTTTGTTGTCATTTTTTAATAAATAATTTATGCGACTTAGTTAATGACGGAATTGTCGATCGATAATTTCGGATGTGATGCAACAAGTGACCTAATTTATCGATCGATAATTTCTAATGTTATGCAATAGGTGGCGTAGTTTATCGACAGATAATTTCAGTTCCATCGCATTTCATGTTAGCAGTTAGAGGCATTATTTATCGATCGATAATTCCGTTCTGTCTCACCCTGAAGATTCACGCCTACAGATAATTTAATTTCAGCCTGAAAGAGCGAGCCAATCAGAAGCGAGCAAGCTTAATCAAAACTGGCCCCCACCCCAACTGACTCTAACGCCAAACCGGCCAATCAGAGCGAAGATAGCAACAACCCTGGGGCTGCCCGCACACCCGCGCGAGATTCATGACTAAAGAGGCCACGGAATCTTCTGGCGAGGCCATCCATCGGCCCGCTGACGCTGTTGCTTCCGACTTCGCCGAAGCCGAAGTTATGCTGACTGAGGCGGACGCGGCCTCGATGACTCCAATGAGCCTGCAGGAGGCCGGCATCAACTTGGCCGACCTGCGCTACCGGGGCGAGGGCAACTACACCCTGGTGGCCGCCTTGGAGAAGGTGACGCATTTTCTTTTTTCTTTTTATCCTCATTATTTATCACCCTTGCCTTTTTACCTATTTCATCCCTCAAATCCGTTCCGTTTTATCCCATTCCCTGCATACTAGTTTTTTCCCCTCCAGTCCACTCAAGCAAATTTTCCCCTATTCAACAGTTTTATCCCCTTCCCCTAGTCTACAGTTTTATCCCCTTCAACTATTCAACTAATCAGTCTTTCGTGTATTACTTTTATGTCAAAAGATATTTAATAGCGATATATTTTCACCCCTTTGCTTCTCTGAACTCACCCTACTCAGAAGCGACAAGTGCTGCGCTTTCGCAAGGTCAAGGAGCCCTACGAAAAGATGCCTACAAATAAGGTAATGACGTCATCATTGATTTCTGACTGCCGGATCTGTAGACCAGACTGAATCTCACACTAGATCAGACTGAATCTCACACTAGATCAGACTGAACCATACACTAGATCAGACTGAATCTCACACTAGATCAGACTGAATCTCACACTAGATCACACTGAATCTCACACTAGATCAGACTGAATCTCACACTAGATCAGGAAAGATCTCACACTAGATCAGACTAGATCTCACACTAGATCAGACTGAATCTCACACTAGATCAGACTGGATCTCACACTAGATCAGACTAGATCTCACGCTAGATCAGACTAGATCTCACGCTAGATCAGACTGGATCTCACACTAGATCAGACTGAATCTCACACTAGATCAGACTAGATCTCACACTAGATCAGACTGAATCTCACACTAGATCAGACTGGATCTCACACTAGATCAGACTGAATCTTACACTAGATCAGACTGAATCTCACACTAGATCAGACTGAATCTCACACTAGATCAGACTGAATCTCACACTAGATCAGACTGAATCTCACACTAGATCAAACTGAATCTCACACTAGATCAGACTGAATCTCACACTAGATCAGACTGAATCTTACACTAGATCAGACTGAATCTCACACTAGATCAGACTGAATCTTACACTAGATTAGACTGAATCTCACACTAGATCAGACTGAATCTTACACTAGATCAGACTGAATCTCACACTAGATCAGACTGAATCTCACACTAGATCAGACTGAATCTCACACTAGATCAGACTGAATCTCACACTAGATCAGACTGAATCTCACACTAGATCAGACTATATCTCACGCTAGATCAGACTGGATCTCACGCTAGATCAGACTAGATCTCACGCTAGATCAGACTAGATCTCACGCTAGATCAGACTGGATCTCACGCTAGATCAGACTGGATCTCACGCTAGATCAGACTAGATCTCGCGCTAGATCAGACTGGATCTCACGCTAGATCAGACTGAATCTCACACTAGATCAGACTAGATCTCACACTAGATCAGACTAGATCTCACACTAGATCAGACTGGATCTCACACTAGATCAGACTGGATCTCACACTAGATCAGACTGAATCTCACACTAGATCAGACTAGATCTCACACTAGATCAGACTAGATCTCACACTAGATCAGACTGGATCTCACACTAGATCAGACTGAATCTCACACTAGATCAGACTGAATCTCACACTAGATCAGACTGAATCTCACACTAGATCAGACTGAATCTCACACTAGATCAGACTGAATCTCACACTAGATCAGACTGAATCTCACACTAGATCAGACTAGATCTCACGCTAGATCAGACTAGATCTCACGCTAGATCAGACTAGATCTCACACTAGATCAGACTAGATCTCACGCTAGATCAGACTGAATCTCACACTAGATCAGACTAAATCTCACACTAGATCAGACTGAATCTCACGCTAGATCAGACTAGATCTCACGCTAGATCAGACTAGATCTCACACTAGATCAGACTAGATCTCACGCTAGATCAGTCTGATCTCAAACGATGAACTATTTACTATAACGAAATATTTTTCAGTTTCCATCTCGGGCCTCATCGCTAAAAGCAGAGTTGAACCGTTTTAGTTTGCACTGCCTTCAGTTTCTGCTGTTCTTGCCTTTGAGTTTGCTGCTACTTTCTGAGCAAGTGGAGCCATCTGGCTTTACTTTCTCAACCAGTAGGTTGCAAATGCTTACTTCTGAGAGGCGTCTGAGTCGGTACTGCTCAAATAGGATTGCTCAGTTCATGGTAGAAATGAGTTAAACCAGAGTGCAACAAATAGCATATTTTTTTTTAATTGTAAATTTTTATTGTCTTTTTTTACTTGTGTGACTTACTGACTAATTTGATTGCTAAGTAACAAATATTTATTATCCGTTTTTTAACCTGTCTGTTTGGGTTTGTAAAAATACGGATTGCTAATCTATTCTATTGACTGCTAGAAACACAAATGGATTGCTAATCTATTTGATAAACAATTAGAAACGCAAATGGATTGCTAATCTATTCTATTGACTGCTAGAAACACAAATGGATTGCTAATCTATTTGATAAACAATTAGAAACGCAAATGGATTGCTAATCTATTTGATAAACAATTAGAAACGCAAATGGATTGCTAATCTATTTGATAAACAATTAGAAACGCAAATGGATTGCTAATCTATTTGATAAACAATTAGAAACGCAAATGGATTGCTAATCTATTTGATAAACAATTAGAAACGCAAATGGATTGCTAATCTATTTGATAAACAATTAGAAACACAAACGGATTGCTAATCTATTCTATAGACTGTTAGAAACACAAACGGATTGCTAATCTATTTGATAAACAATTAGAAACGCAAATGGATTGCTAATCTATTTGATAAACAATTAGAAACGCAAATGGATTGCTAATCTATTTGATAAACAATTAGAAACGCAAATGGATTGCTAATCTATTTGATAAACAATTAGAAACGCAAATGGATTGCTAATCTATTTGATAAACAATTAGAAACGCAAATGGATTGCTAATCTATTTGATAAACAATTAGAAACACAAACGGATTGCTAATCTATTCTATAGACTGTTAGAAACACAAACGGATTGCTAATCTATTTGATAAACAATTAGAAACGCAAATGGATTGCTAATCTATTTGATAAACAATTAGAAACGCAAATGGATTGCTAATCTATTTGATAAACAATTAGAAACGCAAATGGATTGCTAATCTATTTGATAAACAATTAGAAACACAAATGGATTGCTAATCTATTTGATAAACAATTAGAAACACAAATGGATTGCTAATCTATTCTATTGACTGCTAGAAACACAAATGGATTGCTAATCTATTCTATAGACTGTTAGAAACACAAATGGATTGCTAATCTATTCTATAGACTGCTAGAAACACAAATGGATTGCTAATCTATTCTATAGACTGTTAGAAACACAAACGGATTGCTAATCTATTCTATAGACTGCTAGAAACACACATGGATTGCTAATCTATTCTATTGACTGCTAGAAACACAAATGGATTGCTAATCTATTTGATAAACAATTAGAAACGCAAATGGATTGCTAATCTATTTGATAAACAATTAGAAACGCAAATGGATTGCTAATCTATTTGATAAACAATTAGAAACGCAAATGGATTGCTAATCTATTTGATAAACAATTAGAAACGCAAATGGATTGCTAATCTATTTGATAAACAATTAGAAACACAAACGGATTGCTAATCTATTCTATAGACTGTTAGAAACACAAACGGATTGCTAATCTATTTGATAAACAATTAGAAACGCAAATGGATTGCTAATCTATTTGATAAACAATTAGAAACGCAAATGGATTGCTAATCTATTTGATAAACAATTAGAAACGCAAATGGATTGCTAATCTATTTGATAAACAATTAGAAACGCAAATGGATTGCTAATCTATTTGATAAACAATTAGAAACGCAAATGGATTGCTAATCTATTTGATAAACAATTAGAAACACAAACGGATTGCTAATCTATTCTATAGACTGTTAGAAACACAAACGGATTGCTAATCTATTTGATAAACAATTAGAAACGCAAATGGATTGCTAATCTATTTGATAAACAATTAGAAACGCAAATGGATTGCTAATCTATTTGATAAACAATTAGAAACGCAAATGGATTGCTAATCTATTTGATAAACAATTAGAAACACAAATGGATTGCTAATCTATTTGATAAACAATTAGAAACACAAATGGATTGCTAATCTATTCTATTGACTGCTAGAAACACAAATGGATTGCTAATCTATTCTATAGACTGTTAGAAACACAAATGGATTGCTAATCTATTCTATAGACTGCTAGAAACACAAATGGATTGCTAATCTATTCTATAGACTGTTAGAAACACAAACGGATTGCTAATCTATTCTATAGACTGCTAGAAACACACATGGATTGCTAATCTATTCTATTGACTGCTAGAAACACAAATGGATTGCTAATCTATTCTATTGACTGCTAGAAACACACATGGATTGCTAATCTATTCTATAGACTGCTAGAAACACACATGGATTGCTAATCTATTCTATTGACTGCTAGAAACACAAATGGATTGCTAATCTATTCTATAGACTGTTAGAAACACAAATGGATTGCTAATCTATTCTATAGACTGCTAGAAACACAAATGGATTGCTAATCTATTCTATAGACTGTTAGAAACACAAACGGATTGCTAATCTATTCTATAGACTGTTAGGAAAAAATAGATTTCTGACTTACACGATTGACTATAAGAAACACAGAACTGATGCTAAAAAGTTTTCTGTTTTACTTGTGATTTGTATTGCAAACTGTCACAGGAGATAGAACATATGGCAGTTCATTTCCTATTTATTGATGACATGCACCTTTGCACCCACCCGCAGGCCAAGCTGTGCCACTCCTGCCACCTGAGTGTCTGCGAACCAGACTGCTTAAACTCGGAGCAGCTGATTGGCTCGGTTGCTGATTCGTCATCGCTGCCCGGCACCTGCAGCTGCCCAATCTCCAAGCCCCACTGCTGCAGGTGCTATCATTCTCGCCTTATCAGCATCAAAAAGCTGCAGAGTCGCAAACTTAAGAAGCCGCCAAAGTCCTTGAACCTCACCTACATGTACATCGAGACTGTAATGAAGCACCTGCTTGGTGTGCGCTTCATACCGCCTATTGTGAGTTATTTAGCATCAACCTTGCTAAGGTGTCCTCAACCTAAACCCTTCAGGTGCAACCCTTACCCAACCTAAAACCTTCAGGTGCAACCCTTACCCAACCTAAAACCTTCAGGTGCAACCCTTACCCAACCTAAAACCTTCAGGTGCAACCCTTACCCAACCTAAAACCTTCAGGTGCAACCCTTACCCAACCTAAAACCTTCAGGTGCAAGCCTTAATTAACCTAAAGCCTTCAGGTGTTACCCTCAGCTACCTAACCTAAAAGCTTCAGGTGTTACCCTCAGCTACCTAACCTAAAAGCTTCAGGTGTTACCTTCAGCTACCTAACCTAAACCTTCAGGTGTTACCCTCAGCTACCTAACCTAAAGCCTTCAGGTGTTACCCTCAGCTACCTAACCTAAAGCCTTCAGGTGTTACCCTCAGCTACCTAACCTAAAGCCTTCAGGTGTTACCCTCAGCTACCTAACCTAAAGCCTCAGATACCTAACCTAAAACCTTCAGGTGTTACCCTCAGCTACCTAACCTAAAACCTTTAGGTGCTCCCCTTAAAAGCCTACTTACACTATCAGTAAATAATTTTAGTTACTGATCAAAGCTTCAGCAATCTGTCTCCCAGTAACAATGAGGCGCCCCACCCGGCGACTCAAATCAATCTCCACAAACCTCACCCATGCCGCAGGAGGTGCTGCACGTGGACACAGATTCGCTGCGTCAAATCAACGACCTGATGCGGCCGTTTCGACCCCAGCTGCGTCTGGCGAAAGACATCGACGTGCACTATCACGAGGCCATCATCACTTCTGATGTGGCCTTCCTACCGCCTGAGTTCGATCCCTACGTGCTCAATGGGAGGCCGTCACTGTGTATTGAAATCAAGGTAAATTGAAACGAGCCGCACACTAATTATACAGCAACGCTGCTATTTATTATTTCAGTATTGTTTATTTGTGACTATTGGAACTGATTGGCATTGTCCTTGGGCATTGTCACAGCTCATCATGGATGCCCACTGATCCGCCATAGTCGGTGGCAGCGGAGCCGGTGAATTCTCGCAGCGCTTCCAGCACCTCCGCTCTGCTCAGGCTGCCGTCCTTGTCCTTGTCTGCCGCTGCCATCAGCCTGTCCGCCTCCTCCGCGGCCTCGAGTTCCGCCTCGCCGTCGGCCTCGCCATCCTTGCCCTTCGCCGACTCCTCGAGATAGTCCAGCATCTTCTCCATCTCATTGGCGTCCAGCTGGCCGTCTTTGTCTGCATCCCAGAGTTCGCGGAAATTCTTCGCGTCCTCTTCTGACGCAGTCGTCGGCGTCGCCGATTCCGGCGCTCCGGCGAGGAATTCGGCCAGCGAGACTCGGCCGTCGCCATCGGAGTCCATTCGCTCGAGCGCCTCCAGCGCCAGCACTCGACGCATCGCTGGCGACGGAGTTGACCAGGGCGCGGTGCCTTCTGCCAGGGCGAATGCGGCGAATTCCTTGCGGCTCAGCTGACCGTCGCCGTCAGCGTCGGCTGCCTCCCAGCGGCGACGATCGCGGCCCAACTCGACGGCCAGGCGCTGCTGATGCTGCTCCTTGCCATCAGATACTTGCTTCGCTGATTCCTTGTCGCCTGCGGGCCTCTGTTTCGGCAGCTCCGGCATGCCCACCTTGATGCCCGCCTTGTCTATGCCCGTCTCCTTGCTGGCCTCTTCAATGGCTCGCTTTACATCGGCGTGAAGCTCCGCCTGCTGTTGCTCCTTGAGCTGATTGTCATCGCCTTCTGCTGAGTCCCAGCCAGCCGCTCTCCTGGCTGCGTGCGACTCCCAGTCCAGTCGAGTCTCAGCAGCTCCTGGCTCAGCCGAGGCCGCGGTGGTCAGGTTGTAGGCCTGCCAGGCTTCGTCCAGATCTCTTTCAGCCAGCTGCCTGTTGGCCTCGGCCAGCCAGCCCGTCAGCTCCTGCCGGGTCACCTTGCCATCCTTGTTCGCGTCCAGCTTCTCGTCGTAGAGCTTCGCCAGACTGTCCCTGGCTCTAGCCAGCTGCTCGACTGAGAAGTCTTCTTCATCAGCCGGCAAGGATTCCTCGGCACTGCTGCAGTGTGCCCAGCTAACAAAAGCTTGCAGTGAGAGCACAATGCCTAGCAGCCTTGCTAGCTGCATTGCCACGTGTCTTAGCTGCCACTCCGAGCCCAGCTCTGTCCATCCATTTATTCATTTTTCTGAGCAGAACTGACTCATTTTTATTGCAGACTTCCATCGTGTGCGCACGTGAGACACCCACCCCAATCTCCGCCACACAATGGCCCTCGGCCCCATTGTCTCTCATTCTCTGTCTCCCATACCCCTGTCTGTCAGGCTAACTGCGAGCTAGCCGCTTGAGTCGATGAACTCAAACTGAATGTATATTTGTACATTCTGCATTGTGCTAATGTAATAAAAAGATATGACTCAATTGTGTTAAATTGTGTTAAATTGTGTGGATTAATAAAAATCAATGTATTCTGACAGATGTTTGCCTCAGCAGCTGTTACCCATTTTACAGTCTGGACAATAAAGCATTTAGGAATTCAATGTCTTGTTCAATAAATAAAATTGTCTCCCTTTGTTGCTAAGGATTCGAACTCCCAACGTCTTAGAATTCCGCAGCTCCATGCCAACCAATGAGAGGCAAGCTCCCAAATTGGCCAATAGCGCGATAGGATTTTAATCACATCAATTGTCCGATCCCCATCAGGCCAAACAGGGCTTCATTCCGGTGTCAACGCAGGTGCAAGAGAAGGTGCGCCGGACTTGGTGCAGATTCTGTCTGATGCAGTTTCATCTGGTGAGCGAGTGTTTCAGCCCTAAAATTTCTTTTTCTTTTTTCACATTCTCATTTGCTAGATTTTCTCATATTTCTACCTGCTTCTAGAAGAAAGGACGGCAGTACAATACTAGAAGTCAGTATTGCCCGTGCGATCTGTTCTCAGGGTGAGTGAACTATTTTTACTACTCATAATACAAAGCTTAGAAGCTTTCTAAAGTTGGTAATTACTTTGCGGATTACAGCGACAAAACTCGAATGATTTCGGCCCTGAATGCGCTGATTGAGACGCCTCAGATTAATCTGCGAGTTTTTCAGGTGAGCTCAGGTTTTCCTTGTGTACTTTTCACCCGGATATTAAGCCATTTGTTAAACATCCCATGCTCAACCCAATGAAAACAACTCTACACTTTAGCCCAATGTACACTCCCCCTACCAACTCAGCCCAATGTACACTCCCCCTACCAACTCAGCCCAATGTACACTCCCCCTACCAACTCAGCCCAATGTACACTCCCCCTACCAACTCAGCCTAATGTACACTCCCCCTACCAACTCAGCCCAATGTACACTCCCCCTACCAACTCAGCCCAATGTACACTCCCCCTACCAACTCAGCCCAATGTACACTCCCCCTACCAACTCAGCCTAATGTACACTCCCCCTACCAACTCAGCCCAATGTACACTCCCCCTACCAACTCAGCCCAATGTACACTCCCCCTACCAACTCAGCCTAATGTACACTCCCCCTACCAACTCAGCCCAATGTACACTCCCCCTACCAACTCAGCCCAATGTACACTCCCCCTACCAACTCAGCCCAATGTACACTCCCCCTACCAACTCAGCCCAATGTACACTCCCCCTACCAACTCAGCCCAATGTACACTCCCCCTACCACCTCAGCCCAATGTACACTCCCCCTACCAACTTAACCCAATGTACACTCCCCCTACCACCTCAGCCCAATGTACAATCCCCCTACCACCTCAGCCCAATGTACGCCATCCAAATGCACACTGTGGAATCTCCTGTCGCCAGAACGGCGTCCCGACCTACCACGCCGGCAGCTCCTGGGCAGTCGACCTTGCCGCCTGTCTGCGTGGCTTCTTCGAAAGCAGCCCCATGACAGCTTCGGCCTCCCATGATGGCGCGGTAGTCGAGGAAATCACAGACGGCCGACTGCTGTCTGGGTTTGTGGAGACCCTGTACCAGGCACTCACTTACGAGTTCGAGCCCGTGCCGGTAACCAGCTCCGAGGACACCCCGGCGGCCAATAGCAGCACTGCGGCACAGCGATTCGCCTATCCCGCCGATGCTCGCTACTCCCAGCTGTGCTGCCGTCGACGACAGCAACAACTGCAACAGCAGTCCAGCTCCAGGCTCAGCCCCAACTGCGTGCTGGGCCGCATTCTTGCCGTGCAACTGCTGGACCGGCTGGGCATCGATGGTACCCTGTCACACTACAACCGGCTGGTGAAGTTCCTGCAGGAGAATGACACGGCTTGGTGAGGAGTGACTCTACTCGCTTACTTCTTATCCCATAGTAATAATAATAATTGTGGGAGGGCTGCGGGCAGTGGCACATCATTTGGTGACACTAGACCCGCAGCCAACGAGGAGGCAATTCTGCCCATTTCGCTGATTCCTGAGCACACACGCGCACAGATACTGTACGCAGGCACACGTTCACACAGGTGTGTACATCTGCCCTGAGTTTCTCATTGTCAGTCAGTGTACACTCTCACTGTGCCTAGAAGGTCGTAAATTTCACGATGAGTCCCCAAAGCCTTCTCTCCGCGGCTGCGCCCCAAATTAATGTGGCCTTATCGCGGAATCGAGCTCAGGGACCTTGTTGCGAGAGGCAAAAGCGCTAACCGCTTTGCCACTGACCCCCTTAGTTCCCACTCTGATCCCATCGATTTAGATTCTGATCCCATCGATTTAGATTCTGATCCTTTCAATTTAGATTCTGATCCCATCGATTTAGATTCTGATCCCATCGATGTAATTTCCAATCCCATTAGTTTTTCGCGATCCCATTATAAGAATGCAAAGTTTACAAACAATAATCCGAAAAATGCATATGCCGCTTTCCCAGGGACTGCTCCAAGGGCAACCTGAAGGACTTCGTGGAATCCCTGAACGCTCCCATGTCCGTGACCCAGTCCGCTCAGCACTATGACGCCTACCTGACCTCCCTGGTGGCCAAGGATTGCTCCATCATGCTGACCCTGGCTCCCAGCCGCTTGGCAACCACCGACCTGCCGCCTGGTGTGTCCAGCGTGCCAGATCCCATCTCAGGCCGGGGCCTCCTATTCAGCCTGGCCATTGTGGACCTGGATCCCAAACCGTTCGACAAAATCCGGCTCAACTACAAGGAGGAGCTGGAGGCCTTGCGCCGCTACGATGTCGCCATCGCCGGCAAGCTGCAGCACAGCGCCTGAGGCTCCCTGGGTAGATTGGACACAGGGGTCAACTGACCCCCCTCCCTGCTAATCTGGGTGCCCCGTGTCTTCCAGATTGGCAATTGAGGGGTCAATCGACATCAATTGGGCATGAGATAATTGGTATTGGGAGCTATCGAGAAGTGTGACTATTTGAAATGTCCAATGTGGTCTGCCAAATGTCAAATGTCAAATGGGTTTGTCAAATGTCTTCCAACCACTTGGTCTGAAGGGGGGGTCAGTTGACCCATCCTTTCATCTTTCTATCTAGTTCAATCTGTTCTAACGCAAATAACGGCTATTTTTAACCCCACCCCCGGCCTCATATCCAGCCACGATCAGTCACGTGACCATCAGCTAAGCTACTCACCTGCTTTTCCAAGCAGGTGGTAACCTTTTGCTGGCATATTTAGACTTTTTCTGCTTGTTTTCCATTGTGTCGCTAGTAGATCTAATTTGTGTGAATGAATTCCGCGTCGATCACTGAGAAGTTGAATTATTTCGAATTGATATTTTGAAATATAATCTATTTGTGTTAGCAAATATTTTGACACGATCTATATTTGATAGATACAAATTTAGGATATAACCTATTTGTGATAGATGAGATTTTGGTATCGACAATCAGTATTGACAGATGAGATTTTTGAGATTTGAGATAATTGTTATTGATAGATGAGATTTTGAGATAATTGGTATTGATAGATAAGATTTATGAGATTTGAGATAATTGGTATTGATAGATGAGATTTTAAGATAATTGGTATTGATAGATGAGATTTGAGATAATTGGTATTGACAGATGAGATTTTTGAGATTTGAGATAATTGGTATTGATAGATGAGATTTTAAGATAATTGTTATTGATAGATGAGATTTGAGATAATTGGTATTGACAGATGAGATTTTTGAGATTTGAGATAATTGGTATTGATAGATGAGATTTTGAGATAATTAGTATTGATAGATGAGATTTTGAGATAAAATATTTGTGATCGGTGAGATTTCGGGATCGATAATTTCTAAACTTTAAAATAATAATTGTTTAGTTGGTGTGGCTTCTTCGGCATGAGATTTGATTTTTTTAAATGCTTTGCATGTGTAATGAATATGTACATTTGATGCCAGCTTTTGTCATATCCTTGTGTTTCTTACTGTGCCTTGTCACTGCCCAGTTGATCATGCTGTGTGTATTATTCTTTTTCTAATTTAGTTTTCAGTTTTTTTACCTACTCTAAATTTTTTACATATTTTTGACATACTATATTCATGTACACAGTGCACTACTGCCGGACTGTTGCCTGGTCAGTAGTGCACTATGCGCATTATTATCAACTGCGGCTTTTTATTTAAGAAAGTAAGGTTCTCTTTGATATTTATTTGCAATTCATTTAAAATCGTTTGGATTATTTATTTTCAGTTATCGGATTCTGACTTTGTGAGTGTCGGTGAGTAGTTTTATATGGCACTTTCCGCCCTGTCTGGTAGATTTCGATGCATCAGCATCTATTTTGATTTATTTTTCAATTGCAAGCCAATCGGTCAATTTGCAGCTTCATCTGCTATTTTTTATTTTGTGCTAAAACTTTGTAACTTAAAATTTGAATATTTTCTTTACTTCTGTTGTTATTTATTTTAATGCTTGGATAGCTCGGCTAGCGTGAGGATTTTATTGATTTTGCAATTCTCGCAATATCCGCATTATGCTACTTAGTGAGTAGAAATGCGAACAAATTGGTATCGAAACAAATTCCGAATTTAATTACGCTAGTCGAGCTGATCTACTGTGCATATTATTATGAAAACAGCATTGCAGTGACTTGTGACAGTAATCTGTAATTCAATCCTGTTTGACATTTGGCAAGCAATTGTTGGGAGGTAACAATTTCCCTGCTAATAATAGTCGCTTTTTCTTCCTATCCGGTTCGGCTGCAATCGGTTGATTGTTTTGAATTTTCTCCGCTTTTTCCAGTTTTTTTGTTTTAATTTTACCTGACTTCCATTGGACTGTCTCTGAGCAGATTGAGATGAAATGTATTTTTCTCATCAGACTTTTCTCATAAGATTGAAAAGTTATAATATCTCTTCTACAATATCAGCTCTGTGACCATATCTTTGAGTGGCTACTGTTTTAGCCGTAGAGTTAGTAGTGTGATTTGATCATATTTTCACATCTTTTTGTTCTAGTATTAGCAATAACTCTAGCCTTTGGCATCAACAGTGCAGAAGGGCCCAGTTTTGTGCTATAAAATATAAAACGTTTAATAATATATACAGTATCTATACAGCAAAGTTTATGAGATGCGATTTTACCTACCCAAATTTATTTAGCTGTTGGAACCGCTCTGCTCTAAATTATCTGCTTGTGTTTCTCTTTTTATTTGTTGGGTTCAGAATTCGGGTTAAGATTTGGAATTCGGATATGGGATTCTGGTTTAGGTTTCGGGGTTCTGGTTTAGGTTTTGGGGTTCTGGTTTAGGTTTTGGGGTTCTGGTTTAGGTTTTGGGGTTCTGGTTTAGGTTTTGGGATTCTGGTTTAGGTTTGGGGATTCGGGTTAGTACTTTGAGATTCGGGCTTTGGTTCTATAGATTCAGATTTCGGTTTTGATATTCAGTTTAGGTTTTGAGATTCAGTTTTAGGTTTTGAGATTCAGTTTAGGTTTTGAGATTCAGTTTTAGGTTTTGAGATTCAGATTTAGGTTTTGAGATTCCGATTTAGGTTTTGAGGTTCAGTTTTAGGTTTTAAGATTCAGGTTTAGGTTTTGAGATTCAGTTTTAGGTTTTGAGATTCAGTTTAGGTTTTGAGATTCAGTTTTAGGTTTTGAGATTCAGTTTAGGTTTTGAGATTCAGTTTAGGTTTTGAGATTCAGTTTAGGTTTTGAGATTCAGATTTCGGTTTTGAGATTCAGTTTTAGGTTTTACGATTCAGGTTTAGGTTTTGAGATTCAGTTTTAGGTTTTGAGATTCAGTTATAGGTTTTAAGATTCAGGTTTAGGTTTTGAGATTCAATTTTAGGTTTTGAGATTCAGATTTCGGTTTTGAGATTCAGATTTCGGTTTTGAGATTCAGATTTAAGTTTTGAGATTCAGATTTCGGTTTTGATATTCAGTTTAGGTTTTGAGATTCAGTTTTAGGTTTTGAGATTCAGTTTAGGTTTTGAGATTCAGTTTTAGGTTTTAACATTCAGGTTTAGGTTTTAAGATTCAGTTTAGGTTTTGAGATTCAGTTTTAGGTTTTGAGATTCAGTTTTAGGTTTTGAGATTCAGGTTTAGGTTTTGAGATTCAATTTTAGGTTTTGAGATTCAGATTTCGGTTTTGAGATTCAGATTTCGGTTTTGAGATTCAGATTTCGGTTTTGAGATTCAGATTTCGGTTTTGAGATTCAGATTTCGGTTTTGAGATTCAGTTTAGGTTTTGAGATTCAGGTTTAGGTTTTGAGATTCAGTTTTAGGTTTTGAGATTCAGGTTTAGGTTTTGAGATTCAGTTTTAGGTTTTGAGATTCAGTTTTAGGTTTTGAGATTCAGGTTTAGGTTTTGAGATTCAATTTTAGGTTTTGAGATTCAGATTTCGGTTTTGAGATTCAGGTTTAGGTTTTGAGATTCAGTTTTAGGTTTTGAGATTCAGTTTTAGGTTTTGAGATTCAGTTTTAGGTTTTGAGATTCAGTTTTAGGTTTTGAGATTCAGTTTTAAGTTAGTACTTTGAGATTGGGAGTTTAATGAGTTTAATGATAACTTAGTGAGTTTAATATTTCATGGTCAAACACGCGACATTTTTAGTGAGCACTAATATGTTTTTCTAAATATCAGCGAATAATGAATAATGATCAGTTGTATTTTGCTGTCGCTTAAAAAAACATTTACTAAAGCACTGCAGATAACATTTTTGAGGCGGTAACGGAAATAAAGCGGCTTCATGGCTATTGTTGAGTAATAATACTTTTTGTGTGCTCTGCACTCACTTGACTAAAAAACAAGTGACAGAAATAGGACATTGTTGAATTGTCAACAAGCTGCGAAAATCAGAAAATCCGAACTGCAATAGAAACCTCAGGCCACAGAAAAACTGGACAGAACGCAAGAGGAACTCGAAAATTTTGGGAAGAGACAAATATGAATTAGCCCTCAGAGCTAAATATTTGAGACCTAAATTGTGGAGGCTGTGGATGATGCTGCTGGTTGGGGAGGCTGGGTGATGCTGTGTGTTAGTGAGTCTGATCAGCTTGTTGCCATGACAACGCAGATGAGTTGACGCCGCGTCATCAGTAGCCAGTGAGCTCGGCGAAGGTCTGGTCCAGCTCCTCGCTGAGACCCTTGTACCGCTCCTTCTCTGACAGCAGCTCGTCTGCGGGTTCGGGTGAAGATTTGGGATTCGGGTTTAGATTCTTGGGATTCGGGTTTAGATTCTTGGGATTCGGTTTTAGATTCTTGGAATTCGGGTGTAGATTTGGGATTCGGGTGTAGATTTCGGATTCGGGTGTAGATTTGGGATTCGGGTTTAGATTTGGTATTCGGGTTTAGATTTGGGATTCGGGTTCAGATTTGGGATTCGGGTTTAGATTTGGGATTCGGGTTCAGATTTGGGATTTGGGATTAGATTTAGGATTCGGGTTCAGATTTGGGATTCGGGTTTAGATTTGGGATTCGGGTTCAGATTTGGGATTCGGGTTCAGATTTGGGATTCGGGTGTAGATTTGGAATTCGGGTTTAGGATTTGTACCAGTATTTATTGGTTTTTTGTTACGCAGATTTTGTAAGTATTTTTAGCGCAAATGCTTGTAATTATCTGAAACTTCAAAGCTAATGCCTCAGTTTCGAAGAAAAAATCAGTTTAAAAATGTGTGGTGCACTCAGCGCTTGCTACAAGCTTAAACGTTATTGCACAGGGATCGTGTAGTTTTTTGTAGGCAATATGAACTGAATAATTGGTGAGTTTGTTAAAATCACTCTATTAGACATATTTTAGTAAGCATAGAAAAGCGAATATTAGTACAAGCTGGATTAAAGCAAGCACCAAACAAGACAAAACGGTTTTGTACCAACGCCAGCTGTCAAATGCTTTCAATCTCCTTGTAGTAGCTCTCCAGCTGTCCCTTGAGCAATATCAGGCTGTCCTTCTTCTGCAGCAGCTCAACTGACGATACGATGGATATTGTGCAATCATTAGTAATTTGATCCCCAAGTCTAGGGATGATGCTATCCCATAAATAAGATCGATCGATAGAAATTTCTCAGGGCAAAATTCTTAGCTGATGCTGGTTGCCCATGTTTTACAGGTGGGCGAACTGAAGCACTGAGGAAATCTGTGTCTTGCTCATGGACCCAAATTGATTCCCTAATATCGGTCTCTATCTATCTATTTGCAGGGGCGCCCGGGGCACTTGTCGCACAAGCGACGGAGCGGCACGCCCCCAGACCGGCGAACTAGGCGCTTAAGCGCCCAACGCGCCGCCTCCCCTGAGCAGGCACCACACACAACAGCACAGACCAGCCGGGGAGGGCAGGAGGCACCCAGAATAGGCGGCAGTGTCCCCCACCCCAGCCCCACACACACATGGCAGACCAAGCCGGGGCGGAAGGCTGATAAGAAATCAGTCCTCAGGGGGGGGCCGGGTGATGAGTGTACACTTATCCAATCGCGCTGACGGAAGTCCAGAAAGCGCGCGGCGGTGTACACCCGCCCTCCAGCCACTCCCCGCAAGGTCTCACGCCCCAGCTCCAACGCACACAACTCACGCAACGCAGAACAGGCACACAGAAAGGTAGGAGCGAAGCTATTATTTCAAGCTTTGATTGCACGAAATATGGTGCACCTCCGCCGGTCGCTACTGTCCAAACCCCCCAACAAGTCCCGAAATTAATCGTGACTTGAAGGGTGAATCGAACTAGCGTCCTTTGGAGTGCGAGGCAGCGACGTTAGCCGCTGACCCACCCACTCCCTCCCTAATATCGGTCAGAAGTATTGTAACTCTAAACCAGCGGACTAACAGCACAAATTACTCGGGTGAGTTCTCAAATTATTTATTATATTTCACCTTCAGCCTCGTCGAGTTCCTTCTGTCTCTGGAGAGCCTCCTGTTCGGCGCTGATGGCTCGATGCTCGGCCTTCCAAAATGGCGATGTTAAAGTCATGCGCAGTACTCATGCAGTGATTTAGAATGGGGTAAGCAGCAGCATGCATGTTTATAAGCAATCAAATTGATCTGCAGAGAGCGGATGTACAGCCCTGTGTGACTGTAAACACCCCTGTAGGACCACTAGGAGCAAAACGACGGGAAACTATAAATTTCTTGGAAAATGTTTAGGAGACACGTTTCTTTCGCGGAAAAATACACCACGGAGTTGTGATCGCCGAAGTACAATTTTCTAAGAAACGCAGTCTTTCTACTCCTAGTGGGTCATTGTGTCCATTGCATAGATGGTTCAGGGCATGCGTTTTAAAAACCTGTGGTTCCTTAAAACTAATATCAAGCAGTAAAACACAGTGTTGAAACATTATGAGATCACAGCTCAAGCATGCGACAAGCCAAGTCACAGATCCCCATTGTGAGGATCTCGCACAGTCATGCAGGCACATGATCAGCCTATTCGTACCCTCCAGTCGATCCACCTCGCCCTGCAGCTTGGTCACCTGCCGTTCGGCCTCCGTGGCCCGCTGCTCAGCCTGCTCAGGAGAGAGCCAGTTTGGTGTGTTTGAGCACAATTAGGAGAATTTTTTTATCTACCAGAGACGGTCAAGATGCCAGGCGCATGCAATACTGACTACTTGTTAGTAGGGTTCAACGCATTTTTCTATGTTAACAGTCGAGTGAACACGACATTCTCCCCTGAGCAAAGTTTCATCGGACAGAGCGGAAAATTTTAGCCCTGTCTTTTCATGGTAATTGCTCTGATCTTTTAGAAGATGCAGAAAATATAAATGTGGACATTATAAAATACCCCCTTGGTATTTCAATTGTTAATTTGATGTTGAAGTTCAGCAATTTTTACCTCCTGCAGTTTGAATTGCAGCTCTTGAATAAGCTTCTCCAGGTGGGTCTCCTTGCTCGAAGCCTTTCGTGCAAAAAGCGGATGGCATGCGAGGATATTTCGGGAATCGATGTTAAGATATCAGTTATTTGTGAATGCAACGTTAAATAATATTGGCATGCGCTTCTATTTCTACTCTGAGTAGAACATTTCAGTGGTCTAACTTATTATTACTTTTCCAAGCCAAAAAGCCAGCAACCACGCCATGCTTTGAGTAGGGAATGGGGTGGCAGTTCACGGCAGCCGTCTCTGATTGGTTGGGTTCTGTTAAACTCATCAGCCAATGAGCGAATGCCTCACAGCCTTCAGACGGTCCGTCAGGTCCCGGATGGTCTCCTCGTAGGACTCCTCTCGTTGGGCGGCCTCCTGCTCGGAGATCTCCAGCGACTTCATGTTGCTGCCAACAACTCGAAGCTCTTCCTCCAGCTCGAGCACTTTGCTGCAACAATGCGCGTGAAACTTTCTTTCTTTTGGTCCAGTGCGTGCCGCTTGCGAGTGTTAGCAAATAATTTGTGATTAGCGTTATAGTTGAGTCTGAGTGACAGGATTGGAATTCTAGTTGAGTCTGAGTGACAGGATTGGGATTCTAGTTAGGTCTGAGTGACAGGATTGGGATTCTAGTTGAGTCTGAGTGACAGGATTGGGATTCTAGTTGAGTCTGAGTGTGACAGGATTGTGATTCTAGTTGAGTCTGAGTGTGACAGGATTGGGATTCTAGTTGAGTCTGAGTGTGACAGGGTTGTGATTCTAGTTGAGTCTGAGTGTGACAGGATTGGGATTCTAGTTGAGTCTGAGTGTGACAGGATTGGGATTCTAGTTGAGTCTGAGTGTGACAGGATTGGGATTCTAGTTGAGTCTGAGTGTGACAGGATTGGGATTCTAGTTTTAAAGAATGTATCGAAAATGTGAATACTAGCTAGTAGCTAGGTTATATGATTTTTGTTTAATTTCCGTAATGCTGTAACGCATAATTTAAGAATTTCGCGATAAAGAACAGGTGCATGCAGGCCCATTCGTTAAAGTAAATCATTACCTTTTTTCTGAAAGAAGCTGAAAAGATGAAACTATTTTTCTTTCATGCAATGCAAAAGATGGGAATATTATCTGAGAGCCTGGCGTGGTTGTTGACTTTATAATTTTTTTAATTATAACACTTTTCTCGGCAGCCACCTTACGCCACACGCCCACAGTGCGAAAAAACACCACCTCATTCCCCGCCTGACCTTTCCTGCTTAACTTCTAACCCTCATTGGCACCCACCTCACGCCGCGTTAACAGCACCCAGGCTTAAAACACCAACCACCTCATTCCATGCCTTCTCTCTCCGTCTGAACTTCTAACCCTTCTCGATACCCACCTCACGCCACTCCAAAAGTACACAGGCTTAAAACACCAACCACCCCATGCTTAACTTCTAACACTTTCAGCCATTTGTCGATAGCAAGCTACATAACCGAACCTTCTCTTCGCTGATCTGCAGCGACTTCAAGTTGTTGCTGACTGTGCTCAACTCGTCACGAAGTTGACGCGCCTTGGCGGTGCCATTTTCGGCTCGCTCCTCTGCCTGGTCCACTTCTTTGTCAACTTCGATCCACCGATTGTACACCTTGTTGGTGGGGAGATTCGACACGTGCTTCGTTAAACTACATGCACCTTTTGATCAATCATGCAATTGAAAAACGCTTAGAAATCATGCAACTAATCGGGATGCTTAATTAAAACGTCAAAGCACGCAATTTTCAACTCTAACCGCCGTGGACCCCAGCTAAAAGTGCAACCTCTCGGCGCTCTCCAGGCGAGACTCGGCCCTCTCCAGGTCGCCCTCGGTGATGGCCAGCTTCCTGGCCGCCTCGTCGTACTTTCGGTCGGCGTCCTCGGCGATGTACTTGGCCTCCTTCAGCTGCTCCTCCAGCGAGTTGATGCGCTCGTCGTCAGAGATGGAGCGAGTTTCCAGCACTTTGCGGCCTCTGACCAACACAGAAGTTGCGCAAGGTTGCTAATTACGGGACACTTGCTCCCAGCCCATAGCCTCAATTGTCTAGCCAGAAAAACTCACGATTATTGATAAGGAAATGCACTCGTGTTGATTTTGTGCGGTTACTTTTTAGCAAGTTCACGCATTAGATTAGCTAATGAAATGACTAATCCGTTGCTTCAGTTCCACGCAGCGGTAAAGTGGGTGGACGTTCGTGGCGCCTCCCACCCAGTCCGCAGACTGAAAAACTTGTGCCTATCTAAGTTGCTCATCATTCATTGTAATTGATGAGCCTTGAGTTGTGGTAAATGATAACGCGTTTGCCTCTCGCACCAAGGTCCCTGAGCTTGATTCCGCGGCGAGGCCAAATTAATTTGGGGCGCAGCCACTGAGAGAAGGCTTGGGGGCTTGTCGTACACTTTATACGCCCTTGAGGGCCAACCTTTAAGGCACAGTGAGAGTGTACACTGCCTGATGATGAGAAGGTCAGGCCAGATGTACACACCTGTGTGAGCGTGTGCCTGCGTACGGTATCTGTGTGCGTGTGTGCTCAGGAGTCAGCGAAATGGGCAGAATTGCCTCCTCGCTGGCTGCGGGTCTAGCGTCACCAAATGATGTGCCATTGCCCGCAGCCCTACTGCAATAAAGTGCAATGCAGAGACATAATGCAATTTTGGTTTTTGCTAAGTAGATTTTCCATCACCAACAAGTTTGGGTTGGTTGTAAAACTCACTCTTAAAATTAGCACACTTGAATTGTGTTTGTTAAAATGCTTCTACCATAAAAGCTTGTGTTAAGCAACATTATGATCGCTGATATGCAGTGCAGGTAATGACTAGTCACCTCTTTGTATTTCAGCTCATTTTCAGCGGCCAACTCGTCGGCCTCAGCGGCCTGACGCTCCAAATTGTCGAGCTGGCTGTCCTCGGCTGTGTGACGACTTTCAAGCACATTCAGAGCCCTACGTTTGAGTCGACAGGCGCGTTTGAGATTGGGAAGGAAGCAAGACAGACGTGAGAGTTCTGATGGGGTGAAAATATGAGAAGAGAGAGATGAAACAATCGAGGATGAGACAGGGAAAAGATAAGGTAGGGAGAGATGAGACAGGGGAGAGATGAGGCGGGGGAGAGATAAGGCAGGCAATAGATGAGACAGGGAAGAGATGAGGCAGGCGAGAGATGAGACAGGGGAGAGATGAGACAGGGGAGAGATGAGACAGGGGAAGGTTGAGGCAGGCGATAGATGAGACAGGGAAGAGATGAGGCAGGCGAGAAATGAGGCAGGCGAGAAATGAGGCAGGCGATAGATGAGACAGGGAAGAGATGAGGCAGGCGAGAGATGAGACAGGGGAGAGATGAGACAGGGGAGAGATGAGACAGGGAGAGATGAGACAGGGGAGAGATGAGACAGGGGAGAGATGAGACAGGGGAGAGATGAGGCACGCGATAGATGAGACAGGGGAGAGATGAGACAGGGAGAGATGAGGCAGGCGAGAGATGAGACAGGGGAGAGATGAGACAGGGGAGAGATGAGACAGGGGAGAGATGAGGCACGCGATAGATGAGACAGGGGAGAGATGAGACAGGGAGAGATGAGGCAGGCGAGAGATGAGACAGGGGAGAGATGAGACAGGGGAGAGATGAGACAGGGGAGAGATGAGACAGGGAGAGATGAGACAGGGGAGAGATGAGGCAGGCGAGAGATGAGACAGGGGAGAGATGAGACAGGGGAGAGATGAGGCACGCGATAGATGAGACAGGGGAGAGATGAGACAGGGAGAGATGAGACAGGGGAGAGATGAGGCAGGCGAGAGATGAGACAGGGGAGAGATGAGACAGGGGAGAGATGAGGCACGCGATAGATGAGACAGGGGAGAGATGAGACAGGGAGAGATGAGGCAGGCGAGAGATGAGACAGGGGAGAGATGAGACAGGGGAGAGATGAGGCACGCGATAGATGAGACAGGGGAGAGATGAGACAGGGAGAGATGAGGCAGGCGAGAGATGAGACAAGGGAGAGATGAGACAGGGGAGAGATGAGACAGGGGAGAGATGAGACAGGCGAGAGATGAGACAGGGAAGAGATGAGGCAGGCGAGAGATGAGGCAGGGAAGGGATGAGGCAGGCGAGAGATGAGGCAGGCGATAGATGAGACAGGGGAGAGATGAGGCAGGGGAGAGAGAGTTTTGGAAGTGGCCGAGAAGCGAGGCTCGCTGTCAGCAGTTGGACGGCCCATGTTATAAAATGATCAATCGAGAGAGCATGCAGAATTTACTGGGCTCAGGTGAACTCACCGTTCGCTCTCATCAGCGGCCTTGCTGGCCTCCTCCAGCTTCTGTGTGGCCTCCTGCAGGCGGGTCTCAGTCTGCTCAAGATCCTCCTCGATCAGTCGGATTCGCCTTGTCAGGGCTTGCACCTCAGCCTCGGCCTGCGAATTAATTAGTAATCGGTGTTAATTTACAAATTTTGTCAACCATTCTATTAATTTAATTACTAAAATAAATTAATGACCAAAGCAATAAATTTGGTCTACAATCAGGACAAAAAAGATTGCATTTCAAACTTTTCAAAAGAGTTTGAAACACAACTAGACTCCAGAATTAAATTTAAGAAGTTAAAACCCTCAACTTTATTTCTTTTAGACTGATAAAAAATGTTTTATTGAAGTTTTTTGTGATTTCGCTCTTGGCTTTAGATTCAGAGCTTGTTATTGTTATTTTATTGAAATATTGAAAAGTCCATGGTCGTTTTATTGTTAATTTTCAAACAACCTTTATATAAACATAAAAATAGTCAAGAACCTAGGTGAAGGGACCATTTTTAAGCTACAATTGTCAAGTTAAAATAAATATTTATATTTCATATTTTATAACAATTATTTTGCAACTGGACTATTGTTACATCTGTTTGAAATCTGTACTGTTTATAGAGTATTTAGTGCCAAAAATAAAAAAATTGTTTTCAAAGTAATTTTGGCGCTGAATCTGATGCTTTAAACAATTTTTTTTCTTGCGCATACATCTCTCTTCTTGTTGTCCTCTTCGTCTAACTCCTGGGTCTTCTTCTCCAGTTCCTCATTGGTCGCGTCTAGTTCTTTGCGAAGCGTTTGCAATTTATGTTTCAAAATTGACAGAACGCTCTGAGACTGTCCAGAATTAGCCATTCTATAAAGATTTTTAGCTCAAGATTAAAGTTGATGAAAATAACTTTTATTTGCTGTACGCCCCTTAGCTAAATAACGGAAGTAAAATAAATTAAATTGCGGAAAATTCCAGACCACGTGCCAAGTTGAAAATGTTACTGTGTTAGCATTTAAACAAATTGCTAACGGCTCGCTTTTGCTAACATAGACTGTATTTTAGTAAAAATTGTGTTAAAACATATTTTATATGGTTTTGATTTTTAGCTTTTATATTTTAATACTTATTTGAAAGCACTATTTTTGTTAATTAAAAGTCGTTCGCTTTTATTTATGAGTAAAACTTCAAAGGCTAGAAATGCGGCAGAAATGAAAAATGAAATCGAGTAATTTGACTGCACTATTTAATTCAATGCTTCCATTGTGACAGCTAGTTTTTATTGAAAAGGCTGTTAATCCTAACTAAGCTCTCAAATCTTACCACACAAAAGTTTCACAGAATTTAGGCGTGTAAATGCTCGCGTAAATTCAGTTTTATAACACGATGCAAAATCCAATAAAATTTGAGAGCTGAACACACAAAAGAACACTTACATCACTGGCTCTCTTTTCAGTGGCCTCAAGGTTGGTGTTAGCCCCAGCTAGGGCTTCCTGTGCAGTGTCCAGATCTTGTTGCAGCTGCGAGAACTTCTTCTGCAGCTCGCCCATCTCCTCCTCTTTCTTAGTCATTTCGTCTTCTTTTTCCTTGAGCTTGGCATCAACCTGGTCGGCCCTGGGTGTTACAAATCACTTTGGGGTTAATTACGACTAGAGGTGCTTTATAATTTCACACTTCAAGCGCAAAATGTTCACCTATTGCTCACCTATCCATAGCGTTCTCTTTCTCAAGCTTCATAGCCAGCATCTTCTTCTTGATTGCGTCCATGTTTGTTCTTTTGGTTAAATTAGGCAGACAGTTAAAAAATCTAGGTTGACTTTTTGTCTGCTACGAAATTCGGTCAAACAATTCCGTCGACCTTCAAATATATCCTTCAGCCGTGCTAGCCGGGCGAAGACAATCCACCAGGACTCGGACACAGGACGGCTTTTAAATAATTGCTTGTACCGAGCGACCACCATTGGACCCAAGACTACAACCTATAGGAAATTTCCGGCTGATGGAAAGATGTGGGGAAAACCCATGGGGAACGGAAAATGAGGGCAAGACGGGAGGATTTTCGCAGACCCTCGGATCGTCCCTCAACCGTTATCGATCGTCCAAATTCACTCGACTCTGTCCCGGTGACGTCAGCCAACCATCAAGTTCGCCTTGTCCATCTAGACTTTGCAGTTTAGGCCGCATACCACAGACAAATCCCGCACCCCGTGAAGCAGCGAACCTGCCTTTCAGCTCCTTGCCAACTTCTACGTGCGAGAGAAAACTTTTTTGGCGGCTTACTAACACGCCAGGTCATCCAGCCACTAGCACCACAGGAAGCTCTCGCGGCTTGAAGTACCGGAATAATCGTAAATATATATATTAGGAAGCCATTTGCAGAAGATAATTGCTTCTGGCTCACTAAAATCTGGACTTGTTTGTGAAAAGAAGCAATCTTTCATAATATATAGGTGTGCAGCTGCAGGCCAATATTCACACAGTTTAGAAAACGCATTTTCTAACGAGCATAAACAAATCAGAACCCCTCCTCACAGTGGCGCTATCGCGGCTGCTGCAGCGATAAGGCTGATGGAACAGACCTCATTCGCGAATACCTGGCAAAGAGTTCATCTTTCGACTTGCATTAGCAATAAACTTTACAGTTGATTGTATATATTATACAGAAAACTCACGGCCGAAATAGTTTGCTTATAGAGTCTTAAGAAAGCGTCGAAGAAATGGAATTAATTGATGATGAACTTGCTTGGCCTTTCCTGGAGTCATGCAGCATTGGTTTGTGGTCTGTGTATAAATGCGATCGCTGCTTTAAGATTCTGTAGACTTTGATTGACAGAATCTATTCAGTCACAATGGAATCGTTTCGTTTCCAAGCGCACCCAGGTATGGGTCAGTACAGTTATTTGCAGCGTACATGTACTCCTATCTACCTCCGTAAAAAACTTCAACTCTAAGCCTGGGTATAACGAGTGAGACTTGCGTCAGTTTATTTGACTATTTCGTATTTGGGCCGTGCAGACCGGCATTGATTGATAAAAGCAGGTGAAATTATTGATGGCATTGATTGATAAAAGGATTTGTGATTAATAATTGGAGTCGAATGACAAAAATAAAATTTGTCCAAGTAAAAACACATTGCAGCTGCTTGCAGTTGCTAGTACAAGACGCCGCACACGACCGACTTATCATCGATTTCAAAGGCCCTGTCCTTGGTGGCGACGCCACTCTTGAACCAGCAGAGACCGGTGTGCGGGTTCCAAGTGAAGTGGGTGCATGTCTGGTGCTCGTGGCACTTTTGTCCACACCTGTCGCCGCTAGTTCTCACATTTCCAACGTCCCGGTCGCTGGGAAAGTCGCAGCCGAAGGCCCAGTTGCCATTCCAGATGATTCCAGCATTGGCGCTAGCAACCAAGCAGACCAGCAGGATGACGGGCACGATGAAACGCATTGTGGCGGTGTCGACTGCGGCTCTTGAAGATATTTGCGAATCGGAAGCTTCTCTGCTAGCGGGGAGCACTGCATGACTTCTTGAATTGGTCAGCTTTACGTATTTATAGTCAGGGCGCGTGGCCATACGCAGTTTACTTTGTCAGCCAATCAGGGTGCGAGAGAGGCCGGTAAGCGAGTGAGCCAACCAATAGGAAACGACATAGTGTGAGAGATAATTAGAGACGGCGGAACCAGTTCATTCTGGCGCACCAGCATATATGTTTAAATTGTAAACATAAGGGCTTTGTCTGGATAGTAAAACATTCACCGATTTTTTGTAACCTGTCGCGACTTTCGTCTGTCTTCTGTCCTCTATTCACTTTCGTTCTCTGCACTTTTCTTGTTTACATCGTCCAGTTCAATCTATTTCTTTTTCTCTCGTTATCTGTGCGGCTGATCTCTCATTCTCCATCCTTTCTTCCTTTCCTCCTTTCTGATTGGTCCGCCGCTCACGTTCTAGCCTCCTATCCTAGCCTCAGTCGCGCACTCTTGTTATCGTACCGCAAACCTCCTCCAGTGTTGGAGGAGGTGAACCTCCTCCTTCACCTAACGCCTGTGTTTAATTCGGTCTTAATATTACAAGTATGCACTGCATGACATCATGTGTAAAACGAACTTTTTTTCTCCCAACTCACTGTTAATATTATTGTGAATATGAATTTGTATTGTTTACCCTTTAATTACTCATCTCACTCGTAAAGAACTAATCAAAATAGCCCCTTATAACTATTACTCCTCAGCTCGTAGCTTAAGAACCATGTAGCCATGAACTTAAAACACTATAGCAGGTTAGCCACAATCTTTGGCTTAATCTCATCGCCGTTAAGCCTTTATCTTTAAGCACTTTAGCCATAATTTTATTTCAGTTTAACCACAAACATAGGAAACGTAGCTAGAATCGTACCAGGAAACGTAGCTAGAATCGTACCAGGAAACATATCTAGAATCGTACCAGGAAACGTAGCTAGAATCGTACCAGGAAACATAGCTAGAATCGTACCAGGAAACATATCTAGAATCGTACCAGGAAACGTAGCTAGAATCGTACCAGGAAACGTAGCTAGAATCGTACCAGGAAACATAGCTAGAATCGTACCAGGAAACGTAGCTAGAATCGTACCAGGAAACAAAGCTAGAATCGTACCAGGAAACATATCTAGAATCGTACCAGGAAACGTAGCTAGAATCGTACCAGGAAATTTAGCTAGAATCGTACCACGAAACATAGCTAGAATCGTACCAGGAAACGCAGCGAGAATCGCACAAGGAAACATAGCTAGAATCGTACCAGGAAACGTAGCTAGAATCGTACCAGGAAATTTAGCTAGAATCGTACCACGAAACATAGCTAGAATCGTACCAGGAAACGCAGCGAGAATCGCACAAGGAAACATAGCTAGAATCGTACCAGGAAACGTAGCTAGAATCGTACCAGGAAATTTAGCTAGAATCGTACCACGAAACATAGCTAGAATCGTACCAGTAAACGCAGCGAGAATAGCACAAGGAAACATAGCTAGAATCGTACCAGGAAACGTAGCTAGAATCGCACAAGGAAATGTAGCTAGAATCGTACCAGGAAACGTAGCTAGAATCGTACCAAGATCGTACTAGAATCGTAACAAGGAAAAGTATCTAGAATCGTACCAGGAAACGTAGCTAGAATCGTACCAAGATCGTACTAGAATCGTAACAAGGAAAAGTATCTAGAATCGTACCAGGAAACATAGCTAGAATCGTACCAGGAAACGTAGCTAGAATCGCACAAGGAAATGTAGCTAGAATCGTACCAGGAAACGTAGCTAGAATCGTACCAAGATCGTACTAGAATCGTAACAAGGAAAAGTATCTAGAATCGTACCAGGAAACGTAGCTAGAATCGTACCAAGATCGTACTAGAATCGTAGCAGGAAACATAGCTAGAATCGTACAAGGAAACGTAGCTAGAATCGTACCAGGAAACATAGCTAGAATCGTACTAGGAAACGTAGCTAGAATCGTACAAGGAAACGTATCTAGAATCGTAACAAGAACGTAGCCAGAATCGTACCAGGAAACGTAGCTAGAATCGTACAACGAAACGTAGCTAGAATCGTACAAGGAAACGTATCTAGAATCGTAACAAGAACGTAGCTAGAATCGTACCAGGAAACGTAGCTAGAATCGTACAAGGAAACGTATCTAGAATCGTAACAAGAACGTAGTTAGAATCGTACCAGGAAACGTAGCTAGAAATCGTACAAGGAAACGTAGTCGTAGCTGGAATAGTAGTCGTTCGAGAAGCTTTTGAGTCGTCCATGAATCGTTGGAGTCGCTAAAGAAACTTTTAAGTCGTTAGAAAAAATGGTTGAGTAGCAAACAAGTGGTCTTGAACAACTCTGTATAAGACCGCTTGCCACGGTTCAGTTTTCAGCATTAAGAATTGTTTTAATTTTGTCTATAAGATACAGTCATTACTGTTCTGATTCTACAAAAATATTGCCTCCAAATTTCACAGGTGCGACCGTCTGACCGATCCAAGCCCCTAGCCACCGATGTGAAGCCGGCCACTAACAGTCCATTGTGGAACTATGTTGCTGAGGCATCTCTTTGATAATTCATTGTTTACTTATCCGGATAAGGCCTGCCTGCTAACATTCAAGGTATGGAATACCTATATACCTACCTATATGGAATGCCTATCTCTCCCCTGTCTTATCTCTCCCCTGTCTCATCTCTCATTTGTCTCATCTCTTTTTTCGGAAGAGATGTCTTAAAATAAACTTAAAATCCTTTCTATACGCAGATTCTGCTTTTTTTGTCAAAATTTTTTGTCGATTTCTCCCCTGTCTCATCTCTCCCATGTCTCATCTCTCCCCTGTCTCATCTCTCCCATGTCTCATCTCTCCCCTGTCTCATCTCTCCCCTGTCTCATCTCTTCCCTGTCTCATCTATCGCCTGCCTCATCTCTTCCCTGTCTCATCTCTCCCATGTATCATCTCTCCCCTGTCTCATCTCTCCCATGTATCATCTCTCCCCTGTCTCATCTCTCCCATGTCTCATCTCTCCCCTGTCTCATCTCTCCCTTGTCTCATCTCTCGCCTGCCTCATCTCTTCCCTGTCTCATCTATCGCCTGCCTCATCTCTCCCCTGTCTCATCTCTCCCCTGTCTCATCTCTCCGGTGTCTCATCTCTTCCGTGTATAATCTTTCCCCTGTCTCATCTCTCCCCTGTCTCATCTCTCCCCTGTCTCATCTCTCCCATGTCTCATCTCTCCCCTGTCTTATCTCTCCCTTGTCTCATCTCTCCCATGTCTCATCTCTCCCCTGTCTCATCTCTTCCCTGTCTCATCTATCACCTGCCTCATCTCTCCCCTGTCTCATCTCTCCCATGTCTCATCTCTCCCCTGTCTCATCTCTCCCATGTCTCATCTCTCCCCTGTCTCATCTCTCCCCTGTCTCATCTCTTCCCTGTCTCATCTATCGCCTGCCTCATCTCTTCCCTGTCTCATCTCTCCCATGTATCATCTCTCCCCTGTCTCATCTCTCCCATGTATCATCTCTCCCCTGTCTCATCTCTCCCATGTCTCATCTCTCCCCTGTCTCATCTCTCCCTTGTCTCATCTCTCGCCTGCCTCATCTCTTCCCTGTCTCATCTATCGCCTGCCTCATCTCTCCCCTGTCTCATCTCTCCCCTGTCTCATCTCTCCGGTGTCTCATCTCTTCCGTGTATAATCTTTCCCCTGTCTCATCTCTCCCCTGTCTCATCTCTCCCCTGTCTCATCTCTCCCATGTCTCATCTCTCCCCTGTCTTATCTCTCCCTTGTCTCATCTCTCCCATGTCTCATCTCTCCCCTGTCTCATCTCTTCCCTGTCTCATCTATCACCTGCCTCATCTCTTCCCTGTCTCATCTCTCCCATGTCTCATCTCTCCCCTGTCTCATCTCTCCCATGTCTCATCTCTCCCCTGTCTTATCTCTCCCCTGTCTCATCTCTCCCATGTCTCATCTCTCCCCTGTCTCATCTCTCCCCTGTCTCATCTCTCCCATGTCTCATCTCTCCCCTGTCTCCCATGAATCGTACAAGGAAACGTATCTAGAATCGTAACAAGAACGTAGCCAGAATCGTACCAGGAAACGTAGCTAGAATCGTACAACGAAACGTAGCTAGAATCGTACAAGGAAACGTATCTAGAATCGTAACAAGAACGTAGCTAGAATCGTACCAGGAAACGTAGCTAGAATCGTACAAGGAAACGTATCTAGAATCGTAACAAGAACGTAGTTAGAATCGTACCAGGAAACGTAGCTAGAAATCGTACAAGGAAACGTAGTCGTAGCTGGAATAGTAGTCGTTCGAGAAGCTTTTGAGTCGTCCATGAATCGTTGGAGTCGCTAAAGAAACTTTTAAGTCGTTAGAAAAAATGGTTGAGTAGCAAACAAGTGGTCTTGAACAACTCTGTATAAGACCGCTTGCCACGGTTCAGTTTTCAGCATTAAGAATTGTTTTAATTTTGTCTATAAGATACAGTCATTACTGTTCTGATTCTACAAAAATATTGCCTCCAAATTTCACAGGTGCGACCGTCTGACCGATCCAAGCCCCTAGCCACCGATGTGA
The DNA here is from genome assembly GCA_950097015.1 of Macrostomum hystrix. Lineage (NCBI taxonomy): Eukaryota > Metazoa > Platyhelminthes > Macrostomidae > Macrostomum > Macrostomum hystrix. The sequence goes on from CATNEN010000001.1 coordinate 25,282,442, forward strand.
AGCCGGCCACTAACAGTCCATTGTGGAACTATGTTGCTGAGGCATCTCTTTGATAATTCATTGTTTACTTATCCGGATAAGGCCTGCCTGCTAACATTCAAGGTATGGAATACCTATATACCTACCTATATGGAATGCCTATCTCTCCCCTGTCTTATCTCTCCCCTGTCTCATCTCTCATTTGTCTCATCTCTTTTTTCGGAAGAGATGTCTTAAAATAAACTTAAAATCCTTTCTATACGCAGATTCTGCTTTTTTTGTCAAAATTTTTTGTCGATTTCTCCCCTGTCTCATCTCTCCCATGTCTCATCTCTCCCCTGTCTCATCTCTCCCATGTCTCATCTCTCCCCTGTCTCATCTCTCCCCTGTCTCATCTCTCCCCTGTCTCATCTCTCCCATGTCTCATCTCTCCCCTGTCTCATCTCTCCCCTGTCTCATCTCTCCCCTGTCTCATCTCTCCCATGTCTCATCTCTCCCCTGTCTCATCTCTCCCTTGTCTCATCTCTCCCTTGTCTCATCTCTCCCCTGTCTCATCTCTTCCCTGTCTCATCTCTCCCATGTATCATCTCTCCCCTGTCTCATCTCTCCCATGTCTCATCTCTCCCCTGTCTCATCTCTCCCTTGTCTCATCTCTCCCTTGTCTCATCTCTCCCCTGTCTCATCTCTCCCCTGTCTCATCTCTTCCCTGTCTCATCTATCGCCTGCCTCATCTCTTCCCTGTCTCATCTCTCCCATGTATCATCTCTCCCCTGTCTCATCTCTCCCATGTATCATCTCTCCCCTGTCTCATCTCTCCCATGTCTCATCTCTCCCCTGTCTCATCTCTCCCTTGTCTCATCTCTCGCCTGCCTCATCTCTTCCCTGTCTCATCTATCGCCTGCCTCATCTCTCCCCTGTCTCATCTCTCCCCTGTCTCATCTCTCCGGTGTCTCATCTCTTCCGTGTATAATCTTTCCCCTGTCTCATCTCTCCCCTGTCTCATCTCTCCCCTGTCTCATCTCTCCCATGTCTCATCTCTCCCCTGTCTTATCTCTCCCTTGTCTCATCTCTCCCATGTCTCATCTCTCCCCTGTCTCATCTCTTCCCTGTCTCATCTATCACCTGCCTCATCTCTTCCCTGTCTCATCTCTCCCATGTCTCATCTCTCCCCTGTCTCATCTCTCCCATGTCTCATCTCTCCCCTGTCTTATCTCTCCCCTGTCTCATCTCTCCCATGTCTCATCTCTCCCCTGTCTCATCTCTCCCCTGTCTCATCTCTCCCATGTCTCATCTCTCCCCTGTCTCATCTCTTCCCAGTCTCATCTCTCCCATGTCTCATCTCTTCCCAGTCTCATATCTTTTTTTGGAAGAGATGTCTCAGAATATACTCAAAATCCTTTCCATACGCATATTATGCTTTTTGCTCGGCAAAAATGTTTGTCTATCAAAAACAGTGGCCCGGATGTGTTGCAGTTACTGAAATCCCACATTACATTATCGATTTGCCACAGTATGGTTACTTGATTACAAATATTCACACTTCGAAAGAACGATGAGTTTATCATTTAGCTATCTACTCAGCTCGTGATAAGGTTTATTTTTTATTCATATGCACTGCCACCAACCATAGAAATTGTAGATTGTAAAAATCTCACAGTGTCTCACAGCCTACCTCTCACAGTGTCTCATGTATACTCATGTGTACTCAGCGGAACACCAAGCCTGAGCAGTTCAACGCCTTGTCAATCCACAGCCTGGCACGGTCTTTGCCAACCAGACGGAGCAAACGGAAATAGACGGGCTTCTCGACGTTCAAGGATGTACTGGCGATGCTGTCAAGCGCGGCCTGCTTCGCCGCTCCGGTCAGCAAGAAGGCAACTTCATTGGAGCGAGCAATTTCACTGGCCGCCAGGCTGACACGGAGCTGCGGTGCCTGCGGAGAAGAAGTGAATCGCGCCGACTGGCTGAGACAATCGGTTGACAATGACAAACTGCAGTCGATTCCGCTCAAGTCCCGATCAGTAAACAGTGACGCTGCGTGGCCGTCAGCTCCGACGCCGAGGACGACAAAGTCGAAGCCGCTGCGGTCTCGCAGCCACAGGTTGACCTCGCTGGAGTAAGCAGCGGAGGCAGCCCTGCAGTCGGCAGCATCTTCGCTGGCAGGTCGGGGGAAATGCAGCCGACTGACTGGCAGCCTCGCAGCCGCAGGCAGCAGGTGCAGGAAGTACCGATCGATTACAGCGGAGTTTAGGCTGGAGCTCTTCAGCTTAGCAGCGTCCGGATCTGATGGATGCAGCGAAATTATTCTGTGAAATATTGGATGGCTTCTAGTTTGAATGAACCTTGAGCACACACGTAAACAGGTTTGAGTGAGTGCATGAGTACGGTATACGATTGTGTGCTCAGAAGTTAGTGGAATCAGCAGAATTGCCTCCTCGCTGGCTGCGGGTCTACAGTCACTAATATTTTGACCCAAATTTCTAACTGCAGCTGACTACATGAAAGCAATAGAGAATTTAGTGTTTTGCTTAACAATAGAGGGACCACAGGGATATTTGAAATACCAACATTTAATTAGTTGTCCTTATCATCAGGGTCTTCGACAAGAATCGTTGAATATCCCGACGATGCTCTAGTGTTCATCGTAAAGGGCGGAAAATTTAGATCCAGATGGTGGACTTTCACGAAAATCGGTCATTCGGTTTGGGAGCAGCAGTGAAGCACGTAGTGTGAATTTGACATACCCCGTGTTCTACTGTTAAGGACTTAAATGGCTTCTGAGATTAGAACTCGTGACGTCTCTCTATCTATTTGCAGGGGGCCCGGGGCACTTGTCGCACAAGCGACGGAGCGGCACGCCCCCAGACCGGCGAACTAGGCGCTTAAGCGCCCATTGCGCCGCTTCCCCTGAGCAGGCACCACACACAACAGCACAGACCAGCCGGGGAGGGCAGGAGGCACCCAGAATAGGCAGCAGTGTCCCCCACCCCAGCCCCGCACGCACAGAGCAGACCAAGCCGGGGCGGAAGGCTGATAAGAAATCAGTCCTCAGGGGGGGGCCGGGTGATGAGTGTACACTTATCCAATCGCGCTGACGGAAGTCCAGAAAGCGCGCGGCGGTGTACACCCGCCCTCCAGCCACTCCCCGCAAGGTCTCACGCCCCAGCTCCAACGCACACAACTCACGCAACGCAGAACAGGCACACAGAAGGTAGGAGCGAAGCTATTATTTCAAGCTTTGATTGCACGAAATATGGTGCACCTCCGCCGGTTGCTACTGTCCAAACCCCCCAACAAGTCCCGAAATTAATCGTGACTTGAAGGGTGAATCGAACTAGCGTCCTTTGGAGTGCGAGGCAGCGACGTTAGCCTCTGACCCACTCGCCCCAACTCGTGACGTCTACCTCTGGGCTAATCGAATGGAGAAGTCAGACTCACCATCCAGGACACATCTCTCATCAGTCAGCCAGATGTGCACAATGTGGCCAATAGCGTCCGCAAGGCTTCCATCGTCTCGAGCCATTGTGGCCAGCGACTGCATCAGAAGCTGCGCCGATTGGCCACCGGGCAGGGCCAGGTGAAAGTCGGGGTGCTCATCGCCGTGAGAGCCCGCAGCTGCTTTGATTTTCAAAGCGATTCGTTCAGCCAACTGACTCGATAAGGACTGAGGAGTGCCGCTGTGAATCAGGAAGGAGCAGTCTTCCAGTCCATCGCACAATGTCCGGTCGAAGCGAACCCGCCTCGGAGACGCTGATCCTCTGGCACTTGTTGTCGCGTGTGCACCAGCAGCGGCGCTGGACACCGTGACTTTCGGCTCCGCCGACCAGTCAAGACGACCCAGACGATCAACGGTGAAGTCTGGCAGCCAGTTGGGCTGGTAAACACGAAACTGTGGGACAGGGTTGAGTTTTTTTTCAGGGAAACCTTCAGTCTAAATTAATAAATTAATGTTTAATTAGTGTAATACTGGCCTTATAATTTACAAAATAATTAAAGCTACTAAACATTAATACTTTAATTTTGGGCGCAGCCGCGGAGAGAAGACTTGGAGGCTTGTCGTGCAATCTTCGCCCTTGAGAGCAAACCTCCAAGAAAAAGTGAAAGTGTACACTGCCTGATGATGAGAAAGTCAGGGAGATGTACACACCTGTGTGAGCGTCTGCTTGCTCTGCTTTCTCCTTGGAACACACACGCACACACGCACATTGCTCCTCCCAATGTGGCCTCGCCGCAGAATCGAGCTCAGGGACCTTGGTGCAAGAGGCGAACGAATTAGTATCTATCTACGAGTAGTCTGTAAGGTACGTGTAGAGAAGTAGGTAGGGTAGACGCGGCCACAGATAATATACAACTAGATTGGTCACTCAGTTAATTTTATCTCACACTACTCTTAGGACCAGCCATCAGTAGCAAAAATAGCCAAAAAAAAATCAAGTTTGCAAATTTGTAAAATAGTCTTTTGATAGCAAGAAACTTGATATGCATGAGCACACTATGCATTTATTTCTGACATCAATGTATATTGTATTATTCGAATCGCTGTAAGCTCTAAATCCAGCTCAAGAATTCCTTTCCATCGAGTAGCCACCGCGTCATCGGCTGGGAATCTGTGCATTCGCACTGGAGTTCTGGTATCGCCAGTGTATGCTTGAGCTGTATTTGTGCAAGTGGCTGCATAACACATTTTTTGAACTGAATGTAAAATTTTGCGTCGCCATGGCCCAGGACAAAGGAAGGACAAGAAATTGGGCTTGGTCAAATACTCTTAAAACAATTAAGAGGAACGCAACGCTTATATTGAGATTGGTTCACAAGACGCATAGTGCTTGCACAACCATTCACCCTTCCCTCCCTCCCCTCAGTGCGGCTTCGTTGGCTTCTACATGTACGATGTACTAAAGTTAGGGTAGGGCAAATCTATGCTAGAGCTAGAGGGCTTTGGGCTTGCACTGTTTGTTGTACAGCCCTCGGCCTCCACCCATCCACCCCTCCAAACTCCAACCCTTCAGTGCGCCCTTATTGGCTCCTACAAAAGAAGCAGGGCAAAGCTATGCAATAGCTGGAGGGCTTTGGGCTTGCACTGTTTGTTGTACAGCCCTCGGCCTCCACCCATCCACCCCTCCAAACTCCAACCCTTCAGTGCGCCCTTATTGGCTCCTACAAAAGAAGCAGGGCAAAGCTATGCAATAGCTGGAGGGTTTGTACAGCCCTCGGCCTCCACCTTCACCCCTCCACAGTGCTATAGGCTAGCAAGAGGGTTGAAAGGGGAAGCGTGTTACTGGAAATTCAGGCTAGCGAAAACTTAGCTTAAAGTCAGGCATGTACATTGTATGTATGCTTGAAAACGTCATTCCCCTATTACATTTATTTTAGTCACTGATATTTTTTGTTGTAATTTGCATTTACACTACCGTCCTAAGAGTAGTATCCATTTTGGACCCACAGCGAGATGGAGACTGACCAATCTAGTTATATATTATCTGTGGACGTGGCATGAATCCCTAAACCCCAAATGCACAAGCCTTCACTGCAACCTTCGCACCGTGGCTGCTGCATCGCAGGCCATGAGCGACTGCTACCGCAGTGAGTTGAGTCAGTTCGGCATCCACGTGGCTGCCAGGTGACTTGTTGAGTTCTCCTACATCGGCTGCTTCGTTGACAACCCTGACAGAGCCTTGAACGGACAGAGTTGCGTCAGCAGCATCGGTGGGCTCGAAGTCGTCGAAGCCAGCCACATTGACTCATCCAGCAACTCGCGCGAGTTCTGCAGCAGCGTCTGCTCACTGGGCGGCTTCCCCTACTTCAGTGTGCAAAACGGATCGAACTGCCTGTGCGGCAACTCATTCGGGTCGCATGGAAGAGCCGGTGAGAGTGACTGCAACATGACGTGCACTGGAAACCCGCTGCAGAAGTGCGGATCAGTCTGGAGGAACTCTGTGTTCGCCCTCACCTATCCCAGAAAGTCGCCTTTCCATTCGTCATAAAATCTAACGGCCCCCGAAACGTCTCAATTCACCTTCATTTTAGTGAAAAAACATTTTCAAGCCGGCGCCAAGGCCAGATAAGACTGTGGAAGCCACTCAGCAGACATTCTGGACGGTCCCGGCCTTGGTCGAGCTCGAATGCCTGTTTCAGTGCGAGGCCAAGGCTGCCGACTGTCAGGCTGTGATCTTCTCAGGCCAGCAGCAGCTGTGCCACCTGCTCAGGTTCGCCTACCCGCCTGCCAACCTGAGCAGCTCAGCTGGAGACTACTACCTGCGTGGCTGATCCCATTCGTGTGGAAAGCATAGAAACTCATGCCTAAAATTATGTGACACTTCTGTCAACTCAAAATGCTAAACATTGAGCACTGACATTGATGTTTAAAACAACCGTGTTAAGATAAAAAATGTTTGAAATCACTTGTTTTTTTTATTCAGCAACCAAAATAAACCAACGAGCGACAGTTTTGATATTCACGTTTCACGTCACTACCGGTATGCTTACCGTCTGTCTTGTTTATTATTTACACTGTCTCTAGCAGACAACCAATGTCTCTGATCTCTCCAACCAATGTCTCTGATCTCTCCAACCAATGTCTCTGATCACTCCAACCAATGTCTCTGATCTCTCCAACCAATGTCTCTCTGATCTCTCCAACGAATGTCTCTGATCTCTCCAACCAATGTCTCTCTGATCTCTCCAACCAATGTCTCTGATCTCTCCAACCAATGTCTCTGATCTCTCCAACCAATGTCTCTCTGATCTCTCCAACCAATGTCTCTGATCTCTCCAACGAATGTCTCTGATCTCTCCAACCAATGTCTCTCTGATCTCTCCAACCAATGTCTCTGATCTCTCCAACCAATGTCTCTGATCTCTCCAACCAATGTCTCTCTGATCTCTCCAACCAATGTCTCTCTGATCTCTCCAACCAATGTCTCTGATCTCTCCAACCAATGTCTCTGATCTCTCCAACCAATGTCTCTGATCTCTCCAACCAATGTCTCTCTGATCTTTCTTGGGATAAACCCACGAAGGTCTCCGCCATCAGCGCCACCGAGAAGACGGATGGCAATGGATGGACGGAAGTCAGCGGCTTGTCTTCCTTGGCGTTCGCATAGGCAAACGCGATAGACCACTCTGCCACTCAGCCCACTTAACATCAACAATCACAGCATATCAAAACTAACCCCATTTTCATCATCATCGCTGACTGGCAACTCGGCCGCAGCCGCCAGCACTGGGTCCCACAGTTGCCACGCGGCCAGCAGGCTGGGCAGGCCGACAAAGCAGGAGGAAGCAGCCGATGCCTTCTTGGCCAGCAGTTGCTTAGCAACCTGAACGTAGGCGTTCTCAGAAGCGGATTTTGAGACGCTGAAAAAGTTGTATTGAGTAACCGGAAGCCGAAGCAATCCAGACTTGTCCTGATCGCGGAGTTCCGGGTGTACGAGGGCCTCGTTGCTAGGCAACGCATGAAGATCGGCAGAGGCGCTGCACCGCAGCCCGGCAGAGCAGGCGATCAGAGGTCGCGCTAGTCCCGTGGCCTTGGCATTTCCGCCGATGTAGACAAGCAGTTCGTCTTCCTGGCTGCGACCAGTGGCGGGAGCTGGCAGCTGGAATGTCAGCCGGATGAAGGAGGCCTTGAAGGCAAGCCGTTTGCCAGCCGAGGCAACGATGGGCACTGAATGCCACCTGGCGCGGCCGCAAAATGTCAGGCCGACAGCGGCAAAGGTTGGCGTCGATCGGGAGCCACCGTAGCCAGAGTATCGTCCAGCCAGGAGGTGCCGAGCCGCAACCGGCGGACAGTAGGCAGTCAGGAGGCGCGACTTTTCGTTCTCCAGCCAATCGGGTGGAGGCGGAGACTGGGAGGGTGGCAGCTCCATCAGCACCAAGGTGAGCATCTCAGTCAGGTGGTTTTGCATCACGTCGCGAATGACGCCCTCGCTGTCGTAGAAGTCGAGACGATCTGAGATGCGGGATTCGGATTCAATACGGTTCGGCTTGCATACCAGAACTGTTATGGGATTTCGCCAAGTTGACGAGGATAATTAGGATAACTGAGGGGATAATTTAGTAACTGAAGCGGATAATTTGGTAACTAAGGAGGATATTTTGGTAACTAAAGAGGATATTTTGGTAACTAAGGAGGATATTTTGGTAACTAAGGAGGATATTTTGGTAACTAAGGATGATAATTTGGTTACTAAGGAAGGTAATTTGGTTACTAAGGAGGGCAATTTGGTTACTAAGGAGGGAAATTTGGTTACTAAGGAGGGTAATTTGGTTACTAAGGAGGGTAATTTGGTTACTAAGGAGGGTAATTTGGTTACTAAGGAGGGTAATTTGGTTACTAAGGAGGGTAATTTGGTTACTAAGGAGGGTAATTTGGTTATTAAGGAGGGTAATTTGGGGACTGAACGGGTAATTTGGTGACTGAAGGGGTAATTTGGTGACTGAAAGGGTAATTTGGTGACTGAAAGGGTAATTTGGTGACTGAAGGGGTAATTTGGTGACTGAAGGGGTAATTTGGTGACTGAGGGGGGTAATTTGGTAACTTAGGAGGTGGGGTAATTAAGTAACAGAAGAGTTAGATTTATTTACTCAATTTTCCTCATGGGGGTTGAAGTTGCATATTTTTTTTACTCTAAATGAACATTCATGTAGCCGTATTCAGAATAAAGAAAGACGTAGAGGGGTTTGCATTACGCAACCAAGATCCCTGAGCTCGATTCCGCGGCGAGGCCACATTGAGGGCTAACCCATAAGGCGCTGTGAGAGTGTACACTGCCTGAAGATGAGCAGTACATGTGTGAGTGTGTGCCTGTGTACGGTATCTGTTTGAGTTTATGCTTCGGAGTCAGCGAAACGAGCAGAATTGTTTCTTCTCGTTGGCTGTGGGTCGACTGTCACAGCATCATGATTATTATTAATATAAGCTAACTACAATGCATGCATAAAATCTTCACGTACGTAAATTTGGATCGAAATAAAGTTTTGAATTACCTTCAACGCCCAAATTCTCCCAGATGGCTGCTTCAACGCGAATTACATAGGCCGACGATAGCAATGACTCCAAAGCCGGATTTGCCTGACTGAACTCGGAAAGAGGGGTTTGGCGGGTGTTCATAAAGGCGCCATGGCTGGCGGGAATGGGGTAAAGGTTTTCTCGATTTATTTTTCAGGCCAAGCCGGGCTAGCCCACGTACATCAATGTACATGCATGCTTAGGCAGACAACCCCACCACCCTTCCTCAAACACAAGCAGAGCCGCCATCTAACGGCTAAGGATGGGATGAGATAGAAAAATCTGACCAATCAGCAAAGTGCATTTAAGGAATGTACATTTTCGTTAATCAAAGGCTACAGTTGCCGCGGAAATCTATTAATATCTCATCCCCTCCGTGCCCATCTTGTTCGTTATTTCACTCCCTATCTCTCCCAATGTACGCTTGCTGGTAGCGTTATCGATTTTTCTGTGCCCTTCCTGACATTTTATGTACTTGTGCGCGCCCCGCCACCCCATTCTCTTATCTCCAAAATTCACCCACCCCAAATATAAGCGGCTAAAAGGCCGGCTTATCGAAGTGTTTTGATTTCTGTCACGCTGTTTTACCGTATTCTGTATTTTACTCTTTTTTGCATGCCGTTCAAATTTCACTAATATAGTCACAAACGTGAGACAATATTGAAGAGAGGGTGTTGGACGAGCAATGAAGAAGCGCTGCTCACCGGAACTGGGTGAGTCCGGCCAGAACTGGCTTGGCCAGGTAGTGATCCACCCGGTGCAGCCTGTCCTCCGTGACGCCGGCTGCCGACAGCTCGCTGGCCAGCTGCTCAGCCGATGCAGCACTGGAGCCGAATGGCTTCTCCAGCACGAAGTCGCTGGCGGGACTGCCAGGCGCAGGCGGGCAGGCCCGCTGCAAAGCTCTGGCTACTTGAGCGTATGAACGCGGTGGTATGGACAGGTAAAAAATACGACGGCTGGGAACGGCCTCCGCCTGACTGCACAGACTGCGATAGCCGGCCTCGTCGCCAACTCCTGAGTGCAGGCGGACATTGGCGAAGAACCAGTCGCGCAAGCCGGGCTCAGCTGTGGCCAGAAAGGTGCCGGGATTCGCCGAGCTCAGGCTGCCTCTGGTGACGCAGTGCAGCTGCAACGGCTGGTCTGGCTGCTGCTGCCACACCCGGTGAAAAGCAGGCCATAGGTACCGCTGAGCCAGGTCGCCATTGCAGCCTAGGATAAATACATCGGTCTTCAAGGTGCTGCCGTCAGCTGCGACAGTTAGTAAGGCCGGCAACAGCAACTGCAGCAGTGATAGCACCATCAAAATATGCTGAGCTAATTTCCAAGAATCCTAAGGTGAGATATTTGATGCAGGGTTTATAGGAGGTTGTAGCCTAGTGGTTAGAGCACTGGTTCGATTTCCGACTCCCAACTGGAAGAACAATTTGTGCCCATAAGCAAGAAATTTAACTCTGCATTGCTTCAGTTCAGTTCACCCAGCTGTTAAATGAGTACCAGCATTATCTGGGGCGATTGAGGGTGGGTGTGGCGTCCAACCAGTCCATGGACTGAACAGCCGTACGCAGTGTTCAGATGCACCTCGCAACAGCTGCGGCTGACCGAATGGGGCAGGTTTAATCAGTTAATTTTAATTGATGCCGCATAAAGACCGGACTATACGTAAAAATCAATAAAAGAAACTGGTTTTTACTTTAATTTTGCTATTCTGAATAACGGCATTTATTGCTTGGGTTGAAACGAGGTTGAAGTCATTTGAGCTTTTCCAACTGTTTTTTAAACTGTTCTTTGAACCACGTTGTAGGAATAAAAAGAACAGATATGCAGCCGACAGCACAGCCGAAGCTATTGCGTCTGAAAGCCCATGGACAATGGAGGGAGGACAGAAATTGTTCCATTGAAGTCGGGAATCGAACCCCCGACCATCGGGTCGTGATTCCCATTCGTAACGGTTTGCATCTCGGCATTATGAAACAGACACCGTAATTTAAAAACAATGAAAAAGAAACTGATGAGGCCCTACCTGGTTTGTCAACTGCACCGTCATTTTTAACTCCTTGCAACTGTTAGTAGGGCATCCAGTTTCTTTTAATCATAAAATAAAAATCCAAATATTTATCGACCTGGAAATAGTGCAATTCATATATTTAATGTATGTAAAGCTAATTATTAATTTCAAAGATTTTATTAGTAAAGGAAACGGTGTGCTTTATTGATAAAGCAGCAAATAAATTTCACAAGTTCATTGTCAACTAACTAAATGATTTTTAGGACAATTTTTTTCGAACAGACACACACGAAGATGGCAGTAAGTTTTTTATTTCTATTTTTGGTTTAGTTTATAAAGGGGTGTACAAACCGCAGCAAAATCGTTAAAACGAAAAAATGAAAAAAAAAATGACAAAGACCTAATTTTTTAAATAGGTGAATATTGATTGCGAACACGAACTTCTGGACTCACCGACCGAACTGAATATGCAGCATTATGATCAGAAACAATAGCCGACACGGTTACATGATGAAATTTTGTGAGTAGAAAAACTATGCCTATATTAGCGGTCTTTTGCCACCAAGACACCCACGACGAGAATTGTTGAATATCTCGACGAGGGCCGATGTTTTGTGATTCCGGAAGTTGTTTCATCGGAGAGAGTGGTAAAAATTGATCCGTGTTCTGGACTTACAAGGCGATCGGTTCAATATATTGTGAGACACAGAAAAAAACGTGGGTAGTGGTATTTCTACGGTCAAAGCAGGACACACAATTTCCTGCATAAAACTATATCTAAAACAGGTAAACAAAAATCTTTATTCTGGAAAATGTGTACAGCCTCAAAGATTGTTTGAAAACGATGAAACTAAAAACTAAAATTAACCGATTTGTTACAGAACAGCAGCGTTTTACTCGGGTACAATAATCAACAACAAAAAAATCAAACAATAAGCATTACGTTAAATCATTCTGATTGGCTGGAAAGTTAAACAAAATTGATCGTTTCAAATAAGGAAGTGTTTTAAATCATAGGAAGCGCTTAAAGTATCGATAAACTGGAATACTCAACACCGTTCACACAGATTTCTGCATTATAAAAAGTTGCTGAAATTGATAGATAAACTGTTTCGTTGGAAAATATTATTAAAGTTACATTGAAATCGTTACTTCTTTAGGTTCGTCGAAAAAAAAACATGAGCAGGACACGATCTTAATTCGTTAATTAATGAATAAATATTGATAATATGGAAATAATCGATACACTGAGGAATATATAGTATCGCCTTAGTGAAACAAGTCAAGAACAGATTAAATTATATTGAGATCATTATTAGTTATCATTTTACCAAGTGTATATACATTTTTATAAGAAACCAATCCAGGGTTTAAAAAGATTTGAGAATTATTTCTAACCTTTTAAGTAAGCAGCTGGAAATTCTTCTCTTGATTGGCTTTTGTCTATGGTCGAATGGACTTCTATGGCAGTGACTGGTACTGCAGTGAATAAGTGGATTCTCAGCTTGATTGGCTTTTGTCTATGGTCGAATGTACTTCTATGGCCGTGACTGCTAATGCAGTGAATAAGTGGACTCTCAGCTTGATTGGCTTTTGTCTATGGTCGAATGGACTTCTATGGCAGTGACTGCTACTGCAGTGAATAAGTGGACTCTCAGCTTGATTGGCTTTTGTCTATGGTCGAATGTACTTCTATGGCAGTGACTGGTACTGCAGTGAATAAGTGGATTCTCAGCTTGATTGGCTTTTGTCTATGGTCGAATGTACTTCTATGGCCGTGACTGCTAATGCAGTGAATAAGTGGACTCTCAGCTTGATTGGCTTTTGTCTATGGTCGAATGGACTTCTATGGCAGTGACTGCTACTGCAGTGAATAAGTGGACTCTCAGCTTGATTGGCTTTTGTCTATGGTCGAATGTACTTCTATGGCAGTGACTGCTACTGCAGTGAATAAGTGGACTCTCAGCTTGACTGGCTTTTGTCTATGGTCGAATGTACTTCTATGGCAGTGACTGCTACTGCAGTGAATAAGTGGACTCTCAGCTTGATTGGCTTAATTCTAGACTTGACTGACAAAAGCGATACAAAGAATAGACAGATAGAACCAGCCGAAAAATGAATTGATTAATAATGTGAGTAATATCAGGTGTTCATTATTGGCAAGTCGGCTCACACTGCGCACACAGCCGCAGCAGCCTCCACCAGAGCCGGGTGCTGAGCGCGAGGCAGATTTGACAGTCGAACTAGCAGATTGCGCCATTCGATTTCGTCGTCGGATTTCGGCAGCACGAAGCTGGTGGCTCGGTCCCAGCTGACCGGAGCTTCGTCTGGCAGTTCAACGCCCTCCTCGGTGACTAGGAGCACCTGGCAGTGCTTGCTACCGTGGAAACAGGCGCGCAACATGCGGCTTTCAAGGCTGTCCGGAGTGCGCAGACTGCTGGCCATGGCCCGACCGATGAAGAACAGGGCAGCACGCACTGAGGGCTGCGAGGGAGGGGGCGATTGGTAGTGAGACAGAGTCATGTTAAAAGCATCAGTATCAAAATCTCTTCTCAATATAAAATGAATATCGAGACAGAGACAGCCGACACCACAGAAGCAGCTATTGCGCGGCGCATCTGAAGGCTGCGTACGGCCTTCAGTGGTGTGGTGTCCATGGACTGGGGGAACGCCACACCCAACCTCAATTACCCCCAGACAGTGGTGTGGTGTCCATGGACTGTGGGAACGCCACACCCAACCTCAATTACCCCCAGACAGTGGTGTGGTGTCCATGGACTGGGGGAACGCCACACCCAACCTCAATTACCCCCAGACAGTGGTGTGGTGTCCATGGACTGGGGGAACGCCACACCCAACCTCAATTACCCCCAGACAATGCTGGTACCCATATAACAGCTGCATGAACTGAAGCCATGCAGAGTTAAGTGACTTGCTAGAGGGCCAAATTGTTTCAGTGGAGCCGGGAATCGAACCTCCGACCTTCAATTCGTGAGTCCGAAGCTCTAACCACAAGGCAACAACCTCGAAAAAAACTCAAAATTATTTTAATTTTCAATCATTTAAAATGAAGATTCAATCATTCAAAATGAAGATTCAATCATTCAAAATGAAGATTCAATCATTCAAACTGAAGGTTTCAATCATTCAAAATGAAGATTCAATCATTCAAAATGAAGATTCAATCATTCAAAATGAAGATTCAATCATTCAAAATGAATATTCAATCATTCAAAATGAAGATTCAATCATTCAAAATGAAGATTCAATCATTCAAAATGAAGATTCAATCATTCAAAATGAAGATTCAATCATTCAAAATGAATATTCAATCATTCAAAATGAAGATTCAATCATTCAAAATGAAGATTCAATCATTCAAAATGAAGATTCAATCATTCAAAATGAATATTCAATCATTCAAAATGAAGATTCAATCATTCAAAATGAAGATTCAATCATTCAAAATAAAGATTCAATCATTCAAAATGAAGATTCAATCATTCAAAATGAAGATTCAATCATTCAAAATGAATATTCAATCATTCAAAATGAAGATTCAATCATTCAAAATGAAGATTCAATCATTCAAAATAAAGATTCAATCATTCAAAATGAAGATTCAATCATTCAAAATGAAGATTCAATCATTCAAAATGAAGATTCAATCATTCAAAATGAAGATTCAATCATTCAAAATGAAGATTCAATCATTCAAAATGAAGATTCAATCATTCAAAATGAAGATTCAATCATTCAAAATGAAGATTCAATCATTCAAAATGAAGATTCAATCATTCAAAATGAAGATTCAATCATTCAAAATGAAGGTCTCAATCATTCAATCATTAAAAAATGTCCAATCCATCGCAGCTCACATGAGCCAGTTGCTCATTCTCGAACAGGTGCAGCGATTCGGAGCCGAAGTACTGCAGGCGAGTGTCCTCATTGGAGCAGTACGGTGCCACGAACACCCCGGACTCGGCCAGGTTGACAGGCTCAGTGCGGCCCCGCTGGAACATGCAGATCAGGCGGCTGAGATTGACGCTCGGCATGCCGTTCGGATATTCGTCAACCACAACCACGCACGACGGCAGGCGAAGAACGAACTGGACCTCAACTTCGGTTGCATTGCTGGGCATTAGGCGGGCCATGCAGCCACGCCTGACTGGCGAGCTTTCTGGCTCAGCGGCTGGTAGGGCCGGCTGGCCCAGCGAGAAGGCGATGAGCTGGCCGAGACGCAGCAGCTGGAAATCCTCGCTAGGCTCCAGGATGCTGCGAAGCACCTGCGAGACAGTCTGGCCGCGAACCTGGTTCAAGGCCTCGTGAAGGATGGCCGACTGCGGATTGCGGAATGTGCGCTGGTGAAAGCTGATTGGTGGGAAGAGGGTGACAGCTGATTGGTGGGCAGAGAGTGACAGCTGATTGGTGGGCAGAGGGTGACAGCTGATTGGTTGGCAAAGGGTGACAGCTGATTGGTTGGCAGAGGGTGACAGCTGATTGGTGGGCAGAGGTTGGCAGTTGATTGGTGGGCAGAGGTTGGCAGTTGATTGGTGGGCAGAGGGTGAATGCTGATTGGTGGGCAGAGGGTGGCAGCTGATTGGAGGGCAGAGGTTGGCAGTTTATTGGTGGGCAGAGGGTGAATGCTGATTGGTGGCAGAGGGTGGCAGCTGATTGGAGGGCAGAGGTTGGCAGTTTATTGGTGGGCAGAGGGTGAATGCTGATTGGTGGCAGAGGGTGGCAGCTGATTGGAGGGCAGAGGTTGGCAGTTTATTGGTGGGCAGAGGGTGAATGCTGATTGGTGGCAGAGGGTGGTAGCTGATTGGTGGGCAGAGGTTGGCAGTTTATTGGTTGGCAGAGGGTGAATGCTGATTGGTGGCAGAGGGTGGTAGCTGATTGGTGGGCAGAGGTTGGCAGTTTATTGGTGGGCAGAGGGTGAATGCTGATTGGTGGCAGAGGGTGAATGCTGATTGGTGGCAGAGGGTGGTAGCGGATTGGTGGGCAGAGGTTGGCAGTTGATTGGTGGGCAGAGGGTGGCAGCTGATTGGAGGGCATAGGTTGGCAGTTTATTGGTTGGCAGAGGGTGAATGCTGATTGACGGCAGAGGGTGGCAGCGGTACATGTGTGGGCCCTCACCGTACTCTCGAACTGGTCGAGCTGTGTCATGCCTGCCAGATCAAGCAGCCGATGGTAGCCCCTGCAGACGTCGCCGCGATATTTGGTGCCAAACCGGTCGATATAGCTATTCACAATGTGCCGCCTGGGCTGGAAGGTGGGAGAAAAGTACACTTCGAACTTGGAGTCGCGCAGGGTGGAGTGCAGGTCTCTGTCCAGAGTGTCGGCGGTCACAAAGCAGCCGGGCTGCATGTAGCGGCGCAGCGAGTCGTTCTGCATCGACCGGACCAGAGCGCAGAGGGTGTGGCGCATGTCGGCAAATCGGTCGTTACTGTTGGCGACGATTGTCAGACTGGCCACGCTCGCCTGGAGGTCGGGGGAAGGGTTCGGTTTGCTTCTGGTCAGCTCGGATGCTCACATTGAAATTAGGGAGTGATCAGAGAGGCATGCAAACTTTTCAGTACGATAATAGGTGCTCAGATGAATAAGTAATGTTAGAGTGGATTGCGGAGTGCTCAGTTAGATGAGGAGTGCTCAGTTAGATGAGGAGTGCTCAGTTAGATGAGGAGTGCTCAGTTAGATGAGGAGTGCTCAGTTAGATGGGGAGTGCTCAGTTAGATGAGGAGTGCTCAGTTAGATGAGGAGTGCTCAGTTAGATGAGGAGTGCTCAGTTAGATGGGGAGTGCTCAGTTAGATGAGGAGTGCTCAGTTAGATGAGGAGTGCTCAGTTAGATGAGGAGTGCACAGTTAGATGAGGAGTGCTCAGTTAGATGAGGAGTGCTCAGTTAGATGAGGAGTGCTCAGTTAGATGAGGAGTGCTCAGTTAGATGAGAAGTGCTCAGTTAGATGAGGAGTGCTCAGTTAGATGAGGAGTGCTCAGTTAGATGAGGAGTGCTCAGTTAGATGGGGAGTGTTCAGTTAGATGAGGAGTGCTCAGTTAGATAGGGAGTGCTCAGTTAGATGAGGAGTGCTGAGTCAGATGAGGAGTGCACAGGTGGATAAGTGTTTAGTAAAATTGGGAGTGCTCAGTTAGATGACAAGTGCTCAGAAAAAAGAAGAGTGCTTAAACTTGAATTTGACAGTTGCCATAATGTGCTTACTAATGAGTGTATTTTTTAACATTTTTAATCAGAAAAATGGGAGAATTTTTATACCAACCTCACTGCTTTCAAAAAACAGAAACTTCAAATCCTCAGCATTAGCTAGCAGTCTCTGCTGCAAGTGTGGCTCCAACACACCAGCCAGGACAGTCAATGCTGCCATACTATCTTCTTTTATTAAGTTGGTCACAGCTTCAAGAAAGCAAGCGAGAGCCGCGTGTGACACTGAGCAGCTGTTGAAATAGTCTAAAATGACATTGTCAAAGATTGGTGGATTGGCTCCAATGTCATTTTCTGGCTCAACCAGAAGCCGCTCTGTTTCAAAGATCTCAATGGGTTTTTCTAGTTTCTTTGAATTCATGTCGGCTGGAAAAAAAAATTGATTCTTTTTTTAATAAAGTAAGTAAACATTTTAGCAAGAAAACTATGTCTATTGTGAATTATAACTTGTTTAGAGAAAGAAGTCAATCTAATTGCCAAAAATGTTAGTAGTAGGGCCTAGTAGCTTTAGTCTAGTACTCTAGTAGACACTTCAAATTTATTTAAGTATGCAAAATATTTTTTATACAGACGATTTTAAGTGCCTATAGAGCTTTTATAGACTAGGCCTACCACTTAAAAATAATAAAGCTTGCAATTGGTGTAATTTCTATAGTTACATATTGGTGTAATAGAAATAGGCTGTAGTCCGATTTTTCACTAAGACAGCAATACTTTGTGCTACTTATGTCGTGGACAAATGCATAACATGGCAAACAAATAACAAAACTAAGAATTATAAAGCCGCAATCAGAGTATCGCCAAAATATTGTTAACAGGAAAAAAACATAGAAGTTCAAAAAAGGTTTACAAATTATCATAAAACAATCGCAAAGAAATGTTGAGGCAGAAAATCGTAAAATAATATAACATGGAGATCGCAGTTACTTCAATATTAAATTTATAGCATTCTGTCCTATACGGAACTAGAACCGACAAAAAATGTAAAAGCGATGCGGATGCTGCTGCATCAATATAAACGTAACTTTTAGGTAAAGTTAAAAGGCTGCTAGATGAGCCCAACGTTAATAATCAAAACAAATAATACTTAGATTGAATTTAAATATACCCCAACTTTAAAGGAACCTCTTAATTTAGTGTTTGGTAACCCTTAAACGTACACAAAAATTTGATTTTTTTGGATATAAGATAGCAATAAGCTAACCAAAATGTTACTAAGCGACACAGAAAATTTAAATCGTGATTTTTTTCTTTTGAAGGATTAATATCACAATTGTCATACAATAAGTTTCAATCGTAGCGTTAAAGAAAAATATAACGAGATGTCTATCATTCCACCAAATCAGAGTCTCGTGAAGTATGACAATCCGGTCCTTGTTAGCAGGAACACTGACAAGAAGACACCTAAGGTATGCTTATAATTTGTCTTGTTAAATCTAGTTGCAACGTTAAACTGGCAGTTATCATACTCGGAGGCAACTGCATGGTTTTGAGAGTTATCTTGAATGAGCTATTAGAAATTGAGATATAACAGAAAAAATCTCGATTTTCTGTTTCATTTGTAGTAACTGCTGCCCAAAATAAATGATATATTTTTGGAAAATTGAAAAAACATTTGTTTTGAAATGGTGCTTCAAGTTTAAAGCTAGAATTTCTCGTATCATTTTTCTAAAGAAATAATATTTATGTCGTTCCCGCAAAAATATTATTAAATCAAAAAACTTAAAAACTGTTTAGGAAACAACATAATCGAGGGTAACTAACCTCAAAATCTGGAACAAGAGCAAAATTAATTATAGAACATAAGACAAAAAATTAATTATAAAGTTCAAAAACTCTTAAGTTAAAAACATTCAGGCAATATTAATGCGTCTTAAATTTCTAGAGCAAAGCATTGAAAGTGACAGCGCAGCAGTCTGGCGACTCAGGACCGGTGCCCTCGCCGCCGCCGAAAGGCAAACTGCCGCCAGTTGGCGGAAAACCAACTGAGCAGACCGAGGAGATTCTCAACTCGATCCTGCCGCCAAGGTAGAGTGAACTTTTTGCTAGCCTAAGTTAAAAAACTCGATTGCTTAAGAACATCCGTTAAGTCTAAGCCGCCCCACCAAAATCAATGCAGGGAGTGGACTGAGAATGGCCAGCTCTGGGTGCAGCAGGTATCCTCGACGCCGGCCACCCGTCTCGACGTGGTGAACCTGCAGGAGGAGCTGGACAGGCGCCTTCAGCAGCGCCAGGCGCGAGAGACCGGCATCTGCCCGGTGCGTCGCGAGCTCTACTCCCAGATCTTCGACGAGCTCATCCGCCAGGTGACCATCAACTGCGCCGAGCGCGGCCTCCTGCTGCTGCGGGTGCGGGACGAGATCCGCATGACCATCGCCGCCTACCAGACCCTGTACGAGTCCAGCGTGGCCTTCGGCATGCGCAAGGCTCTGCAGGCTGAGCAGGGGAAGATGGACATGAAGCGCGAGATTGACGAGCTCAAGCAGGACAAGCAGGAGCTGGAGAAGCAGGTTAACGAGCTCAAGGCTAAGTGCGAGCAGATTGAGAAGCGAGCCGCCGAGCAGCGCCAGGTGGACGAGAAGAAGCACCAGGATGAGCTGCAGTTCCTCAAGAAGACCAACCAGCAGCTCAAGGTGAGGAACTCGTTAAGCAAATTGGCTTTTTAATTTACATTTCTTTCAAGCTGCAATAGTAGTGGAGCCCCCATGGTAGTGGAGCCCCCATGGTAGTGGAGCCCCCATGGTAGTGGAGCCCCCATGGAAGTGGAGCTCCGTGGTAGTGGACCCCCCGTGGTAGTGGAGCCCCCGTGGCAGTGGAGCCCCCATGGTAGTGGAGCCCCCGTGATAGTGGACCCCCCATGGTAGTGGCGCCCCCATGGTAGTGGAGCCCCCATGGTAGTGGAGCTCCGTGGTAGTGGACCCCCGTGGTAGTGGAGCCCCCGTGGCAGTGGAGCCCCCATGGTAGTGGAGCCCCGTGATAGTGGACCCCCCATGGTAGTGGAGCCCCCATGGTAGTGGAGCCCCCATGGTAGTGGAGCTCCGTGGTAGTGGACCCCCCGTGGTAGTGGAGCCCCCGTGGCAGTGGAGCCCCCATGGTAGTGGAGCCCCGTGATAGTGGACCCCCCATGGTAGTGGCGCCCCCAGAGGCGCGGCGTCCCCTTAGAAAAAAATCCTAGCTGGGGGAAAAAATCCCGAGTCCATGGACTGTACAGGTTTTTCTGGACTCGCTGTGCAATAGCTGCAACTGTGTCCTTAGTCCAGCTTTGTTATTTATTCCAGTTTGTTAAATACAAGTCTACAATAGTATTTATTAAAATAATCCTTTCCATGACCGTAACTAGCTACTACAATGAGTAATACAACAGGCGACTGCAAGCAGCTCATTGCGACTAAATTAATAACAAACAAAACACTCTGTTGTAACATTTCATAATCGCCTGCTTCTCAGATAATTCTAGGCAGATATGAAAAAGAGTCAGAGGTATAGCTCGAGTTGCCGCTGTGAATTTCGTCTTAAAATTTCCTCCAGAAAGTAAAATTTTATTGTATCACAATTTAAACAAATAAATCACATGTTTCAAAAAAAGTAATAACAAAAAGCATTTATTCACGTGAAAAGTTGTTTAAATAAAGCGAAAGCGGGCATGTATTTTTCCTTGCTTTTTTATCCTCGTTTTCAACCAGTTTTAAATTCCTAAATGTCAAAGCGAACGGAAACAAACAAGCACTTCACTTTTCCTTCCTGAGTCTCAAATAGAAGGGAAATTGTAAATTGTAAATCATCTTCGCCTCATCGAATTTCAGAACCAGCTGGAAGGCATCATCGCCCCAAAGAAGTGAGCAGGCTCAAACTGGGAAATTTGAGAACAATAACAGGCTGGCTAGGCACACCGAGCCGCCATTCAATGCTGTGTTTATTTGTTTATCTTTTCTGTGAGTTTTCGCGCGAATTCAAAACTGGCAGACCGACTGGACTGTGGATCTAAAAACTAAAATTGTGATTTAAAATTGTGCGTTTTTCTTGAATTTATTTTTTTCTGTCTGAAACTCGTGTTTTAAACAATGGTTAACCATTTTGAAACCAAATATCTGTAAGTTAGAATCATATCGTTTTTTACTTCGTATCGTCGAGAGGTCGTTCTGAAATAGAGAAAAATATAGAAATACAGGCTTGTTTTTTAACAGAGCATAGGACGCTTATGTCTTTGCGTAAATCCTGCAGCAAATACTGTGTTTCAGATTTTTTATTTTAACCATCTGGTCTTTCAAATGGTCGGGTCTCTTCGTCTAACACAATCTTCGAATTAGTTTTCCTAGATCCCAAACCGATGATCCCTTTGCTCTCCCAGATCCCAAACCGATGGTCCCTTAGTTCTCCCAGATCCCTATAATCCCCATGGTCCCTTAGTTCTCCCAGGTCCCTATAATCCCCATGGTCCCTTAGTTCTCCCAGATCCCTATAATCCCCATGGTCCCTTAGTTCTCCCAGATCCCTATAATCCCCATGGTCCCTTAGTTCTCCCAGATCCCTATAATCCCCATGGCCCCTTAGTTCTCCCAGATCCCTATAATCCCCATGGTCCTTAGTCCTCCCAGATCCCTATAAGCCCCATGGTCCCTATGTTCTCCCAGATCCCTATAATCCCCATGGTCCTTAGTCCTCCCAGATCCCTATAATCCCCATGGTCCTTAGTTCTCTCAGATCCCTATAATCCCCATGGTCCCTTAGTTCTTCCAGATCCCTATAATCCCCATGGTCCATATGTTCTCCCAGATCCCTATAATCCCCATGGTCCTTAGTCCTCTCAGATCCCTATAATCCCCATGGTCCCTATGTTCTCCCAGATCCCTATAATCCCCATGGTCCTTAGTTCTCCCAGATCCCTATAATCCCCATGGTCCCTTAGTCCTCCCAGCTCCCTATTATCCCCATGGTCCCTTTAGTTCTCCCAGATCCCAGAATTGGCATGGTCCCTCTGTCCAGCCCAGATCCTCAAATCCCATGGTCCCTTATGCCAGATCTTAAAATCAAAGAGGCCTTTTAAACAAGGACTCGGGACTCAAGAGACTGAAAGTCTGGCAAATAGGCAGCTGCTAGTTAGTTTCAGTAATTTTCACAAAGCTGAAATCTCAATCTTAGCTTTGATTTAAACTGAGCCGTGGGACCATATGGAGCAGGCTTTAGCACCTGTAATTATCTCAACGAGAGCTTTGAATGCCTCTACCTACACAGGTGGACAAAAAACTGGAAATTGCTGCTAGGACGGGCAAACACGAGGGACGCTGCGAGGTTGGTGAGATTCTGCTCTTTCGGCACGGCTGCTAACAGCTAATGGGATGGGAGATATTAGCTGGTCACAACTCTCACGGCCAGTCACTAAGGCCCCTCTAATTTGCCTAACTTCAGACTCAAACTAGTACTCACAGAGAGGAAGAAACTTATTATTACCATTAAATTTATTATTTGCCTATGTATGAGGTGAAACAAACGAAAGCTTCCTTTCAGGTTAATAACGAAATAAATGTGGTTTGTATCTGGTACTTCTTGTGTACATGTGCAATTAATAATATTAGATTTTTGTTATTAAGCTTCATATCGGAATACAGGATATGCTACAAGGCTTTTGTCTGTCAGAGCTGCCTCGAAATTGATGGAGGAAATGTTATAAATAGGCTTTATCTGATAATCTAAGTTTTACGAATGTCTGTTGTCTGTGTTGTGAAGTGTCTGTGTTGTGAAGTGTCTGTGTGTTGTGAAGTGTCTGTGGTGAAGTGTCTGTGTGCTGTGAAGTGTCTGTGTTGTGAAGTGTCTGTGTGCTGTGAAGTGTCTGTGTTGTGAAGTGTCTGTGTGTTGTGAAGTGTCTGTGTGTTGTGAAGTGTCTGTGTTGTAAAGTGTGTGTACTGTGAATGTGTCTGTGTCGTCAAGTGTGTGTCGTGAAGTGCATGTTGTGAAGTGTGTGTGTTGTGAAGTGTCTGTGTGTTGTGAAGTGTCTGTGTGTTGTGAAGTGTCTGTGTGTTGTGAAGTGTCTGTGTGTTGTGAAGTGTCTGTGTGTTGTGAAGTGTCTGTGTGTTGTGAAGTGTCTGTGTTGTGAAGTGTCTGTGTGTTGTGAAGTGTCTGTGTTGTGAAGTGTCTGTGTGTTGTGAAGTGTCTGTGTGTTGTGAAGTGTCTGTGTGTTGTGAAGTGTCTGTGTTGTGAAGTGTCTGTGTTGTGAAGTGTCTGTGTGTTGTGAAGTGTCTGTGGTGAAGTGTCTGTGTGCTGTGAAGTGTCTGTGTTGTGAAGTGTCTGTGTGTTGTGAAGTGTCTGTGTGTTGTGAAGTGTCTGTGTTGTGAAGTGTCTGTGTGTTGTGAAGTGTCTGTGTGTTGTGAAGTGTCTGTGTTGTAAAGTGTGTGTACTGTGAATGTGTCTGTGTCGTCAAGTGTGTGTCGTGAAGTGCATGTTGTGAAGTGTGTGTGTTGTGAAGTGTCTGTGTGTTGTGAAGTGTCTGTGTGTTGTGAAGTGTCTGTGTGTTGTGAAGTGTCTGTGGTGAAGTGTCTGTGTGCTGTGAAGTGTCTGTGTTGTGAAGTGTCTGTGTGCTGTGAAGTGTCTGTGTTGTGAAGTGTCTGTGTGTTGTGAAGTGTCTGTGTGTTGTGAAGTGTCTGTGTTGTAAAGTGTGTGTACTGTGAATGTGTCTGTGTCGTCAAGTGTGTGTCGTGAAGTGCATGTTGTGAAGTGTGTGTGTTGTGAAGTGTCTGTGTGTTGTGAAGTGTCTGTGTGTTGTGAAGTGTCTGTGTGTTGTGAAGTGTCTGTGTGTTGTGAAGTGTCTGTGTTGTGAAGTGTCTGTGTGTTGTGAAGTGTCTGTGTTGTGAAGTGTCTGTGTTGTGAAGTGTCTGTGTGTTGTGAAGTGTCTGTGGTGGTGTCTGTGTGCTGTGAAGTGTCTGTGTTGTGAAGTGTCTGTGTGTTGTGAAGTGTGTGTGCTGTGAATGTGTGTGTGTTGTGAAGTGTCTGTGTGTTGTGAAGTGTCTGTGTGTTGTGAAGTGTCTGTGTTGTGAAGTGTCTGTGTTGTGAAGTGTCTGTGTGTTGTGAAGTGTCTGTGGTGAAGTGTCTGTGTGCTGTGAAGTGTCTGTGTTGTGAAGTGTCTGTGTGTTGTGAAGTGTCTGTGTGTTGTGAAGTGTCTGTGTTGTGAAGTGTCTGTGTGTTGTGAAGTGTCTGTGTGTTGTGAAGTGTCTGTGTTGTAAAGTGTGTGTACTGTGAATGTGTCTGTGTCGTCAAGTGTGTGTCGTGAAGTGCATGTTGTGAAGTGTGTGTGTTGTGAAGTGTCTGTGTGTTGTGAAGTGTCTGTGTGTTGTGAAGTGTCTGTGTGTTGTGAAGTGTCTGTGTGTTGTGAAGTGTCTGTGTTGTGAAGTGTCTGTGTGTTGTGAAGTGTCTGTGTGTTGTGAAGTGTCTGTGTTGTGAAGTGTCTGTGTGTTGTGAAGTGTCTGTGTGTTGGGAAGTGTCTGTTTGTTGTGAAGTGTCTGTGTTGTGAAGTGTCTGTGTGTTGTGAAGTGTCTGTGTGTTGGGAAGTGTCTGTGTGTTGTGAAGTGTCTGTGTTGTGAAGTGTCTGTGTCGTGAAGTGTGTGTCGTGAAGTGTCTGTTGTAAAGTGTGTATTGGGAATTACAGTGTTGTGAAGTGTCTGTGTGTTGTGAAGTGTCTGTGTTGTGAAGTGTCTGTGTTGTGAAGTGTCTGTGTTGTAAAGTGTGTGTGCTGTGAATGTGTGTGTGTTGTGAAGTGTCTGTGTCGTGAAGTGTGTGTCGTGAAGTGTCTGTTGTAAAGTGTGTATTGGGAATTACAGTGTTGTGAAGTGTCTGTTGTAAAGTGTGTATTGGGAATTACAGTGTTGTGAAGTGTCTGTTGTAAAGTGTGTATTGGGAATTACAGTGTTGTGAAGTGTCTGTTGTAAAGTGTGTATTGGGAATTACAGTGTTGTGAAGTGTCTGTTGTAAAGTGTGTATTGGGAATTACAGTGTTGTGAAGTGTCTGTTGTAAAGTGTGTATTGGGAATTACAGTGTTGTGAAGTGTCTGTTGTAAAGTGTGTATTGGGAATTACAGTGTTGTGAAGTGTCTGTTGTAAAGTGTGTATTGGGAATTACAGTGTTGTGAAGTGTCTGTTGTAAAGTGTGTATTGGGAATTACAGTGTTGTGAAGTGTCTGTTGTAAAGTGTGTATTGGGAATTACAGTGTTGTGAAGTGTCTGTTGTAAAGTGTGTATTGGGAATTACAGTGTTGTGAAGTGTCTGTTGTAAAGTGTGTATTGGGAATTACAGTGTTGTGAAGTGTCTGTTGTAAAGTGTGTATTGGGAATTACAGTGTTGTGAAGTGTCTGTTGTAAAGTGTGTATTGGGAATTACAGTGTTGTGAAGTGTCTGTTGTAAAGTGTGTATTGGGAATTACAGTGTTGTGAAGTGTCTGTTGTAAAGTGTGTATTGGGAATTACAGTGTTGTGAAGTGTCTGTTGTAAAGTGTGTATTGGGAATTACAGTGTTGTGAAGTGTCTGTTGTAAAGTGTGTATTGGGAATTACAGTGTTGTGAAGTGTCTGTTGTAAAGTGTGTATTGGGAATTACAGTGTTGTGAAGTGTCTGTTGTAAAGTGTGTATTGGGAATTACAGTGTTGTGAAGTGTCTGTTGTAAAGTGTGTATTGGGAATTACAGTGTTGTGAAGTGTCTGTTGTAAAGTGTGTATTGGGAATTACAGTGTTGTGAAGTGTCTGTTGTAAAGTGTGTATTGGGAATTACAGTGTTGTGAAGTGTCTGTTGTAAAGTGTGTATTGGGAATTACAGTGTCGTGAAGTGTCTGTTGTAAAGTGTGTATTGGGAATTACAGTGTTGTGAAGTGTCTGTTGTAAAGTGTGTATTGGGAATTACAGTGTTGTGAAGTGTCTGTTGTAAAGTGTGTATTGGGAATTACAGTGTCGTGAAGTGTCTGTTGTAAAGTGTGTATTGGGAATTACAGTGTTGTGAAGTGTCTGTTGTAAAGTGTGTATTGGGAATTACAGTGTTGTGAAGTGTCTGTTGTAAAGTGTGTATTGGGAATTACAGTGTTGTGAAGTGTCTGTTGTAAAGTGTGTATTGGGAATTACAGTGTCGTGAAGTGTCTGTTGTAAAGTGTGTATTGGGAATTACAGTGTTGTGAAGTGTCTGTTGTAAAGTGTGTATTGGGAATTACAGTGTTGTGAAGTGTCTGTTGTAAAGTGTGTATTGGGAATTACAGTGTTGTGAAGTGTCTGTTGTAAAGTGTGTATTGGGAATTACAGTGTTGTGAAGTGTCTGTTGTAAAGTGTGTATTGGGAATTACAGTGTTGTGAAGTGTCTGTTGTAAAGTGTGTATTGGGAATTACAGTGTTGTGAAGTGTCTGTTGTAAAGTGTGTATTGGGAATTACAGTGTTGTGAAGTGTCTGTTGTAAAGTGTGTATTGGGAATTACAGTGTTGTGAAGTGTATTCTGTTTTGTGTAGTGCGTATTTTGAAGCTTAGAAGTCCTAAATAGTGAAATTGTGTTCCTGAGAATCGTGCTCAGGGTATTTAACAATTGTTAATAACGCACTTGACTCACAATGCGTGAATGAGTGCTCAAAGCTTCAAGCTGCTGAGCAGTCACTGAGCAGTCTGGGTGGCGCCAGAGACCACCACCTTACAAAAGTTCAATTGATGAAGAATGCCAGTGCTACCTGCTATATTTTGATCACTTCAGGTCAGAAATTAATGGACAATGCTGCATCACACTCCACTGACACAATTGGAACCGGAATCCAAGTTTATAAATAGTTTTCAGAAAAGTAGAACTAAGTAAATAAAAAAACTTTCTAATGAAGATTTTCATTTACAAACATATGTAGTTACTTACTTACTTACTTACTTGCTTGCTTGCTTACTTACTCACTTGCTTGCTTACTTACTTACTCACTTGCTTGCTTACTTACTCACTTACTTACTTACTTACTTACTTACTTACTTACTCACTTACTCACTTACTTACTCACTTACTTACTTACTTACTCACTTACTTACTTACTTACTTACTTACTTACTTACTCACTTACTTACTTACTTACTTACTTACTTACTTACTTACTTACTTACTCACTTACTTACTTACTTACTTACTTACTTACTTACTCACTTACTCACTTACTTACTTACTTACTTACTTACTTACTTACTCACTTACTCACTTACTTACTCACTTACTTACTTACTTACTCACTTACTTACTTACTTACTTACTTACTTACTTACTCACTTGCTTACTTACTTACTTACTTACTTACTTACTTACTTACTTACTTACTTGCTTACTTACTTACTTACTTACTTACTTACTTACTTGCTTACTTACTCACTTACTTACTTGCTTACTTACTTACTTACTTACTTACTTACTTACTTGCTTACTTACTCACTTACTTACTCACTTACTTACTCACTTACTTACTTAC
Source organism: Macrostomum hystrix (assembly GCA_950097015.1). Classification (NCBI taxonomy): domain Eukaryota; kingdom Metazoa; phylum Platyhelminthes; family Macrostomidae; genus Macrostomum; species Macrostomum hystrix. The sequence goes on from CATNEN010000001.1 coordinate 25,310,100, forward strand.
TTACTTGCTTACTTACTTACTTACTTACTTACTTACTTACTTACTTACTTACTTACTCACTTGCTTACTTACTTACTTACTTACTTACTTACTTACTTACTTACTTACTTACTTACTTACTTACTCACTTACTCACTTACTTACTTACTTACTTACTTACTTACTCACTTACTTGTTTCGCTTCGTGGCAGCTTACTAATGTCTATAATTATAGCTAGCTGTCTAGCCTATGTTTTCCATCACACTACAAGCTACAAGCTTAGTTTACAGAGATAGCTACAAGGCTTAAGCAGCTCGGGCGGTCACTTTCTCAGCAAACGCAGCAGCAGCAGCAGCAGCAGCCAATCGCAGGCCACTTCGCGTCTACCGCAGCTCCGACTTGTCCTTTTCAGTTGCCAGTTGCCGCAGCCGCCACCGCCGCCGCTGCTGCTGCTGCTGCCGGGGATATATTTAGACCCGTTGCTGCAGTTTCTCGGTTAAGCCGCGGCCTGTCACAGTGAAATTCGCGACTGGAAATAAGCCTCTTGGAGAATCTGGTGAGTCAGGCCTGCACTTGCTTCCAGAAGAAGATCAGCGCTATGTTTTCCTGTGTTTCACGTTTTCAACAGCTATTTTGTTGACTCATGCTACTACTCGTAAAACTGCACCGCTGAAAAATAGCATTTCGGGTTTTTTAGCCTACACAAATTTTAAAGACAATTTCAGATTTTATCTATCTCAACTAAGGCTTTCTTACCCAGACTTTCTCACCTCCGACTTTCTGACCTCTAACTCCCCCCGACGTTCTCACCAGTATTTCTCACCCCTGTCTTTCTCGCCTCCTGTCTTTCTCGCCTCCTGTCCTTCTCACCCCTGTCTTTCTCACTCCTGTCTTTCTCGCCTCCTGTCTTTCTCACCCCTGTCTTTCTCACTCCTGTCTTTCTCTCTCCTGCTTTTCTCTCTCCTGTCTTTCTCTCTCCTGTCTTTCTCTCTCCTGTTTTTCTCAACTCTGTCTTTCTCTCTCCTGTCTTTCTCTCTCCTGTTTTTCTCTCTCCTGTCTTTCTCTCTCCTGTCTTTCTCTCTCCTGTCTTTCTCTCTCCTGTCTTTCTCACCCCTGTCTTTCTCTCTCCTGTTTTTCTCACTCCTGTCTTTCTCACTCCTGTCTTTCTCACTCCTGTCTTTCTCGCCTCCTGTCTTTCTCACTCCTGTCTTTCTCGCCTCCTGTCTTTCTCACCCCTGTCTTTCTCACTCCTGTCTTTCTCTCTCCTGTTTTTCTCTCTCCTGTCTTTCTCTCTCCTGTCTTTCTCTCTCCTGTCTTTCTCTCTCCTGTCTTTCTCTCTCCTGTTTTTCTCTCTCCTGTTTTTCTCTCTCCTGTCTTTCTCTCTCCTGTCTTTCTCTCTCCTGTCTTTCTCTCTCCTGTTTTTCTCTCTCCTGTCTTTCTCTCTCCTGTCTTTCTCTCTCCTGTCTTTCTCTCTCCTGTTTTTCTCTCTCCTGTCTTTCTCTCTCCTGTCTTTCTCTCTCCTGTCTTTCTCTCTCCTGTCTTTCTCTCTCCTGTCTTTCTCGCCTCCTGTCTTTCTCGCCTCCTGTCTTTCTCGCCTCCTGTCTTTCTCGCCTCCTGTCTTTCTCGCCTCTGTCTTTCTCTCTCCTGTTTTTCTCTCTCCTGTTTTTCTCACCCCTGTCTTTCTCACTCCTGTCTTTCTCGCCTCCTGTCTTTCTCGCCTCCTGTCTTTCTCGCCTCCTGTCTTTCTCGCCTCCTGTCTTTCTCGCCTCCTGTCTTTCTCACTCCTGTCTTTCTCACCCCTGTCTTTCTCACTCCTGTCTTTCACCCCTGTCTTTCTCACTCCTGTCTTTCTCACTCTGTCTTTCTCACTCCTGTCTTTCTCAACTCTGTCTTTCTCTCTCCTGTCTTTCTCTCTCCTGTTTTTCTCACTCCTGTCTTTCTCGCCTCCTGTCTTTCTCACCCCTGTCTTTCTCACTCCTGTCTTTCTCGCCTCCTGTCTTTCTCACCCCTGTCTTTCTCACTCCTGTCTTTCTCTCTCCTGTTTTTCTCTCTCCTGTTTTTCTCTCTCCTGTCTTTCTCTCTCCTGTCTTTCTCTCTCCTGTCTTTCTCTCTCCTGTCTTTCTCTCTCCTGTCTTTCTCTCTCCTGTTTTTCTCTCTCCTGTTTTTCTCTCTCCTGTCTTTCTCTCTCCTGTCTTTCTCTCTCCTGTTTTTCTCACCCCTGTCTTTCTCTCTCCTGTTTTTCTCGCCTCCTGTCTTTCTCGCCTCCTGTCTTTCTCGCCTCCTGTCTTTCTCGCCTCTGTCTTTCTCTCTCCTGTTTTTCTCTCTCCTGTTTTTCTCACCCCTGTCTTTCTCACTCCTGTCTTTCTCGCCTCCTGTCTTTCTCGCCTCCTGTCTTTCTCGCCTCCTGTCTTTCTCGCCTCCTGTCTTTCTCGCCTCCTGTCTTTCTCACTCCTGTCTTTCTCACCCCTGTCTTTCTCACTCCTGTCTTTCACCCCTGTCTTTCTCACTCCTGTCTTTCTCACTCTGTCTTTCTCACTCTTGTCTTTCTCAACTCTGTCTTTCTCTCTCCTGTCTTTCTCTCTCCTGTTTTTCTCACTCCTGTCTTTCTCACCCCTGTCTTTCTCTCTCCTGTTTTTCTCGCCTCCTGTCTTTCTCGCCTCCTGTCTTTCTCGCCTCCTGTCTTTCTCGCCTCCTGTCCTTCTTACCCTGTCTTTCTCACCCCTGTCTTTCTCACTCCTGTCTTTCTCACCCCTGTCTTCCTCTCTCCTGTCTTTCTCACCCCTGCTCTTTTCACACACCCAGGAAAAGACCTATTCTGTTTAGATACATTTAGTTTATTTACTTCAATATTATTTGATCAGGGCAAAATGAAACAGGGAAAACGGCGAGCGAAGTAGCTCTTAGACAATCAAAAATCTAATTTTAAGCACCGATTTACGGTCGTATAATAGAAAAATGGCTGATCAAAGAACACAACACAAAGAAATAAATTATAGAAACAGAAAACACAGTCCCAAACAAATTGATAGATAAATAGAATATTGAGGAGGTTGGTGTATCGATGGCTTGTAGCAGCAGCAGCAGCTTTGTCTACTGCTCCGAAACCGGCAGGGTCCAGGTCCCGCCCCGAGGCTGCCGGGCCTCACAAAAAGCTCCCCAGCAGCTGCCACCTCCCCCCGACCTACCCCTCCGACCCTCTCCGATCCTTTGAGATCGAAGACTCGAAGGCACTGCCTGGCAACGGATGGCGATGATGAGGCCTGAGGTGGAACTGGCCCGTCCCTCACACACACACGGGCCTCTCCACCCTGACACTGTCCAGTTTTGCATAGTTCTCTGAAACAGGGCACGGAGGCCGGGATCTGCATGCATAATATCGCTGCTGCTGCTGCCGATGCTGCTGCCAAGGGAGGGGCGAATGAATTTTTCTGTTAATCTCGCATCGACTGGTCCGCACAAAATACTGCTAACGGAGCACAGAGAGAGGCAGAGAAACAGAGAAGAGTCCCACGCAAAACATATCGCCCCCTTCCCTCGCCAGAGAAGTCTCTGTATGCCTGATTTTTCTTTTCATCTGGAAAATTCTCTGCAAAGGGCGTGAATTTGGCGAATTTCGGCCCGCGAAGATCCGCGATTTGATGCCGGCCGCCAAAGCAGCTGGCTTAATGATAAATCACTTTGGGCGATAAAGTACAGGTGGGTGGATAAGTAGATAGATAGATAGATAGATAGATAGATAGATAGATAGAAAGATAGATAGATAGATAGGCAGGTAGCACAAGTAGGCAGTCCCACTACGGCCTTGATCCCTGTGCAGCATCGAATTCGCAGTGAAATGGCGGCTGATCCCATCCTCATTATTGCCAGTGAGTCGCTACTCTGGCTCCTTCTGGCCTCCTCCAATTTCAGAAGCTGCGGGGTCGCCCTACGCCTCCACCCCCTCCAGTCCCGATGCATTTCGCCAAAGCCAGCGTCAAATAACACCGTCTTCTAGTAGAATATGCTTTTTCCGAGCTCCCCCATCTTCCCCTCGTCTCCCTGTCTAGCGGGGGATCAGCCGCAGGCCCTCTAGGGCAATCAGGCTAATGGCTCCGGGGCCATCCGAACTCCCAAATCCCCTTCTGGCTGGCCTGCCGTCTATTAAAGAAATGCCGTGCACAGACGAGACCAAATCCTCACGGACATCTGGGCCAAAGGGAGACTCGACAAAGGAGGCTGAGGGCCGGTATGAGAAATTCTACACAGCATTTACCTGCTGAGCCGCAGGCATCGCAAGGAAACTCGAGGCTGGGCACGATGGGCTAAACAGAAGCTGCAGGTGAAATTGAAATGCTCACTTGACCTGAACTCACCTGAACTATTCTGTCATGACCTGAACAATTCTGTCGTAGCCTGAACTATTTTGTCATATCATAAACAATTCTGTCATATCCTGAACAATTCTGTCATATCCTGAACAATTCTGTCATATCCTGAACAATTCTGTCATAGCCTGAACAATTCTGTCATGTCCTGAACAATTCTGTCATAGCCTGAACAATTCTGTCATAGCCTGAACAATTCTGTCATATCCTGAACAATTCTGTCATGACCTGAACAATTCTGTCATGACCTGAACTATTCTGTCGTAGCCTGAACTATTTTGTCATATGCTGAACAATTCTGTCATAGCCTGAACAATTCTGTCATAGCCTGAACAATTCTGTCATAGCCTGAACAATTCTGTCATAGCCTGAACAATTCTGTCATATCCTGAACAATTCTGTCATATCCTGAACAATTCTGTCATGTCCTGAACAATTCTGTCATGTCCTGAACAATTCTGTCATGTCCTGAACAATTCTGTCATGTCCTGAACAATTCTGTCATAGCCTGAACAATTCTGTCATAGCCTGAACAATTCTGTCATAGCCTGAACAATTCTGTCATGTCCTGAACAATTCTGTCATAGCCTGAACAATTCTGTCATAGCCTGAACAATTCTGTCATAGCCTGAACAATTCTGTCATATCCTGAACAATTCTGTCATATCCTGAACAATTCTGTCATATCCTGAACAATTCTGTCATATCCTGAACAATTCTGTCATAGCCTGAACAATTCTGTCATAGCCTGAACAATTCTGTCATAGCCTGAACAATTCTGTCATAGCCTGAACAATTCTGTCATAGCCTGAACAATTCTGTCATATCCTGAACAATTCTGTCATATCCTGAACAATTCTGTCATAGCCTGAACAATTCTGTCATATCCTGAACAATTCTGTCATATCCTGAACAATTCTGTCATAGCCTGAACAATTCTGTCATAGCCTGAACAATTCTGTCATAGCCGGAACAATTCTCTTGCGGCTTATTATGACAAGCTGACAGCTACAAAAGTCGAATACTCGAAACCAGTGCTCAGTAAAATTTTATCTAACACACCTGGAACACTGACACAATGATCAGTAATCTGACTCTAAGTTAAGATTCTCGGGAAAAGTAACGACTATAATCCGTTTGGACAAATACTTTTGTAGCCATTTCCCCCAGGCCTCAAAACCTCAAACATCCCCTAGAAAGGAAACGCGAAGCTATTTGTAAATCAGGCAAATAATCCCATATTTCTCTTTGAAATGGCCTATGAAAACAGGAGATCCCATCTTGCTGGGGCATGATGCCAGAACAGAGACCTGACAAGCCTCATAAACTGTTGCCAAGGCGGAACAGGCCAGGCGAGGCCTATTTTGCTGCTTTTGATGCCGCTGTTTCCTAAAGAAATGCCGAGAAGGAGAGGCAGAGGCCGACAACCCTAGTCATAAATAAGAGCCTCACTTTGCAAAAGTACATTCGGTCTCGTGTTCCCAAATGGGTGAGACAGGGATCCAGTGAGTGCGGGATCCATCTAATTACTGGCCGAGGCATGCGTTTTCTTAGAAAACTCTGCGAGCTTTCCTGGAACGGATGGTCCACTTTGAATTCCGTCGCTAGTGACTCTTCAGTTCGATTTTTAAAGCTGTTTCTAAAAGCACCAACGTAACTGACCCTTTAAACAAAAAAGAATATTTAAACAAAAGCGTTCGCTAACATAACAACTTTTCTCTAGATTTACAGTTACAAGAATGAAATTAGCAATAAAAGCAGAATTTTGTAACAAAAAATGCAATATAGACTACTGGGCAGTGTGAGCAGTAGCATAGGAAGCATATGTGACAATTTTTTTCGTTTTTTATTATCCTAGCGGGCAAATATTTGGCATTTGTTATGCTTTATTATAAGGCTTTGTAGCATCTTCAAATTGCCTCTGTGTCTGTTTGAGTCGCATCAGCTGATCTCAAAGCAGTGTGGATTTATTGCCCCTAGGAGACTCCAGCTCCAGTCAATTGAGTGCCGCCCGTGTTTACAGATCATGAGCTCAGTGGCATCGGCGGGGGAGCAAATATTTGACCCGCCATAGCAACCAACTTATTAATTAAATGTTCTGCCACTCACCCAGATGGCTTGATGCCCCAGATTAATAATAGCTGACAAGATACGTAGGAGATTAAATAACGGATCACTGCGCACCCGTCCCATGCGCTTCAAGCACGTGTGATTTGAACCCGGGAGCAGTTGGGAGACTCAGTGTGAGTGCAGGTAAGCTTATATTCTCGATTTCGACTTTCATTTCCGCTGCACGAAAAAATCATAGATTTGAAGTTGAATGTATTTTTCACATTGAATAAACAAAACTATCAAACTCGGAGAAAAATCTAGAAAAAACGGTCGGGCCATTGTGCCTGCTGCGCCATTGTGTTCTAGCCATTATCTAAAATAGATAATCCAGCTCAGAAATACTCAGCTGCATGCTGATCCCGCCCTGATGATGGGAAACACAGAGCTCACAAACTCTCCAGTACAGGGAGTGGCTGGCGGGGTGGGCAGGACCTCACGGCGGTGCGCCCACCCCACCACTCCCACAGGGCAGAGGCAGCCAACCCCAGCGCCAGCCACCCCGGACCATGGCAGCCTTCTGGCCAGGAACGAAAGCGGGCCCGACCAATCTGCTGAAGACGCCGCGGCAGTCAGCTGCGGAGGAAGATACTCTGCGGCATATAAGGCTGGTGCCCATTGTCGCTGTACAGCAGCAGCAGCAGCAGCAGCAGCAGCTAAACATCCTTCCAGAGGTCCGGCTGCCACCACAGTTACCGCAGCCGCTACAGCCACAGCAGCAGCAGCAGCTGGCACAGCCGAGTCTCAGACAGTCGCGCAGCTCGGCCTACAGACAGCAGTGCCGCGGCTGCTCCAGCTGCCAATGCAAGTGCCGCCTCATCAGGCCGAAAGCGCAGCAACGCACGGCCGGCAAGTCGGCTTCCATGGAAGTACTGCTCGAGGAGAATCCAACTGAAGCGCACGATTTCTCCTATCTGGGCGGCGTCGAGCTCACTGCGGCGATGTCCTTCGATAGGGGCACCAAAGCGGCGGCCGCAGCCAGCGGCAACGTCGGTGGCGGTGTTGCGACCTCGGCCACAGCCGCGGCGGGTAGCGGAGGCGTCATTAGCGTCGGCGTCAGCGGGCCCGGCGTTCCGGTGTCCTCATCCGGCGACCTGCGCCAATTCCGCCACCAGCAGCAGCGCATTGGGGCCCTGACAAAAACACCGCGGCAGCGCAGCGTCACCACCGAGTGCGGCAGCTCCGTCAAACCCGGTGACCGACTCGAAGAAGACGACGCTCTGATGGGCCACCGGCGACACAGCGACACGATGATCAACGAGAGCGGAGGTAACGAGCATCATCATCACCACCACCACCACCACCACCACTGCTGCGCTCGCCGGACCGAGCGGTCCTCGGACGCCTCGCGCAGTCGCAGCGGCCTCACCGACGTCGGCGCGGACTTCATGCGAGTGAACGGCGCCATCTCCGGCTTCAGACAGTTGAAGCGCGTCCAGGCCCTGTCCAGCCGAGGCTCCTCCTGCGAAGAGGACAACCGGACCAAGCAGCCGCAGCAGCTGCAGCATCAGTCATCCGCTTCGCACCAATCGCAGCACCAGCTGCAGCAGCAGGGGTCCCAGCAGAGCCAGCAGCAGTTGCCGCAAGATCCGGACGCAGCGGCCTCCCTAATTGGCAACGCGGCTGTCAACGACTACCTTCAGGGCGATCCGACCACCGGCCTGAACCAGTCGCCGAGGCACAGTCGGAACGTGGGCTACCGGCTGGGCAGAAGGCGGCAGCTCTACGAGAAGCGCAAGCGGCTGTCGGACTATGCCCTGGCGTTCGGCATGTTCGGCATCATCATCATGATTATTGAAACTGAGCTCACCATGGCCAAGCAGTACACAAAGGTAGGTGGACTGCTCAATAGCCTTACCTCGATGATTCAATTGTGCACTTCAACGCACATTATCTGTTTATTATTTGATTGTTTTGTGAGTTTAGCTAGTAGGGTGTTGAGGGTGTCCTCTCGCACCAAGGTCCCATTTATTTGGGGCGCAGCGGCGGAGAGAAGGCTTGAGGGCTTGTCGTGCAATTCGCACCCTTGAGGGCCAACCTCCAAGGCACAGTGAGAGTGTACACTGCCTGAAGATGAGAAAGTCAGGGCAGATGTACACACCTGTGTGAGCGTTTGCCTGCATACGGTATCTGTGTGCGTGTGTGCTCAGCAGAGCGTCATTCTGTCAGCAGAGCATCAGGGGGTCGGTGGCAGAGCGTTATCGCGTCTGCTCTGCTCGCGTCACGTTAGACTGCTCTGCCACTGACCCTCCAGCTTCTAAGCATAATTAGTGATTAATTATCTATGGGGCATGTACATCTGAGCTGCTACTGCTTCCCCAGGGGCAGTGCCACCGAATCCCAGGCCTCCGCGAGCTGCCGAAATGTCCGGATTTTCAATTTGGCCACAAACTCAAATTTCGCTACTATTTCCGCTACTGAAGGATTTTTATCAAATTACTCGATCTAGATGGGAATTAGGCGCCGATTCTTTCTAAGAATCCTGGTCGGAAAATGTACTCATAATGGGCGCTCTGGAACTGAGCTTGCAGCCAAACAACACTCGAAATAATTGAAAATTCGGAATCCGTCTGCGCTGACCTAGACAGGCGGGGAGACGCAGGTGGGGGATATTAGTCCCGTTTTAAACAGAATGGGATCATCGAGTCACACACGAGACGGACCAGTCGACAGAGCGGACACAGAAAAACATTTTCTAGTACGGACCACGAGAACAGAGAAAGCGTTTCAGCTTTTCAGCAAAAAATAATGCTTCATCTCTGCTAAATAATGCAGCACATTGGGGGGCGCCATAATCAGGACTCAGCCGACCGGGGGAGACTCTCGCAACGGATGCGCTGGGCAAGAGGAAAATTTCCCTGGGGATTCTTCGAGCTCTAGGACGACCTGACAGAGATAGTGGAGAGAATGGAGCAGTTAGAAGGGCTGAAGAAAAACTAAAGAGCACTTTTTGGAAAATGAAGAAGCTCGGAGACCTTCTTCAGCCTGAGGGAGGACATTGGGCCCAATGCCGCTGGAAAGAGAGAATGCAAGATGAAGGGATTGTGAATAAGAATGCTCCAAATTATTTTGGAGAGAGAGGCTCTGGCAAATAATGAGAAGCAGTTAGGAAGATAAAGTGTCCCCGCTATGGAGAAGAGAGAGAGCTAAGCTGTGCCAAATTAGATATTGGATCTGAGTCTCCGGAGTCACTTAGAGTTGAGTAACTGGCAGTAAACCCGCAGCCATCGAGGAGATCAGCCATTGAGCACTGAGCGCACTGAGCACACACGCTCTCAGAGATTGTACATGCAGCGGTGGACATATGCCCTGACTTTCTCATTGTCAGGCAGTTGTACACACTCACAGACTCGGAGCATTCGCCCAGAGCATTCCCTGGACCTTGGAGCGAGACGCGTTTAGTGCTCACCCCCAAATAAGTAAATAGGTAAATAAGTATAAGTAAGCAAGTAAATAGGCAAGCAAGTACGTAGGTAAGCAAGTACGTAGGTAAGCAAGTACGTAGGTAAGCAAGTACGTAGGTAAGCAAGTACGTAGGTAAGCAAGTACGTAGGTAAGCAAGTACGTAGGTAAGCAAGTATGTAGTTAAGCAAGTACGTAGGTAAGCAAGTACGTAGGTAAGCAAGTATGTAGTTAAGCAAGTACGTAGGTAAGCAAGTACGTAGGTAAGCAAGTACGTAGGTAAGCAAGTATGTAGTTAAGCAAGTACGTAGGTAAGCAAGTACGTAGGTAAGCAAGTACGTAGGTAAGCAAGTACGTAGGTAAGCAAGTACGTAGGTAAGCAAGTATGTAGGTAAGCAAGTATGTAGTTAAGCAAGTACGTAGGTAAGCAAGTACGTAGGTAAGCAGGTACGTAGGTAAGCAAGTACGTAGGTAAGCAAGTACGTTGGTAAGCAAGTACGTAGGTAAGCAAGTATGTAGTTAAGCAAGTACGTAGGTAAGCAAGTACGTAGGTAAGCAAGTACGTAGGTAAGCAAGTACGTAGGTAAGCAAGTACGTAGGTAAGCAAGTATGTAGGTAAGCAAGTATGTAGTTAAGCAAGTACGTAGGTAAGCAAGTACGTTGGTAAGCAAGTACGTAGGTAAGCAAGTATGTAGTTAAGCAAGTACGTAGGTAAGAAAGTACGTAGGTAAGCAAGTACGTTGGTAAGCAAGTACGTAGGTAAGCAAGTACGTAGGTAAGCAAGTATGTAGGTAAGCAAGTATGTAGTTAAGCAAGTACGTAGGTAAGCAAGTTCGTAGGTAAGCAAGTACGTTGGTAAGCAAGTACGTAGGTAAGCAAGTACGTAGGTAAGCCAGTACGTAGGTAAGCAAGTACGTAGGTAAGCAAGTACGTAGGTAAGCAAGTATGTTAGCAAGTTTGACTAAAACTAGGTATTTATGCATTTAGCCATGAGTGTCTTAAGCTACCAATAGAAATAAAAATATTATATCTGGCGCATCGATTTAAGCGTCGGGCTGGGAAGCCATTGAGATGCTTCTGCCCCTATACCCCACCCCAGTCACTTGAGATGCTAATTTCCATTGAAGCCTTGAGAATATTTTTATAACACGCCTCATTAATGATGCATTATCTGGGGCGGCCATAATTCTCACGCTTACTATTGACTGAAGCCCTTTGTATAAACATTCTTGCTCGCTCCTGTCGTAAGCCGGCGGGAGCTACTGGAAGTGGGAGCTCGCTTCTGCGTGGGAGAATTTCAACTGGCTGCGTGAGCCGTCGCTAGCGCAGGAAGTCCGCTTGAGAAGCTTTGAAATATTGCGACCAAGGTTACAGAGGGATAACATTTCCTAAATAGGTCTGAAATTACCGCTACATGTTTTTTTTCTTGAGCAGGGCCGCTGGGAGTTGAGTTGTCTGCTAGTTCCAGCAAAGATGCCTTTTTCATTATCCGAAAATGGACAGCAGAAGAGCTAATGGAGGCCAAGCTGATTCTTCTGAGATGGCTGATCTTCTATCATGCTCTCTTTTTGAGTAGAATGATCTCTGGCAGATCAGAGTACGGCATATTAGCTGCTCAGCGCGTCTTCAATAGCATCATGTCTAGCCGGGCTAAGGTCCGACTTAGCCAAGGCCGGAAATGGCCCTCAAAGCCCTCAAACCCCTTCTCATTACTCATCGTCATCCCCTGTTTTTTCTCAATTCCCAGACGGAAATCTATTCGAAAGTGCTCCGCTCGCTGATCAGCATATCGACTCTAGTCCTGGTCGCCCTCATTCTGGGCTACCATGCCCTGGAGATTCAGGTACGCCACATTTTGCTACCTTTGTTTAAAATTCAAAGCATCACTTTCAATAGCTTCTTACTTACTAGTTAGACAGTGTACTTTTTCAGGATCATCAGTCTTAGTACTTTTGAGCTTGTTTAACGAGCATGTTTTCCTGTCCCATCGCCAGCCATGCATGAACTGCATGTTGTTGGCCTGTCATGTTGAACCAGCCGTCTGTGACCCATCATAACCCCCAGCCCAAGTTACATTCATTCTCAACAATCAGCATTGATGGCAGGCGGCAGGCTGACAGGACAGCTCATTGCTGAGTCATAATTTTGGCTTGCATGCCACATCCGCGCTGATCTGAATCCACCTCACGCAACTGAGAGGACTGTACGGGATCAGCATCTATGATGGTGAAGCGATAGGGGAGTTAAGGGGAGATGCATGGGATAGAGAGAGGAGGACTGGATAATTCGTCAGCAATGAATAATTCATCTGTTGTTGGGTTGCCATTTTATTAGCTGGCGGGCAGGAAGGCGATGGTGGGCCCTGCTGTGAGCTGCCGTCATTTGTACTCACACCGCGGCTAGTGAAGAGGTATGGAAGGAAGGATAATGGGACAGGGGAGAAGAGGCTTGCGAAAGAAGTGCTCCATATTTTGGCCATTTGTCGGCGCCAATTATCGAGCTGCTGCAGTCGGCAGTTCCCGGAGTTGGAAGACCCGGACAATTCACAGAGTGCACTGTGACTATATAGCTTTGATACCATAAAGCCATCAACCAGCCCTTCGGTCTGAAAATGTCCTATCAAGCCAGTCAAAAGGCGAACTTGTTTAACAAACTAGTCGCGGACGGGGCATATGTGCAGACGGCTGGTTTCCAAAGCCCAACTGACCTTTTATCGTCCCAAACTAGAACCGAGTTTTTCCGAGCTTGCGATATATGGGCCTTCAAAGCACAAAGTAGCATTCAGAATTCGCTGTTTACGTCTTTAGACTGTTCAATTCAGTCCAGTCCTGTTATTACCTACGCGAATATGGCTGGACATGCTATTAAAGTCTGGGCTGTTACGACAAGCTGCAGAGAATTGCAGGTGCAGTTTTATCGTCAACCTGATTCTACGCACAGTCCGTGGCAGCTGTGAAGTATCACACGCTGCTAGCTTTCACTTCAACTGGGTTCTGCTGAATGGGCTCTTCGGGGCTATAAAAAACCTGCGCATTTTCATGCGCACGATGACACTCCAAGGAGAAGGCCTCTATAAGGAGAGTTAGTTTCAGTTTTGGCATGACAGACATCTGGGGGTTGTTTATGCGCTGCTGCTTACGCACTCAGCAGTGCTGCAACCGCAGTGAATAATTGAATTCAGTTCAAAATCGACGGCCATTGCATGACAACTAACAGGAACAAATAAACTTATCTACCACAGAACGATGTTCCATATATTCGATGCTTGCAGAAATTAGCACATTGTATAGTGACACGGTCTTTGAATTAATCTATTTCCCATTGCAGCTCTTCAGCATAGACAACTGCATCGAGGACTGGCGCATTGCCATAACGACGCGTCGACTGACGCAGATGCTACTGGAGGTTGTCGTCTGCTCCATTCACCCGGTGCCCAACGACCTGACCTTCTCCTGGACCACCTACGTGCCGCACGACAAGAAGACTCGCACGGAGAATGTACCTATCGACCTGTTCCTGTCGCTGCCAATGTTCCTGAGGCTCTACCTCATCTTCCGGGTGATGCTGTTGCACTCGAAGCTCTTCACGGACGCCAGTTCACGGAGCATTGGCGCGCTGAACAGGATCTCATTCAACACTCGATTCGTGCTCAAGACGCTGATGACAATGTTTCCCGGGACAGTCCTGCTCGTGTTCATCTTGTCGCTGTGGATCACAGCCAGTTGGTTGATGAGAGCTTGCGAGAGGTTCGGCAATCTTTGATTGGATATATTTTTTTAAAACATGATTGTGTAAAATGGGTTACAGAACTAGCTGGGGTTGGTGTGACTGCATTTAACAGCTGGAAGCAATGCATAGTTAAGTGTCTTGCTTAAGGACACAAATTGTTCCAGTGGAGTCAGGAATCGAACCCCCGACCTTCAAGTCGTGAGTCAGATGCTCTAATCACAAGGCTACAGCCCCCTTTGTCATTAAATAGGCTGAATATGAAGTGCTTATCATCATTTTCTCCGTTCCAGTTACCACGACGCCCTTCACGGCAACATTCTAAACTCTATGTGGCTCATCTCCATCACCTTCCTGAGCATTGGCTATGGTGACATTGTGCCGAACACATACTGCGGGAGAGGCATTTCCATTGCAACAGGCGTGATGGTAAGTCAGTTAAAATAAATAAACAATAAAAAACTCTGATTAGGGAAATCTGCGAAGAATGTTTCGTGGCTCAAGCTGATCCTACGCGTTCGTCCACCAATGCAAAGTAAGAGCAGTGCAAAATGAGCAATAGTTTGACCACATGTCAACTGTCTAAACTAAAGGGGGTATGGCTCAGCAGATATTCTGTGCAAGCAGATTCCCCCCCAATGCCTCTCTGTTTGCAAGGCCAGATTGCATTGCACAGGCCGGCCATAGGTAGGAACATGCGCCCTCGCAGTAACACGCACTTGTCAAAGGCAATCGACAGGGGAAAAGGGGATCTAATTGGAGGGATTAGATCGATATTGGTAGACCCGCGCGGATACTGCAGTTCTCGGAAAGGGGAGACAAATGCAGAGCGGATCTTAGGCACAGATCAGCGCCATGCACAAACAGTTGCTGGGCCACTTCAAAACTGGTCCAGGAAAATCTGCCAATTCGATCGTTTGACTTTCATTCTCTGGATTTTCTCCAGCAGTGTACGTTCGTTAGTGGCAAACACTGTGAGGAGTTTGCTTTGCTGGGCCAATTGGCCGACAAATTGCCGCGACTGGCAGCCGAAATCTCACTTCCCAAATACTGAGCCTCATCCCAGTTCACTGCTCGACACTTGGCTCTCATGTGTATGAGGGCTGGTCTTGTTTGTCTGGCCTATCTCCGCAGTATACCTCCCAGCAAAACTGGAGGGCGGAGGTGGGGTTGGCTGCGCGAGCTGGCAAATACTCGGCTCGCGAGGTGAGGGCAAATAATCAGAGGGGCTTGCGGGATAAAGAACGATGGCCTTTCTGGGCTGAGGGCGCGCGTGTTCGTTGGCTTTCTCTCTCGCCTCCATCCCGCTTGTGCCTTCTTCCAATTCAGAGTCAAGGATCAGAAAAGAACTGGAGGGTAGAACAGTGGAAGCCACACCCGGAGCCGCCTCTGGTCGGGATTTAGGCCCTCAACTCTGGGGCCGATATGATAAGCCACTCAAACAACTCCCAACCACACCCCGCCTCCCGGTTAGCAGCTTGCGAAAACCCGACTCTCAGCGGGAGAGGTCACGCCCGAGTTCTCGACCAGCTCACCTCTGGAGCAGAGGTTTGCTTGCCCCCCACCCCCGACTCATCGATTTTCGGTCGAAATCTGTTCTACGCGAAAAATAGAACTGTCCGAGCATGAAATCCGATAGTGCATTTTATCCGCCGTTTCACCTCGGCGATGGAGCCTCTTAAATGCCAGACACCCCAACAAAACAGCTTTCTATCTGGCTAAATGCACTGAACTAACGCTTGCTTAACAGTCTCAAGAGGCACATTAATCCCCAGTCTCTGAAGTCCAGCCCAGCAAGCTAAAAAAGAGATCTAGGGAGAGCTTAGTCCTCCCTAGTTCAATGAGCGCAGGTTCTGGGGAAGGGAATTTTCATTTTTGCTGCTGAGCAGAAGTGAGTAGATCAGGGGATTGGTAAAAAGAGATTTTTTCACTACCCAGCCCTCAAGTGCACTTCCAGCTGCAGCTGGCTGCTCATGCATTCATGGGCGGGGTACAGTTCCCGGCAATCAAATGACAACCTGAGCTACTCAATTGGGCACTTAAGGAATCTCCGAATCGCTATAGTCTATCAAGGACAACCGCTTCGAGAAGATCTTCACAATGGGAATCATTTTGACAGGCACAATAAGGAGGCTGCAGACTATCTGTCTCGAACCACTGTTATCTCTTCAAATTCCATGGCCCAATATTTGATTTCAGCCGCTCTCCTTCATCAAAGACTTTTGTGTTGCTCGCCGATCCCAAAAGCAGATCCTAGCACAATGGGGAAATTGCTTATTATCGCGCTTTCCATCCTAGCCAGTCTCTAATTCCAAACGCTGGCTTTGCTTATCATTTCGCCATCAGAATGTCAGGTATAAGCGTATTATCGATGCATTTTCTTGGCAATATCGATGAGCTCTCAGGCAGAATGACTGAGACTATTTGGCGCGTAGAAGTGTAATTCGAATCCCATGAAGACAGACGCCGTGAATGAGGCGGAGCATCTCCAGGGATCTGTCGATCCTTACTGGCTCGATTTCATCGGACTTCGATCAGCTAAGATGAGACTGCTCAGAGAAACACATAGAATGGGCTGATCTTTTATGTTCTCAGTTGACAAGGCCACTGAGCTCATCTGGCATTCTTGCAGAATGCGAGTTTTAAATAATAGGTCCAGAAGATGCTAACGAGATGACAATGAAAGGCGAATCCGCTAATGCCGCTAATGACAGCGTCAAAGCGCTAATTAGTGAGGCTGCTGCTGCTGCTGCCTAAGATCGTTCTGCTGGTTAATTTTTTGCTTCTAAAAATAGTTTTGTCGAGTGGCGCTTAAATCACAGCTCGTACGTGTAATCATATTTGGAGGGCTGTGGGCCCTTGGTGCGAAATGCGAACGAGTTAGACACTTATCTCCATGAGCTATCCACGATAGTGTTACTATTATTCGATGTAGCATTGGCCTATTGTGAGACCGTGGTAAATCTTCGCGATTAGTTCCTCTTAGACTCGGAATTAATTTTTGACTCTCTGACGTGCGTCCTGCGGGAATGCATGGAATTTTCTATTTTTTAATATTTTTTTCTTAAACTCATCTATAATTGGGCGATTAATGATGTTTTGCCGCCGAACCAGTGCTGAATTTCTCTAATTAGACTTAGAAAAACTTCGCAAAAATATTCCACTCCTGAGCTCAGAATTCTGAGCTCAGTTTTTTTTTCGAGCACCTTCTGATTGACGCTGCCACTCTGCTGAACTTTTTTACCTGTTTCAATACCGAATTCGAACTAATAATTAGCTATATAATAAATCCTTAGTACTATATGAATGATCTATGGATGACAGACACTCTAAAACTGTAGACTTGGGTCTGTTTTCAAAGTGAGACCAATGTCTACTTAGTGCGCCTGATGTTGCAGCTCCGAGTTGCTGAATATTTAATGGCCGAATCGTTTCTGTCGCTTCTCAATCATAAAAGCGCGGCATTCCGCTGAGGTTGCTGTCAGACGAACAAGGTGAGAGTGAAGGGTAGAGCTCACGATGGACTCATTCTCATCATCAGCTGAGTCGATAACGTGGCCTTGCCCTTCGCATCCCCAGAGATCCATCACGCAACGAGCCTCCCTCCATCTAAGAACCACTCGCGCCTTCGACGCATTGAAAACCAGAGGGCTCTCCTTGACCTCATATTGCTGAGCGAGCAGCGGGGCTATCGGCTTACAATGGCGTCGGGCGTTGGCAGGCGCTCTCATGCGTGCGGAATCGCTGGACACAGGGGCGGAGCTACATACTGCAGGTGCTCCGCCTCGCGTGCATTTTGCGAGGCGACGCAGAAAGAAATGAGCAAGGAAGGGGAGGAAGAGAGGGAGGAGTGGCGCTGGGAAAAAATGGCCGGACCGCACGGGAGTATGGGGATTCTGTCGCTACAGCCCTGCTCATTACACTGCTCAATTTCAGGGCTCGTCGTGCACCGCTCTAGTCGTGGCCGTGTTCGCCCGCAAATTGGAGCTCTCCCGAGCCGAGAAGCATGTGCACAACTTCATGATGGACACGGCGCTAACGAAGCGGGTAAGAGAGGCCTGATGTCAGCGCCATCAATTCAGGGCTCATTTAGTTAGATCGTGTAGTTAGTCCGCCATCGCCTTGGGCCTGATGTAATGAACTTCTGACAGGAAACAGGGAGCTCGCTGCCGATTGGTCAGAGATTCGTGCTCTCTGACTGAGGGGTCGGGAGTTCGCATCTCAGCTAGGGGAAGCAAATTTTGCTGCTTAGCAAGACCCTTAATTCGCTAGTGGTCATGAAGTCACACCGAATCTCCCATGCAGCTAAAGAACTCGGCTGCAAATGTACTACGCGAGACCTGGCTGATCTACAAGTACACCAAGCTGGTTAAGCGGGTCAACCCGTCCAAGGTGCGCACCCATCAGAGAAAGTTCCTGCACGCCATTCACAGGTGAGAAAGTGTCTTATTGGTATTGAATTATTCTCGGATAAAATTTTGCTGAAAGTCATAGACAATGGTTCCGTTATTCTCTCGCGTTCTGCAGCCTGCGCAAGGTGAAGCGCGACCAGCGCAAACTGATGGACAACGCCAACACCTTGGTGGATCTGGCGAAGGTGAGTGTCCGTGCCGTGCTGTTCTTGTTTTGGCCGAGTTTTGCCAAACTTTTCAAAGCATCTCCTTTGTACTTACTTGCTAGTAGAACTTACAATTACAGCTTGTGCATTGTGGTGTACAAAAAAGCCGCGATTGTAGGGTTAATCACATTGATACTGAAACAATCGTGAAATATTTTCTATCACTTGACACTTTAGGTGTGAAAAAAGGAAATCGAAAATGAAATTGTAACTTTAAAATAATCTGAAAAGTAACTGGACAGACAGAAAACCGAAATCTATACTCGCGTTTTCAGTAAAACAAACAACTTTAGGTACCTTCAGCATTCCATTGTCAGCTGTTCCGCCTCCGTCAGTTTCCGTACTTTTTTCTTTCAAAACAGTCACTTTAATGAGTCTATGAGTCAGTCGAGTGCAAAGGCTCCATTTTTTTCTACAATAATTTTGCCAGTATTAAGTAACCTGCGCTGCTTTTTTCAGACAAGTCATTCAGTTATTTTTTTATTAGAATTCTACGTACGACCTGGCATACTTGTGCTTCTCTGTGCTAAAACAATCGCCTGTGATTGTACTTACTTCGGTGCACTGACACGGAAGTGCACTTTCTACTTTGTACTTTAAGCTTTCTTTGCACTGCTTTTATCTGTTTCTTTTGCAATCAGATTATGAACTTGAGGTAAAAATATTTGAAAATGCGAATGAAAATGAGAATGCTTTGAAAACTGAATTCTCGTAGTTGGATTAAAAAACATTTGTGAATAACAAATTGACAGCTTTTCACCAGGGAGTTGTTGACCAGCTCCTGTACTTTCTAAGATTCCTCTTTCATTGCCACACAATTATCATGTTCCTCTCAGCACCAGCGAAAATTAAATTAAATGTGAATATGTTTAAGAGATTTTCAGGGCATGTGCATGAGGGACTAAACTCAAAATAGGTTGTCAGCGCTATTGATAAGACATACGGTGATTTCTTTTGTTTAATAAGCTCACCTGATTTTGTATTTTTAATAATTCTTCTCCTCGCATTTTCTCTTCCGCCTCTAGACCAATCATGATGCTTTAATTAAGCAGCCAAGGGCGTACATTTCCAAGCCACTGGCAGTGTACAGTCAGGTAGCCACCTCGATCTGAACTCCCAATATACAGATTGAAACCGTCGCAAAACTCTCACCTGTTCTCTCACCTCAACTCATTAATCTGATTTTCACATGTACAAGTGTGACAGTCATGTCCACAATTATTTTTCGCTCGGCACAGTGAAAGTAACAAGCGTGTCGCATTTGTCCCAGTGTGTTCGCTTACTGAATTAGTCCTAAGCCTTATACTTTATGACAGCACAGTTACGCTATTGAATTTTTATTAAAAAAATTGATGTCATTAGTACTCACCCATAGTTATTCAATACTGTACTTTCCGTTAAAATTTTCGGTTTAGCCTAACAACGAAGTCTGTTTAGTCTGAGCATGTAGCAGTGGCTCCAGTTACCGGGAGTATGAACTCAAACTAGCTAGCTATGATGCTGGGCACTCATTTGCGCACTTGGGTAGACACTATAGGGTATTCCAGTGAGAACAGTGAGAGCAGTGGGAGCAGTGAGAATAGTGAGAACAGTGATAACAGTTAAAACAGTGAGAGCAGTGAGAACAGTGAGAACAGTGAGAGCAGTGAGAAAATAGAGAACAGTGAGAACAGTGAGAACATGGACAACAGTGAGAACAGTGAGAGTAGTGAGAAAATAGAGAACAGTGAGAACAGTGAGAACATGGACAACAGTGAGAACAGTGAGAGCAGTGAGAAAATAGAGAACAGTGAGAACAGTGAGAACATGGAGAACATGGACAACAGTGAGAACAGTGAGAGTAGTGAGAGCAGTGAGAACAGTTAAAACAGTGAGAGCAGTGAGAACAGTGGGAACATGGAGAACATGGAGAACAGTAGAACAGTGAGAGCATGGAGAACAGTGAGAACAGTGAGAACAGTGAGAACAGTGAGAACATGGAGAACAGTGAGAACAGTGAGAGCAGTGGGAGCAGTGAGAATAGTGAGAGCAGTGAGAGCAGTGAGAACAGTGAGAACAGTGAGAACAGTGAGAACAGTGAGAACAGTGAGAGCAGTGGGAGCAGTGAGAATAGTGAGAGCAGTGAGAGCAGTGAGAACAGTGAGAACAGTGAGAACAGTGAGAGCAGTGAGAGCAGTGAGAACAGTGAGAACAGTGAGAACAGTGAGAACAGTGAGAGCAGTGAGAGCAGTGAGAACAGTGAGAACAGTGAGAACAGTGAGAACAGTGAGAGCAGTGAGAGCAGTGAGAGCAGTGAGAGCAGTGAGAACAGTGAGAACAGTGAGAACAGTGAGAACAGTGAGAACAGTGAGAACAGTGAGAACAGTGAGAACAGTGAGAGCAGTGAGAGCAGTGAGAACAGTGAGAACAGTGAGAACAGTGAGAACAGTGAGAACAGTGAGAACAGTGAGAACAGTGAGAACAGTGAGAACAGTGAGAACAGTGAGAGCAGTGAGAGCAGTGAGAACAGTGAGAACAGTAAGAACAGTGAGAGCAGTGAGAGCAGTGAGAGCAGTGAGAACAGTGAGAACAGTGAGAACATAACTGTGATGGTAGAACACTGAGGCACTCTCAGGGTAGAACACTGAGGCACTGTGAGGGTAGAACACTGAGGCACTGTGAGGGTAGAACACTGAGGCACTGTGAGGGTAGAACACTGAGGCACTGTCAGGGTAGAACACTGAGGCACTGTGAGGGTAGAACACTGAGGCACTGTGAGGGTAGAACACTGAGGCTCTGTGAGGGTAGAACACTGAGGCTCTGTGAGGGTAGAACACTGAGGCACTGTCAAGGGTAGAACACTGAGGCTCTGTCAGGGTAGAACACTGAGGCACTGTGAGGGTAGAACACTGAGGCTCTGTCAGGGTAGAACACTGAGGCACTGTCAGGGTAGAACACTGAGGCACTGTCAGGGTAGAACACTGAGGCTCTGTCAGGGTAGAACACTGAGGCACTGTCAAGGGTAGAACACTGAGGCTCTGTGAGGGTAGAACACTGAGGCACTGTGAGGGTAGAACACTGAGGCTCTGTCAGGGTAGAACACTGAGGCACTGTCAAGGGTAGAACACTGAGGCTCTGTGAGGGTAGAACACTGAGGCACTGTGAGGGTAGAACACTGAGGCACTGTCAAGGGTAGAACACTGAGGCTCTGTGAGGGTAGAACACTGAGGCACTGTCAAGGGTAGAACACTGAGGCTCTGTCAGGGTAGAACACTGAGGCACTGTCAAGGGTAGAACACTGAGGCACTCAGGGTAGAACACTGAGGCACTGTGAGGGTAGAACACTGAGGCTCTGTCAGGGTAGAACACTGAGGCACTGTGAGGGTAGAACACTGAGGCACTGTCAAGGGTAGAACACTGAGGCTCTGTGAGGGTAGAACACTGAGGCTCTGTCAGGGTAGAACACTGAGGCTCTGTCAGGGTAGAACACTGAGGCTCTGTCAGGGTAGAACACTGAGGCTCTGTCAGGGTAGAACAAGCTTATTGCAACTCATATGCTCTTCGCAATTTCTGTATATTTTCTTTCCACTCTCTGGCTATAGCCCAAATACTTACTACACAGCTGCACTATGTTAATTTATTTTTGCTTATTTGTATCTGTCTGTGTACTCGCTATTATCTAGCAATATAATTGACTAGCCTTGGCAATCAATGCGACACAGTCTGTCAGATGCTGTGTACATTTAGTTAACTTGTCAATCATAGTAAGCACGCTTGTGTCTAATCAATAGTAGTTCAGTAACAGACTGAATTGCAGTGTCCAGTCCTAAGACAGGCTGATAACATTGCTATGTCAAGCAGAACCAAAAAATAGTCTAACTTCACTGACTCATAGGCTGTTAAGGTGACTGTTGTTTATCTGTTACTTTTCAATACTTCATTTTAAATCGAGTTTTAAATGGCAAAGTGACTTTAAGTGCATCTCGAGTCATTTAGAGCAATTTGACAATGATCCCTTGCTTCTGAGGCTGAGGCCGTGCTATCCAATTTCTGGCTATAACTGCTCAAATCACTAAAAGCACAATGTCACAGGAGAGAGACTATTTTCTGGTTTCGTTTGATGCTGAAACTATTTCCGAAAGCTGATTGGAAGAAATGTAATATAAATTGAGTGTCTCACACACCTGTGTGAGTGTGTGCTCAAGAGTCAGCGGAATGGGCAGAATTGCCTCTCGCTGGCTAGGGTGTCTCGTATCAGCAAATGATGGGCGAGTGATGTGAGTGCGTCTGCTTTCTCATAATTTCCGCAATGGTTGCCGATCTATAAAATAGTTTTCGAAGCTGCCCCTCGCTCTGTTAATCAGTTTGAGTGCGCTCAAGATGCTAATCTTTAGTTTTGCCTTGCATTTCTTTCATACACTGTGGTTGGCTTCGTTTAGTTCTACTAATCCAGCTTGTTTTGACGAAACGGGAGATTTTACTTCGTCAGAGTCTCTGGGCTTTTAATCCATTTGGTTGGCGCAATTAGCTGAGTGGACTCAAAGCAGCAGCGGCGCTATTCTCAATCATAGTGATGCATTTCTAGCTATAAGCCTACTCGGCAGCAGCAAGCAGTACTGCTGCACACTCTGGTTGCTGTGCTATAGTCTTCAAACCGTAGTACCGAAGTCATTGTGTTTAAGTTCGCCCTAATCGCATTGATTTGCCTCGCAATAAACTGTGTTGCAGTAGTTTAGTACCACATTATAATGTTAGTTGATTACGGTCTTAAATTTTGCTTTAACTAATACTTTTTGTTCATTGAAATTTTGTAAACCTGATTTAATTTCTGCTTAGTAACATAACATGATTGCTTGATATCTTGGTGAGATTCGGTATTCTAACCTATGCACTTGACATATTTTAATGCGTTTAAGCGGTGGTGATTCACGTTTTACACTGTAGCCACTAGTTAATAGTACAGCTTCATCTCTACAAAAGGCATATTTAAGAAAATTTGAAGGAAAATTAGTTTGTCGAATTGGGTAAAAAAATCGAAAGGTATTTTTGTCGAGTTTTCCATGTGTTTAGGACTATGACACGAGCATAACCGTGCGTTTGATTTTAAACGACCCAAAATACAATAAATTCTGATGTATAGCTCCAACAATGAGCCCGTGCATGACATCGGCCCGCAGACTCAGTCGGATATCTACGGAACAGTGCAAGCAATGCACCATGAGCAGGACTGCCTGCGAGAGCGCATGGACAAGATCGAGGACTACTTGATGATGCTGCAGGTATGCTCAGCAATCAACCCCTGCATGTTATCCAGATTAGGCCTAGCAGATCTTCATCTGTCATGCTTTATTGGATTGCTAAGATGAATCAGTCTCGGTGACTTCCTGAGTAAATGCGAAGACTGCGAATAATATTCTCCCCTCAATGGCCCTAGTTGGTCGTTCTCTAAGGAGGGTGGCTCCTGGCACCGCAGGAGCCACTACTTCACTTTGTCTCCCACTCCCCCTTTTGGCAATTAGCCAGCCAATCGATTGATGTCAGTGGCTGGTAACTCGATCAAAAGTGCCCCCAGTTAAGCCAGACTTACCGTGGCGAAAGTGTAAAGTGTCAGATTCTCTGCGCGTAAGACGCTTCTAATTAAACTGAAGTCTTTGTTGTCTTTGAATAATTTGAGAGTCCAAGAACTAATATGGAATTGATTTGCATTCTGTTGTGGACGAAATCGCCACGGCCTTGACAAGACAAAGAGATTTTGACATGCAGCAATGCAGCAACAAGGCCGTTCAACGTCAAGTGCGTTCGCACTCTAGAGGCACTCAAAAGATCAGAAAAGAGAAGAAACTCAGAGATAAGCCAATCTCGCGACCTAAATTTCAGAGCTCAGAGCGAGTGGAATTAGCGCATTGTGCTGAGCGCATCTTGCCAGTCAGGCGTGGCCGAAAATAGGGCGCTGTGGATGGCCACCCCTGATTGCAGCTCCCAGCCATATAATCCCATCACTGCCGCAGTCGACTAAGTGAATGTAATTTTAGAATCGGAGCAGTCTATGCAGGCAAATCCGAAATTGCGAGCAGTGACAAAATGCTGAGCACGCATCGATGCGCGCAACTCGAGTGGCTCGCTGCTCAAAAGTGAACAGGCGCCGGGACGTCAGGAAATTAGAGCACAATTTTCTCTCTTTAACGAAAAATAGAAAAAATCTTTACCTGATTAAAAAATATCGACTTTGATTTCCCAAGGGAGGTGATTTAGTTGCATTTCAAATATCCGTATTTTGGTGACGTTGACCGAAAACTGACTGAGACTGAGAACTCAATACTGTACTGACTAACAACTTGACAATGCTTCATCTGTCTCAACCCTTTCAGCAACAGATGCTGAACCTGCCCAGACTGCTGAGAGATACAACCAGCGGCTCCCAGCAGCAGCAGCAGCAGCAGCATCACCCGCCGACAAGGAGGAACATTCTCGCCAACGCTTCATTCAATCAAACTTTCGGTCACTAAGCTATCCCTGTCCCTGAATTGCTTGTCATCCCAGCCCTCACTGTCCGCTCAGCATGAAAGTGTGAAATCCCAGTGTGTCACTCTCAAGTCCTACAGACAATTTATACGTAAATTTGGGTCTTCACTTTCATTTTTCGCATATACTTTCGTGTTCTTTAGAATGCAGTTTCACTTGTCACATCTGTACTTTTCGACTCGAAATTATTGAGTAGTCGATTGTGAAGCATGAAATGCCAGCCATGATTCCGATAAGTCAATCTGCTCAATTTTTGGTGAAGGAGCTGTGGAAAAAAACAACCTTTGTTCCCTAATTTTTTATTGTGCAAGGTAACACAATTGCGATGTGAGATGGTTGTTAAGGTGAAAATTAATACTAATCTGGCGAAAACCAGTGCTCTCGTCAATGCAGCGACTAAAGTGCAGCGAGACACTCGGTAAAATAAAATCTGCAGTTCAAACGGCCCAGTCAGCACAGACATTTGCACCCTTGTTATTTTATTCAACTTTCCAGAACTGTTCAAGTTCTATATTTTAATCTAGTTAATTGTCAAGCATTCAAGCGAGACAGTCATGAAACCCATATGCGCTATGTACATACTTGAGCTTGTGACTTGAACCAGTTTAATATCTAGAGACATTATTGAAGACAATGATATTTCCAAGGATTCTGTGAATTTCTATGACGTTTATAAGCTGTTTCTAAGCAAAAAATTTAGTTTTCATCGCTCTGATAAAAAATGTAATATTAAATTTAGTTCCCGACACCTGTTTGATGTGCACCCGACAGGTGTCGAATATTTACGCCTGTCTCATCCGCGTCAACAATTCCTTGCAGCAGGAAAATTGTTTTCACCCTTCATGCACTTTAATTAATGCTCTTTTTTATCCTCATTCCTTTCACGTGGAACATCGGTAGGCATCGGCGAGAATCAAGGGATAAAAATTAGCAAAATTATTTTTTGTCGACTCCTTTCTCTTTTTGAAACTTATCTCTCGATTGCAGGTCTCAAAAATGAAATACCAATAGTGAAAAATCTTATTGAACAGTAAATAAACTGTGTCATACGTGGAGCTGCAAAGCTTTGAAAATACCGGACTTCTAATTGCTATTGTTCGCAGACGGGTTCTGGCAACCACAGGCGCATTGTCAGGCTGTGTACAATCTCACTGTGCCAGGCATTCTCTGCGCCACCGAATTGAATGTGACCTCTTGCTACTAAATTCGAACTCAAAAACTTTGTTGCTAGAGTCAGATGAGTTATCCGCTTCACCACTCTCCCCCCTTTCCGGCTAATTAAAAAAAGTACACTTATAGTGCCCGTGGCTGCACGTGACCGTCCTCCTCTGCCCCGCCCCCACCATTTTGCCATCGGATTGGCTGGCCCTTCTGCCCTCCTTACATTTCTCGTAGTCCTGCGTGGCTCTGCCCCACCCCCTTTGTATCATCCAATCAGCGCCCCCCCGAGGTCTACCCAGACTTTATTGGTGCCAGTCAGGCCTACCCCGCCCTGCGCGGATTGGCTGGTGAGTTTGGTTCCTCCTTCTCTCTCTTACCCACGCCTTGGCCTTGCATGAGAAATTCTATCCTGGTGCCCAGCTTCTGCTGTTCTGCTGTTCTTCTGCTAAATTCACCTTCGAGCAAGTAGCCCGTCAAAGTTGCGACATTGGCACAACATGTAAGCGAACGAATCAGCCCCAGTCACAACTGTCACAACCTCTGAAGTAATATATGCATTACTTCTTTGAGCAAACTTCTTACTTGTAGAAACTTTTTTCGGCGTAGAAAAAAATTGGCATTAACAAAAAATCGATCGATAGCCATGCAGTGCTCCGTAAGCCATCATCGAATCCGAGTGTCTGAAGCTCAACCACTTCATCTGCTCCGCTCCCGCTTGTGTCACTTGGCAACACTGGCAACACTCAAGTAGCAGCTAAACTTAATTACCCAGCCAACTCCAAGATATTGATTTCACCACCTACTTTGCCTTGTTTCTTTTCCTTTAGTACTTGCTCGTTTTTCCCCTTTTTACCCCCTGGTTTGGTTCACTCGCAGTCGCCATGGCAGCTGGGTGGTATTTCTGCTCATTTTGCGAATTGCTGATTTAAACAGCTGATAAGATATGAATCAGCTGATGCTGTCTTGTTAGCTTTGATTGCAAAAATTGCGCGGTTCAAAGTCGGTCAAACTTCTCTAACACACTTTATGGTCTCATTGCAAGGACAAAAAAGTACTTTAGTCAAGTTTATCTCGGGCGAAAAAAATACAAGGCTATTACTATACAATCTAATCATTTAACGAGAGAACTTCACATTAATAACGGAATAACGCAATGGTCCGAATTTGTGACCAATAATTTTTAAAGCTTCACTTAGGGAAACTTTTTAGCCCAGAATTTACGTACACCCTCACATAAATTCCTACCCCAGAATGTAGATGCACCCTCACATAAATTCCTATCCCAGAATTTACATACACCCTCACATAAATTCCCACCACAGAATGTACATACACCCAGCAGCCACTCAACTACTGACACGCTCAGCCACTCAAACTCAATCTAATTTTCTTCAGACAAAAATATCACCGGAAGGAAGACCTAGCTGACGAACACTGCCGACGCAGGAAGTGGATGAGGGAAGTGGGAAGCGACTTACCAGAGCTGGCCGTTACGGGGGGCACTTCACAGCTCTGAGAAGACGCAAAATACGCCCCCCCCCCCAGGTTCAAATCAGGTCCCGCAGCTGCTGGCGGCTTGAGGAAATGAGCCAAAGGAGAGGAAATGAAGCTAGAGCAGAAGAAGAAAGAGGACTGGAAGAATCCGCGTGATTTCGGCTAGGCGGAAGTCGTATTTTTAGATTTGAGTTTTAGGAGCGTCTGCTGGAACAGAATCCGCTTCTACTGCAAAATTGCCACCAGCTTTGACACTGCTTTGTACATGCAGATGAGGATCTAAAAGGCGGCTCAGCCTGAGGATCTGGGAGGATGGCTGCTCAACCTGAGCATCTGGGAGGATGGCTGCTCAACCTGAGCATCTGGGAGGATGGCTGCTCAACCTGAGGATCTGGGAGGATGGCTGCTCAACCTGAGGATCTGGGAGGATGGCTGCTCAGCCTGAGGATCTAGGAGGATGGCTGCTCAGCCTGAGGATCTGGGAGGATGGCTGCTCAGCCTGAGCATCTGGGAGGATGGCTGCTCAACCTGAGCATCTGGGAGGATGGCTGCTCAACCTGAGGATCTGGCAGGATGGTTGCTCAACCTGAGGATCTGGGAGGATGGCTGCTCAAACTGAAGATCTGGGAGGATGGCTGCTCAGCCTGAGGATCTGGGAGGATGGCTGCTCAGCCTGAGGATCTAGGAGGATGGCTGCTCAGCCTGAGGATCTGGGAGGATGGCTGCTCAACCTGAGGATCTGGGAGGATGGCTGCTCAGCCTGAGCATCTGGGAGGATGGCTGCTCAACCTGAGCATCTGGGAGGATGGCTGCTCAACCTGAGGATCTGGCAGGATGGCTGCTCAACCTGAGGATCTGGGAGGATGGCTGCTCAGCCTGAGCATCTGGGAGGATGGCTGCTCAACCTGAGGATCTGGGAGGATGGCTGCTCAACCTGAGGATCTGGGAGGATGGCTGCTCAACCTGAGGATCTGGGAGGATGGCTGCTCAACCTGAGCATCTGGGAGGATGGCTGCTTAACCTGAGCATCTGGGAGGATGGCTGCTCAACCTGAGTATCTGGGAGGATGGCTGCTCAACCTGAGCATCTGGGAGGATGGCTGCTCAACCTGAAGATCTGGTGAGGATGGATTCTAGATTCTAGCTCGTAGACCGTAGATCCTCAGCCTGAGGAACTGAGGAAACAACAACAGTGCTGTTGTATTTGAGAAATGAAGTGCCTGCTTGTAGGAGCTTAATGAGCAGAAGAGCGGTTTGAGTCTGCTCAGTGATTGGTAAGAGATTGCCCAGTAGCAGAAAGTAATCAAACAGGAAATCGGCACGCCAAATTGCTCGAAGCAGTAAATATATTGACGTCCATTACAAGCACTTCTACCTAGGTCAATTGTGTTCAATGCTTTTCTAAGAAAATAAAAACATCAGAAATATCTATTAAAAAACTAGCTTGGCATGTTTACCACCCGCTGTAGTCTTAAAGGCACAGGAGACCGAAGCCAGGGAGCGGAGGAAAATAGAGAGAGGAGAGGGACGTCTGTGAGAGCTGAGCGTGATTACCAAATCTTACGTAGGGTTTTATTTGGGAAACTGTAAAAGGACGTGAAATTTTTCGATTTAAGAAAAAATATGAATCTAATTAAATTGAGCCACTGAACCGAAAGGAGTTGAAAAGAGAGTTTGAGTCTATCTTTCTCATTGTGGCTGATGTGCGCACAACTGAAATCGCGGTGTCAGACAGGCTATGAACCGTGAAATTAAACTCGCGTAAGTCTTCAAGCAATGGCTTTCGTGCTCAGTATGGCACGCGAGCAAAATTATTGAAAAATGCTAAAATGGGATTTAAATAACGCTTGTTCCCTCTCAAGTCCTCAGGTTGAGTAGCTTTCCTATGACATCCTCAGGCTGAGTAGCTTTCCTATGACATCCTCAGGCTGAGTAGCTTTCCTATGACATCCTCAGGCTGAGTAGCTTTCCTATGACATCCTCAGGTTGAGTAGCTTTCCTATGACATCCTCAGGTTGAGTAGCTTTCCTATGACATCCTCAGGTTGAGTAGCTTTCCTATGACATCCTCAGGTTGAGTAGCTTTCCTATGACATCCTCAGGTTGAGTAGCTTTCCTATGACATCCTCAGGTTGAGTAGCTTTCCTATGACATCCTCAGGCTGAGTAGCTTTCCTATGACATCCTCAGGCTGAGTAGCTTTCCTATGACATCCTCAGGTTGAGTAGCTTTCCTATGACATCCTCAGGCTGAGTAGCTTTCCTATGACATCCTCAGGTTGAGTAGCTTTCCTATGACATCCTCAGGTTGAGTAGCTTTCCTATGACATCCTCAGGTTGAGTAGCTTTCCTATGACATCCTCAGGTTGAGTAGCTTTCCTATGACATCCTCAGGTTGAGTAGCTTTCCTATGACATCCTCAGGCTGAGTAGCTTTCCTATGACATCCTCAGGTTGAGTAGCTTTCCTATGACATCCTCAGGTTGAGTAGCTTTCCTATGACATCCTCAGGTTGAGTAGCTTTCCTATGACATCCTCAGGTTGAGTAGCTTTCCTATGACATCCTCAGGCTGAGTAGCTTTCCTATGACATCCTCAGGTTGAGTAGCTTTCTAATTTCATCCTCTGTTTGAGTAGCTTTCTTATTTCATCCTCTGTTTGAGTAGCTTTCTTATTTCATCCTCTGTTTGAGTAGCTTTCTTATTTCATCCTCTGTTTGAGTAGCTTTCTTATTTCATCCTCTGTTTGAGTAGCTTTCTTATTTCATCCTCTGTTTGAGTAGCTTTCTTATTTCATCCTCTGTTTGAGTAGCTTTCTTATTTCATCCTCTGTTTGAGTAGCTTTCCTATTTCATCCTCTGTTTGAGTAGCTTTCTTATTTCATCCTCTGTTTGAGTAGCTTTCTTATTTCATCCTCTGTTTGAGTAGCTTCTCTCTCACATCCTCAGTTTGAGTAGCTTTCCTATGACATCCTCAGGTTGAGTAGCTTTCTTATTTCATCCTCAGTTTGAGTAGCTTCTCTCTCACATCCTCAGTTTGAGTAGCTTTCCTATTTCATCCTCAGGTTGAGTAGCTTTCCTATGACATCCTCAGTTTGAGTAGCTTTCCTATTTCATCCTCAGTTTGAGTAGCTTCTCTTTCACATCCTCAGTTTGAGTAGCTTTCCTATTTCATCCTCAGGTTGAGTAGCTTTCCTATGACATCCTCAGTTTGAGTAGCTTTCCTATTTCATCCTCAGGTTGAGTAGCTTTCCTATGACATCCTCAGGTTGAGTAGCTTTCCTATGACATCCTCAGTTTGAGTAGCTTTCCTATTTCATCCTCAGTTTGAGTAGCTTCTCTTTCACATCCTCAGTTTGAGTAACTTTCCTATTTCATCGTCAGTTTGAGCACCTTTCTTATTTCATCCTGTCGGATAGCTTAGCAAAAGTACTATTTGCGCGCCACTCTGTAACAGCTAGTTATTGTCATTTCAATACTCGCTATTTGCTATCTGCATGGCTATAGTTCACGTGCACTCATGTCACCCCACTGTGCTGTTTTTTTAGGTTTCCAATGCTTACTTTCTCTCACTGATAGAAGGCGCTGTAGCACCCACCCCTAATCTCCTAACAATGCTGAGTCAGCCATTGAGTCGTACTAGTACAATAAATATGACTGCGCGGACGCTAATGAATGCGTGCTTGTTTTCTACTCCTAACTTACTCGTCTCAGAACCCATAATTTCACAATCCTCAGTTTGAGTAGCTTTCCTATGACATCCTCAGGTTGAGTAGCTTTCCTATGACATCCTCAGTTTGAGTAGCTTTCCTATGACATCCTCAGGTTGAGTAGCTTTCCTATGACATCCTCAGGTTGAGTAGCTTTCTTATTTCATCCTCAGTTTGAGTAGCTTCTCTCTCACATCCTCAGTTTGAGTAGCTTTCCTATTTCATCCTCAGGTTGAGTAGCTTTCCTATGACATCCTCAGTTTGAGTAGCTTTCCTATTTCATCCTCAGTTTGAGTAGCTTCTCTTTCACATCCTCAGTTTGAGTAACTTTCCTATTTCATCGTCAGTTTGAGCACCTTTCTTATTTCATCCTGTCGGATAGCTTAGCAAAAGTACTATTTGCGCGCCACTCTGTAACAGCTAGTTATTGTCATTTCAATACTCGCTATTTGCTATCTGCATGGCTATAGTTCACGTGCACTCATGTCACCCCACTGTGCTGTTTTTTTAGGTTTCCAATGCTTACTTTCTCTCACTGATGCAAGGCGCTGTAGCACCCACCCCTAATCTCCTAACAATGCTGAGTCAGCCATTGAGTCGTACTAGTACAATAAATATGACTGCGCGGACGCTAATGAATGCGTGCTTGTTTTCTACTCCTAACTTACTCGTCTCAGAACCCATAATTTCACATTGGCGACGAGGATGGCTACAACTGGAAGAATTCCAGAACTCTCTGCTAACTCTGACATTGATATCTACTTAGAGAGGCTCGAACAGTATTTCATCTGCAAAGAAGTCCGAGACGAGGCAAAGGTCGCCACGCTGGTAACCGCTATCGGAGAGGATGCCTACAAGGTTCTACGGAATCTATGCCTGCCGGAACCAGCGATCTCCAAGTCCTACACTGAGCTAGCTGATATCCTAAAGGCGTATTATGCGCCCAAGACGTCAATGCTCTCCGCCAGATTTAGATTTCAACAGCGCGTGCAGAAGCCCGGTGAGAGCCTCGCTGACTTCATCGCTGGCCTGAAAGCGGCATCAGAGCGCTGCGAATTCGGGACCACTCTGGACGAAAGACTGCGCGACCAGTTGGTATTCGGTCTCCGCAGCGATACGCACCGCGCTAAGCTGCTGGAGATCGAAAAGCCTGACTTCAAGACGCTGCTCGCCAGACTCGACGCACTAGAGGCGGCGGAGAGATCCTCATCGGAGATGGCGCACCGAGCGGAAGCGGTTGCCCACCTGCGTTTCCAAAAGAAACCTCCAGCATTCAAGGAGACCAATAAGCAGGCCCCTCGCCAGTCAGCTGGAGCTCCAGCTGGCGCAACGCGGCCTGCTGCGGCCACGGGCCCGTGCGCGAGCTGCGGCGGTGCTCACAGTCGACAGCAGTGCAAGCTGCGCGAGGCAAAGTGCCACAACTGCGGCAAAATCGGCCACATCCGCAAAGTGTGCAAATCATCCAAGCTGCACAAGGTGGATCCGGAACCGGCCGAGCTGCAGGAGCCCCTTTTCAGCGTTCGGCAGTGCGGATCTAGCAAGGGATTAGACGTCGAGCTGCTGGTGCAGGGTAAGCCATGTCGCTTCGAAGTGGACACTGGATCCGCCCTGACCGTCATCCCGAAGGGCATTCAGCGAGAGGTCCTGCCAGGTCTAAGACTATCGCCGACTTCTACGGTGCTACGGACCTACACAGGCGAGAGCTTCAAGCCCGTCGGACAGGCGGATGTCGCCGTTCAGCACAATGGCCAGCATCGGCGGCTAACGCTGCTGGTGGTCGATCAAGGTGACGTCGCGCTGCTGGGCCGGGACTGGCTGACGCAGCTGAGACTCGACTGGCCGAAGATCTTCGGGCAGGTCAACGCGGTGGCTGGAGAGGCAGACGATGTGCAGGCTCAGTTTCACGACGTATTTCAAGGCGGCCTGGGCACATATCGGCATGGCGAAGTGAAGCTGCACATGCCGGCGGAAGCCAAGCCGCGCTTCTTCAAGGCACGACCAGTTCCCTACGCGCTCAGGGACCGCGTGGACCAGGAGCTTCGGCGGATGGAGGCTGACGGCATCATCACGCCTGTTAAATATTCCGACTGGGCGGCGCCAATCGTGCCGGTCGTCAAGAAGAATGGTGCTGTCAGGATCTGCGGCGACTACAAGCTGACCTACAACGCTGAGGCCAGGCCGGAGCTGTACCCGCTGCCCCGCATCGAGGATATGTTCGCCAAGCTGGGCGGCGGCTGCAAGTGGTCGAAACTGGACATGTCAAACGCGTTCCTGCAGCTGCCATTGTCCGAGGACAGCAAGCCCTACTTGACCATCAATACGCAGCGCGGTCTATACCAACTGAACCGAATGCCGTTCGGAATCAACTGCGCCAGCGCCGTGTTTCAGCGCACGCTGGATTCTTTGCTCGGCGATCTGGAGTCTGTGCAGGTCTTTGTCGATGACATTCTGGTGACGGGCAAGACGCTGCAGCAGCATCACCAGAACCTGATCAAGGTCCTTCAACGACTGCAGGAGGCGGGTCTGCGGCTGAACAAGGACAAGTGTGAGTTCTTCCGCGACTCAGTCGAATATTTAGGCCATCGTATCGACAGCAACGGTCTCCGGCCACTAGCGGAGAAGGTGACGGCAGTGCAGGATGCGCCGCCACCCACGGACTGCAGTCAGCTGCGAGCCTACCTAGGGATGCTGACCCACTACGGCAAGTTCTTGCCGCACCTGTCGACGGTGGTCGCTCCGCTGAATCAGCTGTTGATGAAGAATGCGCGCTGGACGTGGGCTGAGCCTCAGCAACAGGCCTTCGAACGATCCAAGCGACTCCTGCTAGAGTCTCCTGTGCTCATACACTACGACGCTAAGCTGCCGCTGCGTCTGGAATGCGACGCCAGCCCGTACGGACTAGGTGTGGTGCTGACTCATCGAGTGGACGGCGAGGACAGGGCGATCGCCTTCGCCAGCCGTAGCCTAACAGCGACTCAAAAGGGCTATTCACAGCTGGATAAGGAGGCGCTCGCGATCATGTTTGGCTTGCAGCGCTTCCATCAGTTTCTGCAAGGCCGCAAGTTCGTCATCGTCACCGACCACAAGCCGCTCCTGGGTCTCCTCGGCGAGCACAAGGGCATTCCGGAGCACGCAGCGGCGCGCATGCAGCGCTGGGCGATTCGCCTAGCCAGCTATGACTACTCGCTGGAGTTCAGGCCCACCAGCAAGCACGCCAACTGCGACTCGCTGTCCCGCTTGCCGCTGGCCAGGCAGTTCGAAGAGGAGCCAGCCGTCAACGCTCTGCTGCTGGACGAGGAGACTGGATCCGCCATCACGGCTCAGGCGGTGGCCCGGCACACTCGCTCGGACGCCCTCCTAGGCCGGGTGCTTCGATGCCTACAGACGGGCGCTCCAATGGCGGCCGCTGAGCTAGTCGACTTCGTAAGGCGCCGAGACGAGCTGAGTGTGGAGCAAGGCTGCGTGCTGTGGGGATCTCGCGTCGTCGTGCCGACGGCCCTGCGACAAGGCGTGGTGGATGAGCTGCACCAAGCGCACCCAGGCATCAACCGCATGCGAGCTCTGGCCCGCAGCTATGTGTGGTGGCCAGGATTGGACAAGCAGCTGAAGGCGGCCGTCAAGTCCTGCCGGATCTGCGCCCTCAACCAGGCTGACCCACCCAAGGCGCCGGTGCAACCGTGGCCGTTTCCGTCAGAGCCGTGGGCGCGGCTACATATGGACTTCGCCGGTCCGGTTAACGGCCGCACCTACCTGGTGATCGTAGACGCCTTCAGCAAGTGGCCGGAAGTTTTCCAAGTGCACAACACGACGTCTGCGGCCACGATCGACCGGCTCCGCGAGGTCTTTGCCAGACTGGGCATCCCCCGAGTGCTGGTCTCTGACAACGGTGCGCAGTTCGCCTCTGCGGAGTTCACGGAGTTCACCAGGCGCAACGGAATCCGCCATATCTTCTCCGCGCCGTTCCACCCTGCTACGAACGGCCAGGCGGAGAGATTCGTGCAGGTGCTCAAGCGACACCTCCTCAAGAGCGGGCACTCGACGGCAGCACTGCAGCAGATGCTGATGTCATACCGCAACACGCCGCACTCAATCACAGGCGACGCTCCCAGCCAGCTGCTCATCGGCCGCAAACTGCGCAATCGGCTCGACCTGCTGATGCCATCGCTGGTGAGCAACATGCAGCGGCGCCACGAACGCCAGGTGGAGCAACAGCCGCAGGCGCGCGAGTTCCAAGCCGGCGACCGAATTCTACTGCGCGACTTCAGCTCCAACGCAAGGACTGGCGGCGGAACCCGCTGGGCCGAGGGCACCGTCGTGTCCGCCGGGTCCCGCAACTGCGACGTCGAGGTCGGCGGCGCCCTCTATCGGCGGCACACTGACCAGTTGCTGACGAGCTCGCTGCCGGATGCTACCCTGGAGCCACCGGCCAGAATCGCGAATGAGCCGCCGCTGCCGCCCACCGAGCCAAGCGGAGGCAACGGCAGCAACGACGCGCCGCCGGATGCCGCGGTCGCCGAAGCCGCTGACAAGCCGGCCAGCCCGACCAGGCGCTACCCTCAGCGTCGGAGGCAGCCGCCTGAACGTCTGCAGCTTTGATGATTGACTTGACTCTGACTCTGATTGCATAACGAACTTTGGGGATGCTTAGAACCTTAGGGGGGAGATGTCGGATAGCTTAGCAAAAGTACTATTTGCGCGCCACTCTGTAACAGCTAGTTATTGTCATTTCAATACTCGCTATTTGCTATCTGCATGGCTATAGTTCACGTGCACTCATGTCACCCCACTGTGCTGTTTTTTAGGTTTCCAATGCTTACTTTCTCTCACTGATAGAAGGCGCTGTAGCACCCACCCCTAATCTCCTAACAATGCTGAGTCAGCCATTGAGTCGTACTAGTACAATAAATATGACTGCGCGGACGCTAATGAATGCGTGCTTGTTTTCTACTCCTAACTTACTCGTCTCAGAACCCATAATTTCACAATCCTCAGTTTGAGTAGCTTTCCTATGACATCCTCAGGTTGAGTAGCTTTCCTATGACATCCTCAGGTTGAGTAGCTTTCTTATTTCATCCTCAGTTTGAGTAGCTTCTCTTTCACATCCTCAGTTTGAGTAGCTTTCCTATTTCATCCTCAGGTTGAGTAGCTTTCCTATGACATCCTCAGTTTGAGTAGCTTTCCTATTTCATCCTCAGTTTGAGTAGCTTCTCTTTCACATCCTCAGTTTGAGTAGCTTTCCTATTTCATCCTCAGGTTGAGTAGCTTTCCTATGACATCCTCAGTTTGAGTAGCTTTCCTATTTCATCCTCAGTTTGAGTAGCTTCTCTTTCACATCCCCAGTTTGAGTAGCTTTCCTATTTCATCCTCAGGTTGAGCAGCCATTCTCCCAGATCCTCAGGCTGAGCAGCCAGCCTCCCAGATCTTCAGGTTGAGCAGCCATCCTCCCAGATCTTCAGGTCGAGCAGCCATCCTCCCAGATCCTCAGGTTGAGCAGCCATCCTCCCAGATCTTCAGGTTGAGCAGCCATCCTACCAGATCCTCAGGCTGAGCAGCCATCCTCCCAGATCCTCAGGTTGAGCAGCCATCCTCCCAGATCCTCAGGCTGAGCAGCCATCCTCCCAGATCCTCAGGTTGAGCAGCCATCCTCCCAGATCCTCAGGCTGAGCAGCCATCCTCCCAGATCTTCAGGTTGAGCAGCCATCCTCCCAGATCCTCAGGCTGAGCAGCCATCCTCCCAGATCTTCAGGTTGAGCAGCCATCCTCCCAGATGCTTAGGTTGAGCAGCCATCCTCCCAGATCCTCAGGTTGAGCAGCCATCCTCCCAGATCCTCAGGTTGAGCAGCCATCCTCCCTGATCCTCAGGTTGAGCAGCCATACACTCAGACAGTGAGGCAGAGCAATTATATTCAAACGATGAGAATAAGAATATATTATTAAGCAGGCTCATATTGAATCCCTGACCCAGCCAGTCATTCACTAGAAACCGGGCCGATGGCTTTATGAATTTATAAATTCTATTGTGATTTGTGATAAAGCACTACCCTGAATGCCTAATAAAACTTCCCTTAACAGAATGCCGTAGATGACCAATAAATACAGGTTAGAATATAGGCAGCAGATCGTTTAATAAATGACCCTAGCACCCGATGCACTCGTACATTAAACTTCATTCCAAAAGATGCCATAAAAATGTAAACCTAAAATATTCGTATGAACTATTTGCTCAATCGCATCAGAGTGAAATGCTAGCCTCACAAAGTCACACTCAGCTATTATAATCTTCACGGAGTGATGAATTGTCTTTTTGTGGGTATATTTGCAAAAAGTTGACATGAATGAATGTGAAAAATATGTTAGCATGTAGACTATTTGTAACTAATTAATAGTTAGCACCTGGATAAAATCTGAAATTTAGTAATAAAACAAACCGAATATGCGATCCAACTCAAGCTGATCAACATGAATTTCGAAAGATAAAGAAATCAAATCAATATGAAAGCCAGTGATCAATGACATGATCGATTGACTCGTGTACAGCACTATGGCTAAATAGTGTCACAGAAAAATTATAACTATAACTATGAGTAGCTAACAGGTGTAATCAGTGATACTTCAGTATAAACAAATCTCTGCATTTCTAAACAGCACATTAAGAATCGAAAATAAGACTGGCTGCTCAACCTGAGCATCTGGGAGGATGGCTGTTCAGCCTGAGCATCTGGGAGGATGGCTGTTCAGCCTGAGCATCTGGGAGGATGGCTGTTCAGCCTGAGAATCTGGGAGGATGGCTGTTCAGCCTGAGCATCTGGGAGGATGGCTGCTCAGCCTGAGGATCTGGGAGGATGGATGCTCAACCTGAGCATCTGGGAGGATGGCTGCTCAACCTGAGGATCTGGGAGGATGGCTGCTCAGCCTGAGCATCTGGGAGGATGGCTGCTCAGCCTGAGGATCTGGGAGGATGGATGCTCAACCTGAGGATCTGGGAGGATGGCTGCTCAACCTGAGGATCTGGGAGGATAGCTGCTCAGCCTGAGCATCTGGGAGGATGGCTGCTCAACCTGAGGATCTGGGAGGATGGCTGCACAGCATGAGCATCTGGGAGGATGGCTGCTCAGCCTGAGGATCTGGGAGGATGGCTGCTCAGCCTGGGCTTCTGGGAGGATGGCTGCTCAACCTGAGGATCTGGGAGGATGGCTGCTCAACCTGAGGATCTGGGAGGATGGCTGCTCAGCCTGGGCTTCTGGGAGGATGGCTGCTCAACCTGAGGATCTGGGAGGATGGCTGCTCAACCTGAGGATCTGGGAGGATGGCTGCTCAGCCTGAGGATCTGGGAGGATGGCTGCTCAACCTGAGGATCTGGGAGGATGGCTGCTCAACCTGAAGATCTGGGAGGATGGCTGCACAGCATGAGGATCTGGGAGGATGGCTGCTCAACCTGAAGATCTGGGAGGATGGCTGCACAGCATGAGCATCTGGGAGGATGGCTGCTCAACCTGAGGATCTGGGAGGATGGCTGCTCAACCTGAAGATCTGGGAGGATGGCTGCACAGCATGAGCATCTGGGAGGATGGCTGCTCAACCTGAGGATCTGGGAGGATGGCTGCTCAACCTGAAGATCTGGGAGGATGGCTGCACAGCATGAGGATCTGGGAGGATGGCTGCTCAACCTGAAGATCTGGGAGGATGGCTGCACAGCATGAGCATCTGGGAGGATGGCTGCTCAACCTGAGGATCTGGGAGGATGGCTGCTCAACCTGAAGATCTGGGAGGATGGCTGCACAGCATGAGCATCTGGGAGGATGGCTGCTCAGCCTGAGGATCTGGGAGGATGGCTGCTCAACCTGAGGATCTGGGAGGATGGCTGCTCAACCTGAAGATCTGGGAGGATGGCTGCACAGCATGAGGATCTGGGAGGATGACATACACTATTTAAAATGATGAGTCTGAGGTCAGCAATCACCACTTGATTGCCAGCGGGTTGATAATCTCAACCCGTTCCACCTCGTGATACTGGGTCCGCAGAAAGGTAGCTCGCTGCTCTTGAGTCCACTGTCGGTAGGCTGTGAGCAGGGGCTGCTCAGGCGGGCAGCTGGCCTCGCTACGCAGCTGAAGGTCCAGCAGATAGGCTGTTGTGGTCGGCAGGGACTCATAGACAGAGCTGACTTGCTCGAGAAGCTCGGCGGGCGATGAAGCCTCGGGATCGGCTGGGCGCAGCTGGCCGCCGCCGTTTAGACACCCTGGGGATTAGAAAATTGTCGAGGATCAGGATCCCAGAGAAAAGTTTGAGGATCAGGATCCCAAAGAGCAGTTCGAGGATCAGGATCCCAAAGAGCAGTTCGAGGATCAGGATCCCAAAGAGCAGTTTGAGGATCAGGATCCCAAAGAGCAGTTCGAGGATCAGGATCCCAAAGAGCAGTTTGAGGATCAGGATCCCAAAGAGCAGTTCGAGGATCAGGATCCCAAAGAGCAGTTTGAGGATCAGGATCCCAAAGAGCAGTTCGAGGATCAGGATCCCAAAGAGCAGTTCGAGGATCAGGATCCCAAAGAGCAGTTTGAGGATCAGGATCCCAAAGAGCAGTTCGAGGATCAGGATCCCAAAGAGCAGTTTGAGGATCAGGATCCCAAAGAGCAGTTTGAGGATCAGGATCCCAAAGAGCAGTTCGAGGATCAGGATCCCAAAGAGCAGTTTGAGGATCAGGATCCCAAAGAGCAGTTCGAGGATCAGGATCCCAAAGAGCAGTTCGAGGATCAGGATCCCAAAGAGCAGTTTGAGGATCAGGATCCCAAAGAGCAGTTCGAGGATCAGGATCCCAAAGAGCAGTTTGAGGATCAGGATCCCAAAGAGCAGTTCGAGGATCAGGATCCCAAAGAGCAGTTTGAGGATCAGGATCCCAAAGAGCAGTTCGAGGATCAGGATCCCAAAGAGCAGTTTGAGGATCAGGATCCCAAAGAGCAGTTTGAGGATCAGGATCCCAAAGAGCAGTTCGAGGATCAGGATCCCAAAGAGCAGTTTGAGGATCAGGATCCCAAAGAGCAGTTCGAGGATCAGGATCCCAAAGAGCAGTTCGAGGATCAGGATCCCAGAGAAAAGTTCGAGGATCAGGATCCCAAAGAGCAGTTCGAGGATCAGGATCCCAAAGAGCAGTTCGAGGATCAGGATCCCAAAGAGCAGTTTGAGGATCAGGATCCCAGAGAACAGTTTGAGGATCAGGATCCCAAAGAGCAGTTCGAGGATCAGGATCCCAAAGAGCAGTTTGAGGATCAGGATCCCAGAGAACAGTTTGAGGATCAGGATCCCATAGAACAGTTTGAGGATCAGGATCCCAAAGAGCAATTTGAGGATCAGGATCCCAGAGAACAGTTTGAGGATCAGGATCCCAAAGAGCAATTTGAGGATCAGGATCCCTAGGTAGTTTCTGTAGTGACAATAGCATTAGGGGGTCGGTGGCAGAGCGGTTAACGCGTTTGCCACTCGCACCACAGTCCCTAAGTTCGATTCCACGGCGAGGCCACATTTATTTGGGGCGCAGCCGCGGAGAGAAGACTTGGGGGCTTGTCGTGCAATTTACGCCCTTGAGGGCCAACCTCCAAGGCACAATGAGAGTGTACACTGCCTGACGATGAGAAAGTCAGGGCAGATGTACACACCTGTGTGAGCGTATGCCTGCGTACAGTATCTGTGTGCGTGTGTGCTCAGGAGTCAGCGAAATGGGCAGAATTGCCTCCTCGCTGGCTGCAGGTCTAGTGTCACCAAACTATGTGTCATTGCCCGCAGCCCTCCTGCAATTATTATTATTATTACAATAGCATACCAGACGGACACGCCATAATCTCTACGAAGTCGTATTTGCATTTTTTGCGTTTAATCTGCTGCACAACATTCTGGATGTTGCGAAATCCGTAAGCAAACGCGAAGCAAAGCTTCCT
This sequence comes from Macrostomum hystrix, assembly GCA_950097015.1. NCBI lineage: Eukaryota > Metazoa > Platyhelminthes > Macrostomidae > Macrostomum > Macrostomum hystrix. The sequence goes on from CATNEN010000001.1 coordinate 25,351,084, forward strand.
GCTGGCATCGCCGGGGTTCGTCACTGTGATCTCTTGGAAGTCCTTGTTTCTGAGAATGGAAAAAACAGGTAACACGACAGTACAGAATTATGACGCGCATAGGATCTGGGATAATTTTAGGTCAGCATGGGGATCTGGGACAATCTTGGGTCAGCATGGGGATCTGGGAGAATCTTTGGTCAGCATGGGGATCTGGAAGAATCTTTAGTCAGCATGGGGATCTGGGATAATCTTGGGCCAGCATGGGGATCTGGGAGAATCTTGGGTCAGCATGGGATCTGGAATAATCTTGGGTCAGCATGAGGATCTGGGAGAATCTTTGGTCAGCATGGGATTTGGAAGAATCTTTAGTCAGCATGGGGATCTGGGATAATCTTGGGCCAGCATGGGGATCTGGGATAATCTTGGGTCAGTATGGGATCTGGGATAATCTTGGGCCAGCATGGGGATCTGGGATAATATTGTGTTAGCATGGGGATCTAGGATAATTTTGGGCCAGCATGGGGATCTGGGATAATCTTGGGTCAGCATGGGGATCTTGGATAATCTTGGGTCAGTATGGGGATTTGTGAACAATGAGTCAGGCAAGCTTATTACCTGAGGGCGGTCATCTGCAGTGGCAGGTCAGGCCGGGCTCCCAGCAGTCGCTGACTGGCCACTCGCAGGACATAATCGAGGTAGCCGCCAGAACCGCCGCCATCGTGATTAACCAGAGGATCGCCGAAGCTGCGTTAGTTTTGCAATGGGATAAATATAAATACTGAAGCATATAATACTACTCATTTAGATATCAGTATGTTTCGATCTGTGCTTCTAAAATCACACTTACTCTGTGTCTACTTCCGCACCAATATTTTTCGTCCACAATGCGTCAGTGTCGTCACCAATTGCAACGCCATGACTCTCTAACAGGGCGTCCATCTCTAGAGTGCTGAGCACCATGTCCACATCTCGACCCTGCTCAGCGTCGGTTTCATCCGCGTCACTACTGCTGCTAGTAGTAAAATCTGCACGACTGGCTTCCAACTTTTTGTCAAAGCACGGCATGACGGTCACGTGATAGACGGAGGGGATGCAGTCGCCGCTGATTGGTTCAGCTAGTCTGGTAGGCAGCCAGCGTTTAACCAGGGCGCCTGACACCTACAGGTAGGAGGAAATGAGAGTAGACAGCATGACGAAATTAATGATGACGAAATTGGCATCGGATTTTGGAATATCTTAGGAAAACCCCTTAATATTATGAGGTACTACCTGCTATACCTGAGTATCTGAGAGTGTGCCTGCTATACCTGAGTATCTGAGAGTGTGCCTGCTATACCTGAGTATCTGAGAGTGTGCCTGCTATACCTGAGTATCTGAGAGTGTGCCTGCTATACCTGAGTATCTGAGAGTGTGCCTGCTATACCTGAGTATCTGAGAGTGTGCCTGCTATACCTGAGTATCTGAGAGTGTGCCTGCTATACCTGAGTATCTGAGAGTGTGCCTGCTATACCTGAGTATCTGAGAGTGTGCCTGCTATACCTGAGTATCTGAGAGTGTGCCTGCTATACCTGAGTATCTGAGAGTGTGCCTGCTATACCTGAGTATCTGAGAGTGTGCCTGCTATACCTGAGTATCTGAGAGTGTGCCTGCTATACCTGAGTATCTGAGAGTGTGCCTGCTATACCTGAGTATCTGAGAGTGTGCCTGCTATACCTGAGTATCTGAGAGTGTGCCTGCTATACCTGAGTATCTGAGAGTGTGCCTGCTATACCTGAGTATCTGAGAGTGTGCCTGCTATACCTGAGTATCTGAGAGTGTGCCTGCTATACCTGAGTATCTGAGAGTGTGCCTGCTATACCTGAGTATCTGAGAGTGTGCCTGCTATACCTGAGTATCTGAGAGTGTGCCTGCTATACCTGAGTATCTGAGAGTGTGCCTGCTATACCTGAGTATCTGAGAGTGTGCCTGCTATACCTGAGGATCTGAGAGTGTGCCTGCTATACCTGAGTATCTGAGAGTGTGCCTGCTATACCTGAGGATCTGAGAGTGTGCCTGCTATACCTGAGTATCTGAGAGTGTGCCTGCTATACCTGAGTATCTGAGAGTGTGCCTGCTATACCTGAGTATCTGAGAGTGTGCCTGCTATACCTGAGTATCTGAGAGTGTGCCTGCTATACCTGAGTATCTGAGAGTGTGCCTGCTATACCTGAGTATCTGAGAGTGTGCCTGCTATACCTGAGTATCTGAGAGTGTGCCTGCTATACCTGAGTATCTGAGAGTGTGCCTGCTATACCTGAGTATCTGAGAGTGTGCCTGCTATACCTGAGGATCTGAGAGTGTGCCTGCTATACCTGAGTATCTGAGAGTGTGCCTGCTATACCTGAGTATCTGAGAGTGTGCCTGCTATACCTGAGTATCTGAGAGTGTGCCTGCTATACCTGAGGATCTGAGAGTGTGCCTGCTATACCTGAGGATCTGAGAGTGTGCCTGCTATACCTGAGGATCTGAGAGTGTGCCTGCTATACCTGAGGATCTGAGAGTGTGCCTGCTATACCTGAGTATCTGAGAGTGTGCCTGCTATACCTGAGTATCTGAGAGTGTGCCTGCTATACCTGAGTATCTGAGAGTGTGCCTGCTATACCTGAGTATCTGAGAGTGTGCCTGCTATACCTGAGTATCTGAGAGTGTGCCTGCTATACCTGAGTATCTGAGAGTGTGCCTGCTATACCTGAGTATCTGAGAGTGTGCCTGCTATACCTGAGTATCTGAGAGTGTGCCTGCTATACCTGAGGATCTGAGAGTGTGCCTGCTATACCTGAGTATCTGAGAGTGTGCCTGCTATACCTGAGGATCTGAGAGTGTGCCTGCTATACCTGAGTATCTGAGAGTGTGCCTGCTATACCTGAGTATCTGAGAGTGTGCCTGCTATACCTGAGTATCTGAGAGTGTGCCTGCTATACCTGAGTATCTGAGAGTGTGCCTGCTATACCTGAGTATCTGAGAGTGTGCCTGCTATACCTGAGTATCTGAGAGTGTGCCTGCTATACCTGAGTATCTGAGAGTGTGCCTGCTATACCTGAGTATCTGAGAGTGTGCCTGCTATACCTGAGTATCTGAGAGTGTGCCTGCTATACCTGAGGATCTGAGAGTGTGCCTGCTATACCTGAGTATCTGAGAGTGTGCCTGCTATACCTGAGTATCTGAGAGTGTGCCTGCTATACCTGAGTATCTGAGAGTGTGCCTGCTATACCTGAGGATCTGAGAGTGTGCCTGCTATACCTGAGGATCTGAGAGTGTGCCTGCTATACCTGAGGATCTGAGAGTGTGCCTGCTATACCTGAGGATCTGAGAGTGTGCCTGCTATACCTGAGTATCTGAGAGTGTGCCTGCTATACCTGAGTATCTGAGAGTGTGCCTGCTATACCTGAGTATCTGAGAGTGTGCCTGCTATACCTGAGTATCTGAGAGTGTGCCTGCTATACCTGAGTATCTGAGAGTGTGCCTGCTATACCTGAGTATCTGAGAGTGTGCCTGCTATACCTGAGTATCTGAGAGTGTGCCTGCTATACCTGAGTATCTGAGAGTGTGCCTGCTATACCTGAGGATCTGAGAGTGTGCCTGCTATACCTGAGTATCTGAGAGTGTGCCTGCTATACCTGAGTATCTGAGAGTGTGCCTGCTATACCTGAGTATCTGAGAGTGTGCCTGCTATACCTGAGGATCTGAGAGTGTGCCTGCTATACCTGAGGATCTGAGAGTGTGCCTGCTATACCTGAGGATCTGAGAGTGTGCCTGCTATACCTGAGGATCTGAGAGTGTGCCTGCTATACCTGAGTATCTGAGAGTGTGCCTGCTATACCTGAGTATCTGAGAGTGTGCCTGCTATACCTGAGTATCTGAGAGTGTGCCTGCTATACCTGAGTATCTGAGAGTGTGCCTGCTATACCTGAGGATCTGAGAGTGTGCCTGCTATACCTGAGGATCTGAGAGTGTGCCTGCTATACCTGAGGATCTGAGAGTGTGCCTGCTATACCTGAGGATCTGAGAGTGTGCCTGCTATACCTGAGGATCTGAGAGTGTGCCTGCTATACCTGAGTATCTGAGAGTGTGCCTGCTATACCTAAGTATCTGAGAGTGTAACTGCCATACCTGAGTATCTGAGAGTGTGCCTGCTATACCTGAGGATCTGAGAGTGTGCCTGCTATACCTGAGTATCTGAGAGTGTGCCTGCTATACCTGAGTATCTGAGAGTGTGCCTGCTATACCTGAGTATCTGAGAGTGTGCCTGCTATACCTGAGTATCTGAGAGTGTGCCTGCTATACCTAAGTATCTGAGAGTGTAACTGCCATACCTGAGTATCTGAGAGTGTGCCTGCTATACCTGAGGATCTGAGAGTGTGCCTGCTATACCTGAGGATCTGAGAGTGTGCCTGCTATACCTGAGTATCTGAGAGTGTGCCTGCTATACCTAAGTATCTGAGAGTGTAACTGCCATACCTGAGTATCTGAGAGTGTGCCTGCTATACCTGAGGATCTGAGAGTGTGCCTGCTATACCTGAGTATCTGAGAGTGTGCCTGCTATACCTGAGTATCTGAGAGTGTGCCTGCTATACCTGAGTATCTGAGAGTGTGCCTGCTATACCTAAGTATCTGAGAGTGTAACTGCCATACCTGAGTATCTGAGAGTGTGCCTGCTATACCTGAGGATCTGAGAGTGTAACTGCCATACCTGAGGATCTGAGAGTGTAACTGTGCCAACATTACTCAAACCTGTTGAGGTGATCTGACGCTAGACACTAGCGGCAGTAGACCCGGATGAGTCTTCTCCGCGTAGCAGATCCAACCCGGGCACGCGGAGGCCAGCAGTGGCATTGATTGTTGATTGTCCTGGTTAAATCGCTCGGACCAGCGCTTACAGAACTCCTCAGCCATCTCCGCCAGGCACAAAGTCCTGGCAGAGGAGCTGCTCAGCACTCTACTAGCACCCAGGCGGACTTTGCAGAACACGGTCAGGCGGCGAAAGCATTCAGCAAAGCCGCCATTGACACCGTGTCGAGCTGCTAGACTTGCGCAAGACTGCGGAGAGATGGTCACGATGAGGATTTTGGAGGCCGGAGCCAGTGTTGGCAGCACCGACATCAGCGCCGTGTGGCTCTGCTGTTCCACTAGAACCGCCTCAGCCGAGGTGACGCAGCCGCTGCAGGCAAGGCAGTCGGCCAAGGTGATCTCGGCCTTGGGCAGGCGGTACTCGCGACCGTCCTCGGTGACACCTGTGTACTGACCATCCTCTCCAATGCGAATGCGAGCTGTGCGGCCGACACTTTTGTCCACCCGGACTGGCTTGATGCACTCCTGGGAGTTTGTGAGGCCAATGGACTGGACAATTAGGGACTGGACTGTGATGGACTGGTCTGTGAAAAACTAGTCTGTGATGGACTGGTCTGTGATGGACTGGTCTGTGATGGACTGGTCTGTGATGGACTGGTCTGTGATGGACTGGTCAGTGATGGACTGGTCTGTAATGGACTGGTCTGTAATGGAATGGACTGTGATGGACTGGACAATTAGGGACTGAACTGTGATGGACAGGACAATTAGGGACTGGACTGTGATGGACTGGTATGTGATGGACTGGATAATTAGGGACTGGAATGTGATGGACTGGACAATTAGGGACTGGAATGTGATGGACTGGACAATTAGGGACTGGACTGTGATGGACTGGTATGTGATGGACTGGATAATTAGGGACTGAAATGTGATGGACTGGACAATTAGGGACTGGAATGTGATGGACTGGACAATTAGGGACTGGACAATTAGGGACTGGACTGTGATGGACTGGTATGTGATGGACTGGATAATTAGGGACTGGAATGTGATGGACTGGACAATTAGGGACTGGAACGTGATGGACAGGACAGTTAGGGACTGGAATGTGATAGGCTGGTATGTGATGGACTGGACAATTAGGGACTGGAATGTGATGGACAGGACAGTTAGAGACTGGAATGTGATGGACTGGACAATTAGGGACTGGAATGTGATGGACTGGTCTGTAATGGACTGGTCTGTAATGGACTGGACTGTGAATGACTGGTCTGTAATGGACTGGTCTGTGATGGACTGAAGATCTCTTATTCAAACCTCTGTAGGCTAACTTTAACTCTAGAAATTTAGCCAAATTCTATATAAATTCTGAGTTTAAAATAATAGTACTTACAAGACCAAGTGTGCATACACCTAGGGATAAAAAATAATATTTTCTTAATTAATTTGATATTATTTAAAATAGGGTGATCCCTGGTAGTGATGGGACATTATATTGATATCATTGCTATTATTGTGTTACACTGGGTCCTGGTAAATCAGAAATGTGTGAAATTTGGATAAAGAACAAGTAGTTAACAAGTTCTTTGCTTTGATTAGTTGCTATGAAAATTGAGTTTTATCCAAAAACAAACTTAATTTACTATACATTTTTGCTATTTCTAGAAATATTTGATTTTCCATATGCATTTTACCAATTCTGATTTAAATACAGATAATCCCATTAGTTGACTGATCCTTAAGCCTTGGACCTGGTGTCTCTTCACTACTTAAGAAGATAGGTTGGCATAAAAATTACAACTAGACTTGAGCTCTGCTGGTTATAATAGAATATATATTATTTTTAATTAAGCTAGGGTACACAAAAATTGTACATTCTAAGAAATGTAATGAACATGAACAAATAAATTTATTGCTAAAGAACATTTGCTTAGCCAAAAAAGCAAATCACATCTATCCCTAAATTAGAAGAGCTACCTTTATAAGGGCTAAACCTAAAAAACTATATCATTTATTATAAATTATTAATAGGCTAATTTTGACTGAATATTCCTTACCTAGAGCTTGGATTAGTTCTTAGCCTAATAAACTAGGCTAGAATAAATAAAATCAATCGTTGTAGGCTGATCTTCACCCTTACAACAGTAGGATAAGAATAAGATACAAAGCATTAGACAACTCACTTGAGAAGGTGCAATGAAGTCATTTAGGTCCGTCAGTTGAACAACTGAACTGAATGACTTACTCATGACTAGGTCAAACTTTTAACTAGGCAAATAAATGTTTATCTGTTTATTTAGAGAAAGCGAGGGGATCGTTTGTCTCATACAATAGAAAACCAAAAAATTATGGACTCTCTTATCGTGTGTTAAAAAATCCACGATGCTGCATTTCAAAATCTTTCAAGCCGTTCCCGTTTTGTTTGTAAACATTAAAGTATAACAAATACATTCAGCAACTCGTACTGTTTATGACAATATTATAAACATTTATCATTTATGTGTTCTAAGTGATTTTAAAAATTTTCTTAATAGAAAAATTATTCACAAAATTCTCTTGAACTGTACTCATTAAGATAGCAAATTTAATTTTTGTTTACCAAGCAATTTCTGTGAAGAATTATTCTATTTCCTTGTTCTCGTCTTCGATTGTGACTGTTCTATTTTCCAGCACATTGACAATCGAGGCCATGCTATCTTCTCAGAGTGTAGAAAAGGAGCACAACTCAGCGGTTTCAATGGAGGAACTTCTTATTGATTTCGAGAAGACGCTTATCGACACCCTGAAGGCCCCGGAGAAAAATGTGATTGGAAACTTGACTGGAATGGTCGACGGATACCTCAGTCGTAAAGATAGCGCTGCTATCTGTCCAAATATTTGCAAGATTATCGAGCGCCGTTTAAATGAGGTAAGCATTTTTGTAATGTCTTGCAGGAAACGACTGCATTTTATTTCGAACGATGTATGTATTGCCATTGGATTGTATTGTTAATCTAATAAAAAAATAACTCAAATTACCGTGCTTTCCACTGTTCAGAAGATCGCTTTGAAGATCTTTTTTCTCTCTCCCAGTCTCTTGTTACTTATAAATATACTAATCGCCTTTAAGGCTTTATGTTATGCTGCTTTTTTGTCTTCCAATCTTTTTACTTTATGTTCATTGATGAGAAAAAAAAATTTTGCTTAGGCATTTTGTCTTTTGTTTGCAGTTACATTTACTTTACGTTTTTTCCAACTGCTAAAATACATAAAAAACAAGAGAACTTAAAAGATTTCCGGTCGCACAGCATGCACAATTAAACTACTTACAGTAGAAATTAAAAAGGCACATTTTACAAGCCTTTCTCTTGCCTCGTTCTTTCCATTTGCAGGCCCAAGTAGGCAGGAAGCTGGCCCACCTCTACCTCCTGGATTCAATCGTCAAGAACCTGAAGACCTCCCAGTACCCGAAGCTGTTTGGGGCCAACCTGGTCCAAAGTTTTTCTGGCGTATTTCGCAAAGGTGACGAAAAGATGCGCAAGAAACTGTTCGAGCTGCGCAAGACCTGGAATGAGCACTTCAGCCAGCAGGTGCTGCATAGCTTAGACCTGGCCGTGCGGGAGATCGACCCGGCCTGGCCCATGCTGGCCGCGCCGCCCCCTGGCCAGCAGCAGCCAAACGGCAACACAGCGAGGAAGCGCTGTCATTCACCAGATTCGCCAGATTCCACCACTAGTCATCAGCAGCAGGCGGCAGCGGCAGCAGCGGCGGCGGCGTCTGGTGGAGACTCGAGCAGCAGCAGCCGGAAGCGGATGTCTGTCGCTGGCGGTGATTTCGTTATCGACACAGTCGGCGACTCCAAAGCCGTGGAGGCTCTGGCATCGGCCAGAACCGGAAGGCCTCAGCAGTCGGCGAACTCCAGGACAGCAGCCAAGCCGTCAGATGTTGACATGCGCAGCGGCTGGAATCAGTTTAGGCGGGTGCAGAGCGGCTCCGGCGATGTTGATATGCGCCAGTTCCAGACTGTAAGTCGCAGGCAGGTATATCTCCTTCACGCGCTGTGGTGTGTGCCATGCTTAGCTTCCTCATCAGCTTAGTCTCTAGTTAGAGAATCTACCATTCTGACACCCTCTTGTCCATCTATAGAGCTTCACTTCAGCTTTGCCTTTTACTGGATTCCATTGAAGCATTTGCACAATTTTGTACCTTAGAATGCATTTAGCATCCCTGCTTGATGCCTCTATATATTATTATTACAATGATTTGCATACGTGAATTCAAGCAATGCTCTGATTGTCCATCAATAAACTGAACCAGTCAGCAGCCGGCCTGTTCATGTGGCCAGCTGCCAGAGAGCAGTCTTTCGGATTGATAGAATTATTTTTTAACACAATACAGATTTTAACATTCAAGGCCTGTCTATGATGGCTGGAGATTCACACTGCGGCCGATAAGTATGTGCATTTATTGATAATCATCTATTTTACCCATTTTAATGGTTAATAAATACAGACAGCTCTCATAAATATATCATGCTGCTTCATGACTTTCTCCACACGTTTGTGATGGCGGTGAGGTGTTTGATAAGTACTAACGAATAACACAAACAGATGTGAGAGTGGACTATGCAAAAAACGACAGCCTACCTGTACTTTTATTGTCTAGCAGTATCTAATTAAGTAGTGATCTATCTGATCTTGCAATTTAGCTAGATTCTAGTAAGACGTCGAGAGTTATTGGCAGTATAGTTGAGATATAATCAATAAATAAATGACGAATAGGAAGCCGTCTTAACTGAGTCTTTGTCTTTCTCTATTTAATTGTGTTTCGCATTCCTGTTAAATTGTTTACCAAATTTTCCAACGAAATTAAGTTCGAGTTAATGTACTTTAGTGCTTTGGCTTAGTAACTGAGGTTAATTGTTTTATTAGAGTTTAAAATAGACATTTAAGTTAATGACTTGGTGAGAATAGCAACTCGTTTTTAGTTTATGTTTAATCTGTGTAAATTTCAGACGTGTGCTGTTAGTGAGCTGGTATTAATATACTCTACACTAAAAGCAAAGCTAGGCTTTTGTCAGAACCAGTTTGTTCCAGATATGGGGCTATTTATAGCGATTATTAGTAGCATATCTAGTTGCCAGTCTGGGTGCGTCATAGCTATAACTTGTTTTTGCTATCTTTCTCTACCTTCAACAACAGCATTATCTAAAGCCCTTTAAACGTACATCTGTTAAAAATATTGGAAGATTAAAATAGTATTTTTCGTAGGACACTACTAATATCCTGCTCATAGCCAATTGACATCTTTTTTAATTTTGTTTCTAATCAGAAAAGCCGCACTCGGCCCAGATACACGGTGAATAATTTCTAGTCGCTCTATTCTCTCTCCTCCCCTGACACCGCAAACCCCCGGTGAATCGCAGGATGACTCGGCCACGCCTGAGATGATGCGCAGTCAGGCGGCTCAGATACGCCGCATGCTGGGCAGCAGTTCCGGCGGCAGCCTGAGACCCGAGGTCCGACAGCAGCTCACCAGTTGTCTGAGAACTCTGGAATCTGAGCTGGCCGCAATGGGCGGTCAGCAGCAGCAGCCGGCCCAGGTTCCGCAGACGTCCGCCTCCTCCTCGGGCAGTCAGATTCCTCAGCACGTTGACAGCTTGCTGGATGCGCTGCTGGGCACAGCCGGTCAGCACCAGCCCACGCAGCCGACTACGGCGCCTATTCAGCAGCAGGTGGGCTTGCCGCATCCGCGAAGCCTGCCAAGCATGCCACCATCCAATCGTCACCGACAGCAACCCATGGAGCCGGTGTTTCACGATCTGTTCAGATGGCGAGTCACTGTGCCCGACATGCCGGAGTTCCCGCAGATTGGCTGCGATCCTCGCCTGCTGTCTCCAATGCGAGACCGGTTTGAGGCGTCCAGGAATATTCAAATTGATGGCGAGCTCAGACAGGTGAGGAATGGGAGCATTGTGCTGTAATGTCTCAAACTGGGGGTGAGGCCACATTCATTTTTGGCGCAGCCGCGGAGAGAAGGCTTGGGAGCTTTGCCTGCCTGAGGATGAGAAAGTTGGGTCTTGTAATGGACAGAATTAACTCGCTGGCTGCGGGTCTACTGTCACCAGGTGATGTGCCAGTGCCGCAGCCCTCTATCTAGTTATAAATTTTCTAATTACCTGGTCAATCGGTTGATATCCCAACCATCTCTCATCCCTCAGGTGGTGCTGGATCGTGTACAGCCGTTGCTAATCCTAGACGAGCAGCCCAGGGCCCTGCGGTTCAAGATGCCGCCAGGCGGGAAGATCCTGCTGCGAATTGATTCTCACCAGCCGGTTGAACTCAAGATCAACGCCTGCACGAAGGTTCTGTTTGGCCTGCGACCGCATCTGGTGTGCCTGGGCGGCCCGTTTCACGAGCTAATAGTGCACGGCCGGCCCTACAATGTGCCATTCAACGATTCTAATCCTGTTATAATCTCGCTTGGCGGATCGGCTCAGTTCGGCATCAGGCTGCAAGCCATCCTGGCCAATGGCCGAGCTGTCACACCGTCGCTGGACATCTGCCCGCCCATTCCGCGGTCCGTGATGCGCTGGGCAAACGAGGGCGCCTTCGGCAGTCCGCAGCATCTGCACCTGCCGCCTCTGAATCCGGAGCTGAACGCCTCCCAGCATCATCAGCAGCAGCAGCAGCCTGACACTGCTCAGCAGTCGCAGCCGGTGCCTCAAGCGGCTCAGCAGCAGCCGCCACCGCAGCAGTCGGTGCCCACAGTGTTTGAAGTATTCGAGAATCTCATCAAGCACGGCATCATCAAGAAGACCAACGCCGAGGATTTGCCCGAGCCCGATCTCACCAGCTTTGAAGGCATCGACAAGCCGCTGCCGATGATTCCAAAGCGCCTGTACGAAGGCTATCAGTGCCCGCAGTGCGGCCTGCGGTTCAACAGCGAACAGGCGCCTGAGTGCCGCGACCACATGGACTGGCACTACCAGCGCCGGGCTGCTCTGTTTGGCGTCACCATCCGGTCCAGGATGTGGTTTCCTCACTGGACCGCCCTGGTCAAGGGCGAAGATCCGGCTGAGCTGGCCGCCGCCGCAGCTGCCGCCGCCGCCGCAGTCGCCGCTGCTGCCAAAGCTGCGGCCACCAATTCCAAGAGCAGATCCGGCAAGGCTCAGAAATCTTCGCTTGATTTCACCGCTAGAAAGGTGAGTTCGAAATCACTGATCATGGATTTTACTTGGCCCAGGACTTTCTTCCGTTTGACATTAAATGTTTTCTTTCTGCTCATTGCACCTTCTAGGAGCAGCAGCAGCAGCAGCAGCAGCAAGTCAGCCGAGTCTCCGCTTATCCGGAGCCTGAGCGCAACGTCTGCGGCGTCTGTTTCGAGACATTCGAGAATCGCTGGGACGACGACGCCGAGGACTGGATGCTGCTGGACTGCGTGCGGCTGCCAGACGGCGGCATTTATCATCCGGTCTGCGCCGAGGACGCTGGCAAGGTGCGTGTGGACGATGACGAAGCCGACGTCAAGAAGGAAGACATCGCCGACCAGGAAGACTCAACTCCGTCGGAGCTGCTGACTAATCCCGCCGCGGCGCTGTTGAGCATCCTGAATGGCCGGAATCAACCAGCGTCGCCTTGTGCTGCCGCTGCTGCTGATGCCGATTCTAAAATGTCAGCTGATGCTGTCAGCGTGAAGTCTGAGATCAAGACTGACGATGATGATGACGATAATGTTGGACCTTCTGTTGGTCGTTTGGTCGATCATGAAGCTGAGATTGGTCATGACACATCAGCTGACGATGAGCATCGGGAGTCAGTGGCAGTTGGTCATGACACATCAGCTGAAGATGAGCATCAGGAGTCAGTGGCAGTTGGTCATGACACATCAGCTGACGATGAGCATCTGGAGTCAGTGGCAGTTGGTCATGACACATCATCAGCTGACGATGAGCATCTGGAGTCAGTGGCAGTTGGTCATGACACATCATCAGCTGACGATGAGCATCGGGAGTCAGTGGCAGTTGGTCATGACACATCATCAGCTGACGATGAGCATCTGGAGTCAGTGGCAGTTGATCCCGATTCCGTCGATGTTGACTTAGTCGCATCTGCTGAAGCCAATAACGATGACAATTGATATGGCATTCGACTGTGCATATGCCTAGCTCCAAATTGCCAAGGCTTTGTATATGATTAACTAGTTATAATTAAATACAGAATCTGCCTTATTAAAATAGATATTTCACTGGATTTCTCGAACGCAGCTTATGAATTTCAACTGCCCTTTTTTGTGTTATTTAAATACCTGTCCTCCTATGTGACCAGTTAAGCTACTTTTTAATGCTACTTTTTTGTAGACAAAAGATTGTCAGTAGTAAGTTAAGGATGTAAATTAACTGGACTGTGAGATTCGACTGTGTTAATTCCTCCTAAAGTGCAAAGCATTCTATTTACATATTCTGCATTAACTGCATTGACTTGGATCTGTTTCTGTACCAGTAATTATTTAATTAACTGTGTGAAGGGTCTGGCCTAGATGTCGCAGTGATTGTTTTTATTTTTTAAATAAATTTGACACTAATGGACTTTGCTTGTGCCGCCTTGTTGTATTATAGTCGCTCGTATAATAATAATCATTATAAATACGCAATCTTCGGTTACCATAGGAACCTAACGAATGTTCATTAAACGCCTCTCTAACTGCTAATTTAGGTTTTATCTATCTATCATTTACTGGTATCTGCTACAGGTTTTGGATAGGATTGGCCATAGACTAAATAAACCTAAGGCTGATGTTCCAGAATGCTGTGCATCTAGCTGATACCGTATATGGTCTTACATGCTGTGCTTTTATTGCTTTGACTGTTTATTCAGTAATTTGTTCCGCTTGCCGAATAACTTAACAAAAGACTGCGATTCTTAAATTTGATATATATTTTTCTCTATTTAATTAGCTTCTCGCATTACTGTTGTTCCTCTGGTTCATATAAAAAATATACTAATATAAGTATACGCTGCAGTGTTGTTAAATAAAAATATTTTCTGTAATTGAAACTGGTTCTTTTTTCCTTTGCAAGTTTGTCGCAAAGGCTTGTCGTGCAAGAGCCAACCTCCAAGGCACAGTGAGAGTGTACACTTCCTGACGATGAGAAAGTCAGGGCAGATGTACACACCTGCGTTAGCGTGTGCGTGCGTAGAGTATCTGTGCGTGTGTGCTCAGGGGTCAGCGAAATGGGCAGAATTGCCTTCTCTCTGGCCTCGGGTCTAGTTCAGTGTCACGAAATGTATTGTGCAATTGTTATTACACAATTGTGTAATAGAGATGAGATGGAGGAGAGATCAGACTCGGGAGAGATCAGACAAGGGAGAGATGAGACAGGAGAGATGAGTCCCGGGAGAGATGAGACAGAGGAGAGATGAGACAGGGAGAGATGAGACAGGAGAGATGAGTCCCGGGAGAGATGAGACAGAGGAGAGATGAGACAGGGAGAGATGAGACGGGGAGAGATGGGTCTGTCGCGGCTTTCTTAATTGTCTCCCCAGGTTCTTTGCACCTTTCGTATGTTCAACTTTCATTCTTCACAGTCAGTTTGTCACCTGGCTCTAAATCTGTCTGCTTCTCTACATTAGCCCTTGATTTCGCGATCTTTCTTCGCATTCAGAGCCGTAACGACCGCCTCTTACTATGTCGACACAATTAAGCGCACGATTTTTAGGAAAGTCATTTTTAGAAAGAGATGAGACTGTGAAGAGGTTTACTAGTTTGAGTATCTGCAGCCTTCACTGTGCTCACACTGCCATCTGCAGCCTTCACTGTGCTCACACTGCCATCTGCAGCCTTCACTGTGCTCACACTGCCATCTGCAGCCTTCAGTGTGCTCACACTGCCATCTGCAACCTTCACTGTGCTCACACTGCCATCAGCAGCCTTCACTGTGCTCACACTGCCATCTGCAGCCTTCACTGTGCTCACACTGCCATCTGCAGCCTTCACTGTGCTCACACTGCCATCTGCAGCCTTCACTGTGCTCACACTGCCATCTGCAGCCTTCACTGTGCTCACACTGAAATCTGCAGCCTTCACTGTGCTCACACTGAAATCAGAAGCCTTCACTGTGCTCACACTGCCATCTGCAGCCTTCACTGTGCTCACACTGCCATCTGCAGCCTTCACTGTGCTCACACTGCCATCAGCAGCCTTCACTGTGCTCACACTGCCATCTGCAGCCTTCACTGTGCTCACACTGCCATCTGCAGCCTTCACTGTGCTCACACTGCCATCTGCAGCCTTCACTGTGCTCACACTGCCATCTGCAGCCTTCACTGTGCTCACACTGCCATCTGCAGCCTTCACTGTGCTCACACTGCCATCTGCAGCCTTCACTGTGCTCACACTGCCATCTGCAGCCTTCACTGTGCTCACACTGCCATCAGCAGCCTTCACTGTACTCACACTGCCATCTGCAGCCTTCACTGTGCTCACACTGCCATCTGCAGCCTTCACTGTGCTCACACTGCCATCTGCAGCCTTCACTGTGCTCACACTGCCATCTGCAGCCTTCACTGTGCTCACACTGAAATCTGAAGCCTTCACTGTGCTCACACTGCCATCTGAAGCCTTCACTGTGCTCACACTGGCATCTGAAGCCTTCACTGTGCTCACACTGCCATCTGCAGCCTTCACTGTGCTCACACTGCCATCTGCAGCCTTCACTGTGCTCACACTGCCATCTGCAGCCTTCACTGTGCTCACACTGCCATCTGCAGCCTTCACTGTGCTCACACTGCCATCTGCAGCCTTCACTGTGCTCACACTGCCATCTGCAGCCTTCACTGTGCTCACACTGCCATCTGCAGCCTTCACTGTGCTCACACTGAAATCGGAAGCCTTAACATCTCCAGCCGCCGGGGCCAGAGTTTCAGAGCCACTCGGGGTTGTTTTCTCGTCCGATGTCAAGGTCTATGCTTGTGAGGAGCCCCTGCAATTGGCAGTGCTAGTTGTCAATGCCTCAGTGCATTTAAATGACAGCTTCAACACAAATTCAAATCTGCACTCCGCTTTCGGTTTGAAATTCTTTACCGAGTCCGTCAACAATTCTGAGTTTTTCTTTCTTGAATTACCATTTTACACAGCTCCTACGTCGTATTTCCTTCTACAAGTGCAACTAGTTGGGAAGCGAATCGTTTATAGCTGCATTGTTTAATAAGAAAAGTAACGATCTAATAGCGTTACTGGGAAGAACTCACAATTAGAAAAGGAAATGGAATGCAGCGGAAACACAATGCTCGTAATCCCTAATTATCAGAGGAACTTTTAATCAGATTTGCTCGCTCTTAATGCATCCATATTTTGGGATTTTCCGTTTAATCGGCTTTGGGATAAAATTTAAAAATCTCTAGAATGCGGAAACGAAAATTTGGGTTTTTCAAGGAACTGCGTGATTAGCCTTCTAAACTTTCAAAAGCTGATTTTATAGGATTAATTTCTTTTTTCGCTCTAACTTGTTGCGTGTCTCTTTTTCCGCTAACGAATCTGCCTGAGGTAATTGCTACATCAGGTGCAAAATCTTAAAGACTAAAGTACAAGCCGTGATCAATGGTTCTTAGTTCATGGCTCAGTACCATTCTGTCAGCTGAGTATCATTCTGTCAGCTGAGTATCATTCTGTCAGCTGAGTATCATTCTGTCAGCTGAGTATCATTCTATCAGCTGAGTATCATTCTGTCAGCTGAGTATCATTCTATCAGCTGAGTATCATTCTGTCAGCTGAGTATCATTCTGTCAGCAGAACGTCATTCTGTCAGCAGAGTATCATTCTATCAGCAGAACGTCATTCTGTCAGCAGAGTATCATTCTATCAGCAGAACGTCATTCTGTCAGCAGATCAGCGTCATTCTGTCAGCAGATCAGCGTCATTCTGTCAGCAGAGCGTCATTCTGTCAGCAGATCAGCGTCATTCTATCAGCAGAGCGTCATTCTGTCAGCAGAGTATCATTCTATCAGCAGAGCGTCATTCTGTCAGCAGATCAGCGTCATTCTGTCTTGACTTACTTGACTTAGCGGCAGGGAGCCTCCATGACGGACGCAGCGAGGAGGCGGCTGATGCCGCCCATATCGCTAACCCCTGGCAGAGGCTCCCCCCCGTCATTCTGTCAGCAGAGCGTCATTCTGTCAGCAGAGCTCCCCCCGTCATTCTGTCAGCAGAGCGTCATTCTGTCAGCAGAGCGTCATTCTGTCAGCAGAGCTCCCCCCGTCATTCTGTCAGCAGAGCGTCATTCTGTCAGCAGAGCGTCATTCTGTCAGCAGATCAGCGTCATTCTGTCAGCAGAGCGTCATTCTGTCAGCAGAGCGTCATTCTGTCAGCAGATCAGCGTCATTCTATCAGCAGAGCGTCATTCTGTCAGCAGATCAGCGTCATTTTATCAGCAGAGCGTCATTCTGTCAGCAGATCAGCGTCATTCTGTCAGCAGAGCGTCATTCTGTCAGCAGATCAGCGTCCATTCTGTCAGCAGAGCGTCATTCTGTCAGCAGAGCGTCATTCTGTCAGCAGATCGTCATTCTGTCAGCAGAGCGTCATTCTGTCAGCAGAGTATCATTCTATCAGCAGAGCGTCATTCTGTCAGCAGATCAGCGTCATTCTGTCAGACTATTTATACGCTGTCCTATTTCAGTTTCAGCCCAATTAGTTCTCAAACTGCACTCCGGGCCATGTAACTATTATTTAGGTGTTTTTTTCGCACCTGTGTCGCCCGCAGTTTATTTTTGTGTTTCTGCTTTCAATGCAGATTTTCTCCCACTCTTGGCTCACGAATCCCGGCTGCGCTGCCTGTTGGATTAAGACTAATAACAAATGAACAGGGGGGGATATTTCACGCAGCCAGACTGCCTTAATAACGCCGAGGCCATCGCTCACGCCAACTTTCTGCTCCAGCTGCCGCAGCCACCTCACATCCGCCCAGCTACCTTATCCTTCTGCTCCTTCGTCCCGGCGATAATTACTGCCTGGCACATCCTCTCGCCCAATCCCCAGCAGATCTCCCCCTAGACTGTTGTGTCCCACTTTCCCCGGGCTGGCCAGTCTCGAGCTCGGACTCGAGTGGACCGCTCCGAGAGCCGCTGCCCACCCACCTCCTCCTTCGGACTGACTGAGTCCTACTGGAAATCAGGAAGAAGAGAGGGCTTGAAGGACGAGCAGCGGCTGTCAGGTAAAACCAGCAGCAGCAGCAGCGGCAGCAGCTAAACAAACTAGCCCATCAGCTCACCGACAGCCACTTCAAAGCAACGAACTATAAATCTTGTCTGAGAATCCAGGTCTCAAATAAAGGTGATTCGGCTTCGGGTCTGAGTCCCAACTCGGTAAGTAGTCAGCCTAATTGGCAGACTTAGCAGAGCGGGCGTTCATGCTTCTGTTAATTGCAATCCAATCATAATTATCATAATTATAGCACTTTAAGACTATGATTAAGCAACGTTTTTCTTAATTGATTCTTAAATTTCAACCAGCGCGCACACAATTTCACTGACCGGCTAAACCTGCCAGATGGGTCACTGCTTGTCAAAGCGCAGTCTAGGACGCTGCGACAGTCCAGACGTTGATGACGTCGAAAACGACAACGTCAACTGTGACGAGAGCGAACCTCAGGACAGCGGTGGCAGTGCGAGCAGCGGCAGGCGGCTGTCCGCCACCTCGAAGCAGCAGCGCCGGGAGCAGAAGCGCAGATCGACCTCCGCAACGAAGTCTGATGAATTAGAGTCAGGCAGACATTGCCAAGAGCTGCTTACTGAGGACGAGGCCACCTCTCCGACTACACCGGAGAGCTCCGGGCGTCGACTGTCTTCAGCAGCGCCGCTGCAGAGGCAGCACTGGTCGCATCAGCAGGAACAGAGTCTGCACGCCAGGCGGTATCGGCAGAGGTCTGCGTCGACCCCGGCGGTGCCCAAGTTCAAGCCGAAGACGTCACCCGCAGCCGCCGCCGCCGCCCTCAAGCAGAAGTCACATCGGGACGAGCTCTTCGGCGAGCTGCCTGAAGCTGCCTCGGCTGCCGCCAAGGAGGAGATTGAATTCCTGCGAGGCCTGGTCAAGGCCGGCCTGCTGCCTGTGAAATCCTACCGCAAGATTTCGCTGGAGGTGCTGATGGACGATCTGGCAACAAGCGGAGGTGGTAACGGCGGTTCGAATACCACAGTGGCGGTGCCGGAGCTGCCCACTCTGGACGAAGAGGATCCAGGTGGCGGTGGCGGTGGCGGCGGCGCCGGTGCGAGGCCCTCTGTGAGCCCATCAGCCGGAGCAAAGCGGGGCCGCCACTGTCAGGGCGGTGGCGCCGTCGTCGGAGAAAGGGCAAACAACGGAAGGAACTCGTGCGCAAATTGATGCTTCGGGTCATTTGAGAGTGGCTTTGATTTCGAACAAAGCTAATGGCGATTGTACCTTAAAAGGGAATCTGCATAAACGGATTGACCCTGTATATGTCTCAGTTGACTCACCGTGTGTCGTTTCTATCAGGCTAGGCTTTTTCGTGTCGTCTAGTCGATGTAAAGTAAAAAAATGATGGCCGGTAAATGCTGCTGTAAATTGAGTCAATTTTTCGGGCGTTCACTGCACTATAGGATGTTTTGCACTTTAGTCTAAAGTACTCGCTTCGGTCTGAGCTATTTTTGAATTAAAAAAACGGCATGGGAGAATAAACTGCTTGCCTGGTTGCTGATAAAGCTTTTGTTAAAGCCATACATGGAAGTTACTACTGAAATTACTAATGACAGTAGCTAGACCATCGAGAGACAATGCTGCCCTTTCGGCTGACACCTGAACACAAACAGCACACAATCACAGGTGTGTAGATCTGCATGTGAATTAATTAGTAAATTAATTTAGCCTTCTTTGCCACTCACCCCTAAACAGAAGGTTTTCGTGTCCTTTTGTGTCCGGAAAATTTGAGTTCTAACTGTCAAATAGCAGCTTAAAACTTCATCCTCCAGTTAATTTCCGTTTGACCCGCGCACTCCCCCGCTAATGAGCATCCGATAATCAGAAACCCATCGTAAGGATGCGGCCCCAGCAAACATCTATGAAAGATATTTATGAAGAAAATTACTTTTGGGCCCAACAATATCGACTTAAAGACAGTCATTGCCAGATCATTGGACAGCTTTGATGAATTGTGAGCTCTTGTTTCAGTAATAATACTACGAAGTCTCTCCTGATTATTAGCCGCCCGCGTGCGTGCCCAATGAATGGGCGAAATATACGCCAATCTGTATTGTGAGCAGCTAAAGGCTAAAAAATAGCGAAATAAAATTGTAGCCTAAGGGCAGGTGAAGTTGCTTCTTTGCTAATTAGTTTAATGCGTAAATTCGATGTGATTACCTGCATTATGATATTAACAGGAAGGTATTAACTGGAACGAATGACTTGAACATTCTGAGAGATATCACTCTCCCTGTGTTCTTCTTCTGTGAGTCGGAAAATTCCATAAATAGCATTCTGGGGACAAAAAATGGGAGTGAAGTTGATAGGATTTGAGCTTAAGGATGAGAAACAGCATCAGTTATCTTCTTAAATATTTCGGAGGCATCTATGAAGCTGAAATGAAGCCATTTCAGTGTGGAAGCCGTCGGCTTGAAAGTAAGCACGCATTTTTCCAGTGTGTTTAAAAAATCGGCTCGTTAAACAAGAAATATGATGATGTTCCCAAAGGAACTTTAAATAAAGCAGTAGAACTGCGTGCAATCACGTGGATTTCTTTGACTTTTTTAGCCTCTTGAACATGAGATGTTAGTCGATTCGAATATGATGATTTGGAATTATGTCACAAGAGCATTCATATGATATCAGCTATTACGTACGAGTGGACTAAAAAAGTGTATGTTATCCACTTCAGTTTTAAACATCAGTACTGAAACTTGATCTAGCTTTGCAAGTGACCAAATTTGGTCACTCTCTCAGAGTTAGATTTACATCAGAAAAATCAACTAAAAAGTTGGTTAAAAGTATTGTGAGCTCATCCAGTATCTACTATTCCACATTTTAAGTATGTCGTAATACATGCGGTAATGTTTGCTAACTTTTTAAATAGCGAAATTAGATCTCTTCAGTTACGATAAGATTAAAATAGGCGCAATTCAAAGCGTTTTACATCATCAGGGGGGTCATAGTTGCTAGTTCAATACACTAAATCCTAAAATGTACTACGAGCACTTCAAAGTATTTTTATATTGGCTGCTTCGTTTAGTGAAAATTTAAACTGGAGATTCTCTTCCAAAAATCGATTTGGTGGTAAATCGTAGAAAATGAAAACACATTAAAGCTGGAAAACACTCAGTTAAAAGAAACCCATTTGCCTCCTCTTTTGTTGTCGCTCGACATTTTGTTCCTCACCTGTCTCACCTATTCTCAGAGAATAACTCGATGCTTTCCATAGCTTCGTTATCCGAATTGCGTCTAGAAGTGTCAACATCACTGTCAAAACAGAATAATGCGTGGTGGCTTGACGCGATGCTTTGTTGGGTTTTTGTTTTTAGTCGCTGTGGAAACGCTGCAAACAGCGGCACTTGAAACTTGATCAATTGGGACAAAAATATATTCTCTCAAGAAAAAATTCTAGCTACTTAAAAACTGTGCTGTCTAGAAAAATAACAAAAATGAGAGCCAAAATGCAAAGATTCCCAGAACTATTTCATTTGCTTTTGCTGCCATTCCTGTCACATTGTTTTTCCGGCCAGATGAGCTCATTGTTCTCCCACTGACATGTCACGTCAAGGTAGATGTTAAGTGAAGAGAGGAAGTGGACTACCAACTGGCAGCCCTAAATGGAAACTAGGGAATATAAATTTAGAGAACAAGCTCTTCATCTAAAAGTAGACTTGCTGCTCAGACAAACCACGTTACATTTCAACTGGTAGAGAACTCTTTCCAGAAGTTATTAGAAGACAAAACGAGGCGCACACAATGGTGCCATCCGGTCAAGTTATGGCCAGCGGTCAAGCCATTCTGCTCGTGCTCTGCCAGCTGGCTTCTCCGACTTTGACGTCGTCAGCAACAGGACAGTTCCTGCAGCGCGAGGTAGGCAATTGTCATCCGTGGCCATCGGCGTTGAAACTTCCTGCCGAGATTCAGCAGCAACCGCTGGACTGCGTGAAGCTGTGCTCCACTGTCACCGGGACTCGAGCCGTACAGGTGCAGGCTCAGGCGGGTGGCGGCTACCAGTGCGAGTGCTACGGCGGTGACAATCAGTACACCGAGGCCAGGCCCGGGTGTCAGCGCTGGAAACTTACCGACTATGCTCTGAAGCCGTCAGCCATGGTAAAAACAATACCAATGTTGTTATTACACAGTTAGAGCGGTCAGTAGTGTGTAAGGCTTTTGTCTATGGTCCATTGCGCTATTGGTACTATTCCACATTCATAGCGGGAATCATTATTGACCACTTGTTTGAAATCTCCCTTTATAGTAAAAATAATATTAATTGCAGGAGGGCTGTGGGCAATGGCACATCATTTGGTGACACTAGACCCGCAGCCAGCGAGGACGCAATTCTACTCATTTCGCTGACTCCTGAGCAATCACGCGCACAGATACTGTACGCAGGCATACGCTCACACAGGTGAGCCCTGACTTTCTCATCGTCAGGCAGTGTACATTTCACTGTGCCTTGGAGGTTGGCCCTCAAGTGCGTAAATTGCACGACAAGCCCCCAAGCCTTCTCTCCGCGGCTGCGCCCCAAATGAATGTGCATGGCCTCGCCGTGGAATCGAACTTAGGGACCTTGGTGCGAGAGGCAAATGCGTTAACCGCTCTGCCACCGACCCTCCAGAATGTTTACCGTAATGTAAAATCAGTGGTCATTGATTCCCGCTATGAATTTGTCATAATACCAAAAGTGCATGGTTTTCTCGAGCATTATTTAATTAGTATTACCTGCCTTGGAATTTCATGGGAGCCACAAAATTGCACGACAAATTAATGTGGCCTCGCCGTTGATTCGAGCTTAGGGACCTTGGTGCGAGAGGCAGATAGATGCACTCTTACGTCACTTACCCAGAGAGGAATGTCTATAAAAATGTGTTTCTAGAATGTTTTTTAAATGATAGTGCTTCATTTTTTTCAGGAAACCTGGACCCAACTTCCCGCTCATTGGCATCCGATTCGCTCCAGCAACAAGCTGGTATTCGGTGTCACGGACTTGCTGCTCGGCTCAGCTGCCGCTGCGGCTGCCTGCTCCGCTGCCGCGCCAGGGGCCCGATTGTACTCGGTGAAGAGTCTGCAGGATTTGGTCAACCTACAGGTATGAGTTCAGGTGTTTTGTATGATCGATTTAAATCCCATGTTTGAATGCTTAGTGCAATAAGATCGTCACGTCTTATTTATTGATCCCTATAATTTACCTGATCGCATGCAGGGTTACCTGAGCAGTCGCTTCGGAGCCCTGACACGCCTGAACGCCTCCTTCTGGATTGATGACCAGTTTACTCCGGGAACAGCTCGACAGTGTCCGGTGATCTCGGTAGCGGATGGCAATCTGAACGGCCCCATCAACTGTGTGGGTCTGGCCTATTATCCCATCTGTCAGGCCAACTTGTGCATTCCTGATTTCGTACCTGGAAGCGGAGGGTCGTCCAAGTCGGGCCAGCAGCTTCTGACATTTGCACGAAGGAATGGATCCCTGCACTGCCTGCGCTTCGACGCGAGCGCCGAGTTTTTGGCCAGCGACTCCTGCGGTGGAGCGGCCTCTCTAGCGCAGCTGAGCTCTGATCTGGCTTTTGCTCAGCTCAAGGATGTTCTGCTTGGCAACCAGAACCGTAAGTGAGCATGCTGGACTGTGCAGCAAATTGTGAATTTACAAGCATCCTGTTCTTTATCCGCAACAGTTCGAAATCAGTCTCTGTGGATTGCTGGTCCAGCAGCCGTTCCCATGGTGACAACCAAAACCGGAATCAGCAGCGGCTGCGTGCAGCTTCGTGTTGGCGACAATTCAAGCGTCTTCAATGGAAGCTCCGTAACTTCCGCAAGCTGCGGCACTCCAGCGATGCGCGTTTGCGAACAGAAAATCAGCGTCGATGCTGACGACGTTCTACTGCCGGTAAGACAGATCCAAGTCGGGATTGATCCAAGTCAGGATTGATCCAAGTCAGGATTGATCCAAGTCAGGATTGATCCCAGTCAGGACTGATCCCAGTCAGGATTGATCCAAATCAGGATTGATCCAAATCAGGATTGATCCAAGTCAGGATTGATCCCAGTCAGGATTGATCCCAGTCAGGATTGATCCCAGTCAGGATTGATCCAAATCAGGATTGATCCAAGTCAGGACTGATCCCAGTCAGGATTTAACCCAGTCAGGATTGATCCCAGTCAGGATTGATCCCAGTCAGGATTGAACCCAGTCAGGAATCCCGAACTCGATGCTGTTCCAACAGACGCGCTGTCCGGGCCTATTAGAGTCGCGGTTGCCACTCCGTCAGAACAACCGGTGCCTTTTCGTCTCAGCTACTCCGGCGACCAGCGTGGCTGCCGCCGCCGCCTCATGCTCATCGACATCGGCTGGTAGCGGGCTCTTCGCGGTGAGCAGCAGCTCAGACTACCAGCTGGCCAGACTGTACGCGGCACAGAGACTGTCGCAGAGCTCTGGAGGGGCCACCAGGCTCTACTGGTTTACTGACAGTCGCCCGGGTTTCGCAACGAAGTCGTGCGCCTTTCTAGATAGTTTCGGCCAGCTGACTCACCTGAGCAGTGCAGCCGAGTGCTCAACTGTCGCAGCCAACGATCCCATGCTAGCACTGTGCTCAGTTGAGTTCTGCCTGGCGGGCCAGTCGGCCAATCGAATCCGAGTCTTCTCGCCGACCCCAGCGGAAGTGTTCTGCCATCACTACACAACGGCTAGCGTCGGGAGCTCGGCGGCTTGTCCAATATCCGGCACGGCACTTGCTCGGCTGGAGTCCATGACCATTTTTGAGGAAATGCGCGCCACCATGGTTTCAAGGGGATGTGAGTGAGGTCTTTGATGACTGATTCCATTGGTACATTCTGATCTACACAACCCTAAAGTAATCCTTAATGTATCCTGAAGGTATCCTGAAGGTATCCTGAAGGTATCCTGAAAGTATCCTGAAGGTATCCTAAACGTATCCTGAAAGTATCCTAAACGCTTTTTCTCTGTGCCTTATTGATCAACAGGGATAGGTGTTAATTTTTGGATCTCTCCAACTGGATCCAGCGGCCTGCTTGGCTCCCTGCTAGGCGGCAGCTGCGTGCAGATGCAGGTGACGTCACTCGGCACTAGCGTGAGTTTGGCTCTGTCCTCAGTGCTGCTCTGCTTGGGCTCGAATCCGCAAGTCTGCGCCGTTAAATTCACACTGACCTCACCGGCTTTCAGTGTGAGTGGCTGCCGTGACGGCCTTGATGTTTTCAGGAAACTGTTGCTTTGATAGTAGCTTCTCAACAGAAGCCTCTAAAAGTTTCTGTTTTATCTGATTAGCAAATAAACGTTTGCTTCGTTGCGTCATTATTTCTCTATATTGTGCCCTCTCTGTTTTTGTGTCTCCTCTTTGTGCTTGGCCACGATTGGCTGGCCTGGGCTGCTTACACCGAGCCCTGGGCGAGCCAGGGTTTTTTCCTACCCCCCTGCGCGCGGGCCATTGGCTGTGGTCGGGTGTGGCCTGTAAGTGTCTCCCATGACACCCCTGTCCCGGTGTTCTTATTTTTAGACCCATGAGAGCCCTTGTGCTCGCTTCAACCTGGAACCCGTCCCTAAAAGTGCATAAAATAAACAGCCCACATTGTTCTACAATTCTAAAAACCGTCAGTCTGCGTTCGTTCCATCATTTGACTGCCACGCGACGATCGGGAAGCTTAGCTCCGGACTTGGGAGGAAAGTAATAAAAACGCTCTGTTTACTTATGCAATTTTGTGATAATGTGAACCCCTGAACCGCAGAGCTCGTGCCCCGGCTATCCGACTAGCTGGAATGCGCAACGCCACTCCAACGTGTGCACTTTCTGCAACCTCGGCGACACTCTCGCCTACGATGATGTCGCATCGCCTGGACGGGCCTGTGGAGGTCAGCGACTCTTCACGGCGACCAGTGACGAGGACCTGCTGCTACTAGCGAGCTACGTCAACGTTCAGCTCGGAGTCACCTCCTCGACGACGCAGTTCTGGTTCACCGATGCGCGACTTGCCGAGTGGGTTCAGAGACGTCGGTGCAGCCTGATCAACGGTCTGGGTCAGGTGACCTTCGCCGAGACTGACTCGCAGTGCGGCCAACTGGGCAGCCACTCTGCGATCTGCCAGGAGGACCTGTGCTTCGGCGGAGCCTTGGCGCCGCTGCCTCCAATCCGCTGGCTGGACGTCTGGCAGGACGGAGACCAGCTGCGCTGTCACCTTCTTGTGACCGACGCTGCGGCTACGACGGGAGCGGCTCAGGCCAGCTGCGGTGATGGCCGACTGGCGGTGCTCAGCTCTGATGGCGTCTTCAACCGGATTAAGACGCTCGTCCTCGAAGCCACCAGTGAGAGTCGGGAGCGGGACTCGAGCAAATAATTATAATAAAAGTTATAATTGTGGGCACATCTAGCCAGACTTTTTTATAGTCAGTCATTGTGCACAATCAATGTGCCTTTTTGGGTCGGCCCTCATGGGCGTAAATTGCAGGACAAGACCCCAAGCATTCTCTCCCCGTCTTAAACCCAAATTAATGGTGGCTCGAGAGACAGTCGCAAATAATTTGGGAATTATAAATGCTACTATAAGTACGAAACGGTGCAAAATTGCTTTAATTAAGTGCTGTAGAAGTGTGACCAAACTTTTTGAAGATGTTTTTTGATTCTGATTTTACTATTTAAAGTCTTGAAGAATAGGGAAAAGGCGCAATTAAAAAGGGCTTAAGCCACAAGTGCCGCAACTGAGTTGAGTGCCATCTGCTTCTCCAGGAATCATGAAAGAATTAGTGCCAATAAATGTAAAATAAACACACACGCTTGAGTGGCATTAGCTGCATGGTCACTGTAGCTGATGCGGGGCAAAGGTGCCAAAACAGCACGTCCAAGCGGTGTGGCAATCAAACTGACAGCTTGCTCAGTCATGCGCCCAGGGACCCCCGCTGAGGCCACAGAAGCGAAGCAGAAAGACAAAGTCTTTGGAGACTCAAAAGCAATAACTTCTCTATAAAGCTTTTAATTATTATTACTTGTGCTCAAACTTGGTAGCACAGCCAGCGGGTGATGAGCTCTCAGAGATTGTTACACTGTGAACGCAGAATTGCCACATTTAGGTCGGACTTTATTTAGACATTCTGAACAAAAAATGCTTGTCTATTCTTTATCCAGATTTCAATACATTTATCATTCGTGTTAAACTAAAGTTATCGACCAAATTCTTAACCTCCCTGCAGTGTCCGGCTCTTCATTCTGGGTTGCTGGAAGTGACTCAGCACCGCTGATAGCCGCCAAGATTGGTCAGAGCTCACCCGGCTGCGCACTGCTCAAAATCTCGAGCGCTTCAGCGGCCTTCGACTCAGCCTCTGTGAGAGCAGCAGCCCTGTCAACCGGCTGCTCGGCACGAGCTCGCTTTGTCTGCCAGAAGAACATATCAACCCTGGCGTCAAGCGATTCAGCTGCTGTCGATTCCTCGCCAGGCTCTACTGTGCTACCATCAGATCGATGTCCATCAAGGACCACTGGTTACAGCAATGTCACGAACCTCCGGCTAGTGCTAACAGGCATCACCGGTGGGGATCAGTGCTACTGGATGGCTGCTGGAGTCTCCACCGTGGTGTACAATGGACCCGTGTACTGCGGTGGCCGGCACATGGTCAGCTTGGATCCGGATGACTACCTGGCTGCGCGAAGGTACGCCAGGAGTTTGCCAGCAAACTGGACTGTCGCCTGGCTCTGGGGCGAGACCGACAGGTGGTCCAGCCATCTGGCCACGAGACTGGGCCAGCTGAGAATCTCTCCCGGTGAGCTGTGGCCGTTCTCCAATCGGCTGGTCATCGACTCGACAGGCGATCTGACGCGATGCGACGGTACTCAACAAGTTGGTGTGCTCTGTCGCAGTGGACCTCTGTGTCCTGGCGTTGACGGCTTCCTTGGAGGCGCCTTTGTCAACGGGAGCTGTGTGTACGCCACCGCGAATGTTCTGCACGCGTCCAGCGCCGCGTTGAGCTGCGGCGGAGTGGACACCGATGCGCGTCAGTTGGCGACACCTTCGATGGCGGTGTCCTCTGCTGTAACAGTGGAGTTCGCTGATCTCCGAGATGCTCTGCTCAGATTCGGTCGTGAGTTATCCTCAGCGGTGAACAATGCTAGTAGTCACCTGTACTTTAGGTGGAGCAAAGCTGGCTGCTTGAAGGGGGTGAGTGGCAGAGCGAGGTCTAACGCGTTCGCCTCCCGCAGAGCGAAGACTTGGGTGGCTTGTCTAGGGATTTACGTCTCCTTTGAGACACAGTGAGAGTGTACACTGCCGGACAATGAGAAAGTCAGGGCCTGTCAGGCTTACACACACCTGTGTGAGTATGAGCCTGCGTACAGTCTATGTGTGAGTGTGTGCTCAGGAGTCAGCGATATGGCCTCGCTGGCTGCGGGTCTACTGTCACCAAATTATGACAAGCTTCTGATATTGAGATAATCAATAATTTGTATAATCTAGTTGTCTCAACTTTCGATGCCAAATTCGCAGTTGGCAACACCAGCCTCTGGTTGGCGGCCCCTGGCCCCGGCCAGTGCTCGATCCTGCGTGTCAGCGGCTCAAACAGCAGCGAGTCCGACTCAGTCAGCACTGGCGTCTGCTCCCTGCTGCAGCCGCCGAACCGAAACCTCTGCGGTGTGTACTGGACCGACAAACTGCTCTGAAGGCGCTGTCTGATGGTGGAAATAGATCACTGTTTTCGCAAAGACCTACGTTTATACGACCGGATACTTCGAGCCGTATTTTTCCTTTGATCACAAATAAATGAGCTCCGTCACATGCTTAGTTAAAACATTCTTTAGATCATTGGTCTTCTTTCTAAGGTCTAGTCCTAGTCCTCACTCCCAAGGTCAGTTGGTTAGTCTCTCATCCTCAAGGTCACTGCAGGTTCCCCAAGGTCACTAGAGTTTAGTCTCTCATCCTCAAGGTCACTGGAAGTTCCCCAAGATCACTGGAGTGTAGTCTCTCATCCTCAAGGTCACTAGAGTTTAGTCTCTCATCCTCAAGGTCACTGGAAGTTCCCCAAGGTCACTGGAGTGTAGTCTCTCATCCTCAAGGTCACTAGAGTTTAGTCTCTCATCCTCAAGGTCACTGGAGGTTCCCCAAGGTCGCTGGGGGCTGGTCTTCACTTTTTACCACCATTGAAGATTTGTATTGTCCGCCACAATAGCATCGTGACTGATTTGTACTATTATCGTGAGAAAGTCTCCCTTACCAGTTGGTAAGGCTAGTTGATTCGAATATTAAATAAAAATTCATCGATCAGTCCAGTAATTAAATTGGCACTTCTGCTTCTGTCATATCTTGTCTGCTGCAGCAAATTTGTAACTGTGCTACTGCTACAATCGTTTTACTATTACTCTCTATACTGTTCTCTAATACATTCTTTCACGGGTGTGAGTCGTGAGCCCACCCCATGACACCCTAGCAGCCAAGACCAACAAAAGAAAAACTTGAAGACAGACCTCAAATGCCCGGGCAGGGGTGTTGAAAGTCTTTAAGCTCCAATAATTCAGTTGGACAATGTGCAAGCGAACGAGCGCATGTGTTTCAAGCCAGAAGTTTTCTTCGAGTCACTGATAGTTGAAAATGAGATACTATATATACAAGCGTTTATATACAGTCCTGAGCTGACTGTGAGAATACCGGATCGTTGAGCACACTGACTCATTCTGCTCCCAGTAGAATGCCAAGGAGGCTAAGGAAGTCTAAAGCTTTCCATGTCTGCATGTGTAACTAATGCCTCCCACCCCTAGGCAAACAGAAAGCAGTCCTGAACCTCTGAGTTCACCATTTACGAGCGTATATCCGCGAGCAGCTTTGGCCTGATGCTGATCTATGGTCACTGCTACCGCCGCTGCTGAATTGAAGGATGCCGGAGTCTTGATGGGAATGGGCAGCATTGCCTCCTAGCTGGCTGCGGGTCTAGTGTCAGCAGATGATGTGCCATTGCCTGCAGCCCTCATAAAAAAACTAAACCTATACAGTGAGCTGCGGTAGACAATACTAATCTTAAGTAAATAAACTTTAGAAAATGCAAAGATATAGTCTGCAGAGTGCACTACAGTACTGTTGCTATAATGTCAAACTAATTTCATAGCTATTAGCATCTAAAGTGCGACTGTCTTACAGACTGACTAAAAATAAGTAATAACAGACACATAATGGTCTGGTCATGCGCTATTGCAGGTAGGTTACAGGCAAGCACAATTGTTGGCTAAATAGAAGCTGAGAAAGCCACAGAGCATACGGGCTCTGCAATTTACCGCACAGGTTTAGTCAGTGCAACAGCAGCTGTGATGGCTTTCACCGCAGCTTCCACTGACTCAGGAGCACAATGACTCAGTATCCTTCGACACCGCCACTCAGGTCAGCGGCGGCCCCTAATTAATAGGTTTTGAAATGCTTCGGAGACTTACATAAGCGCTGAGCAGTTGAGCGTGAGAATTTGTTTTTTTGCTCTGGTCTATGAGGCAGCAACAGACAGACAAGACAGGTAGGTAGATAAGGTAGAGGACTTCGCGGTAAGACCACTAGAATAGCCATTGTAATGCAGGAATATTACTGCCAGCGCCTTGTGTAAGTCTCCGACGGGTGTCAGGACAGTGTCAGAGAGTGTCAGAGTGAGAGTGTGAGAGTGTGAGAGAGTGAGAGAGTAAGAGTGTGAGAGTGTGAGATTGTGATAGAGTAAGAGTGTGAGAGTGTGAGAGAGTGAGAGTGTGAGAGAGTGAGAGTGTGAGAGTGTGAGAGAGTGAGAGTGTGAGAGTGTGAAGGTGTGAGAGTGTGAAGGTGTGAGAGTGTGAGAGTGAGAGAGTGAGAGTGTGAGAGTGTGAGAGTGAGAGTGTGAGAGAGTGTGAGAGAGTGAGAGAGTGAGAGTGTGAGAGTGTGAGAGAGTGAGAGAGTGAGAGTGTGAGAGTGTGAGATTGTGATAGAGTGATAGAGTGAGAGAGTGAGAGAGTGAGAGAGTAAGAGTGTGAGAGTGTGAGAGTGTGATAGAGTGATAGAGTGAGAGAGTGAGAGAGTGAGAGAGTAAGAGTGTGAGAGAGTGAGAGAGTGAGAGAGTGAGAGAGTGAGAGTGTGAGAGTGTGAGAGAGTGAGAGTGAGAGTGTGAGAGTGTGAGAGTGTGAGAGAGTGAGAGTGTGAGAGAGTGAGAGTGTGAGAGTGTGAGAGTGAGAGAGTGTGAGAGTGTGAGTGTGAGAGAGTGAGAGTGTGAGAGTGTGAGAGTGAGAGAGTGTGAGAGTGTGAGAGTGTGAGAGAGTGAGAGTGTGAGAGTGTGAGAGTGAGAGAGTGTGAGAGTGTGAGTGTGAGAGAGTGAGAGTGTGAGAGTGTGAGAGTGAGAGAGTGTGAGAGTGTGAGTGTGAGAGAGTGAGAGTGTGAGAGTGTGAGAGTGTGAGTGTGAGAGAGTGAGAGAGTGAGAGTGTGAGAGTGTGAGAGTGAGAGAGTGTGAGAGTGTGAGTGTGAGAGAGTGAGAGTGTGAGAGTGTGAGAGTGTGAGAGAATGAGAGAGTGAGAGTGTGAGAGTGTGAGAGTGTGAGAGAATGAGAGAGTGAGAGTGTGAGAGTGTGAGAGAGTGAGAGTGTGAGAGTGTGAGAGTGAGAGTGTGAGAGTGAGAGAGTGTGAGAATATTGGAGGATGTGTTCAGGGAGACATTGAGACAGAAATCTCTTTGAACTAAATTAATTTCCTTGCTAACAAGCAAAGCGTTCCGCACTCAGCGTGTGAAAATCGAATTCATAAATTTATCTATTTGAAATAAAAAATATCATTTTATAAGAGTTTATTTGCACTAAAACACATGTGGACAATGAAGACAAGAAAGGCAATGAAAACTTATTTCTTCATAACTCTTAGAACTTAGCTGCTGTCCTAAAGGTCTGTGTTAAGCTAGGGTTCAGTGTATCTGCAGTGTGTGCTCAACAATTGTGAGACAATAGTGACCATGTCGCGAGCAAGCAGGCACAGAACTAATATAAGCTTATATGACAGCTATAAAAGCCCAATGCCACAGATGCATAGAGATTATCATCTCCTTACCACTTATTGAGGTGGGGGATGAGACTGTCTACCAGGCTGAGCAGTCTGATGCCACACGGTGATAACGGCACTGATAGCAATCACTGGCCCATATCCAATGCTGCCTGAGCATTGTTGCGAGTGGGCTTTTCATTTTCTAATTTGAGAAGACTCAAAAATGCTCATTTTGGCGGCAAGCTCAGCGGGCGACCGGCAGACAGAGAAGAAATCGAAGGGCGGCAATTTAGGTCCTGAATCGATAAAGTACATTTGGGATAAATGGAATCAATTTGTTCGCGACATTTTCTTAGAAAAGTGGGCTTAAAATGCCTTCCCTTCAATTCGAATTCCTCAATTGAGCCAATGCTGGCGCTGTTCCCAAACAGAGGCTCCACTTGGGGCCAGATTCTTGAGCACTTTTAGAACCCCCTGCTCGCCCTATGCTCAGCTAGTTAAGTGTGATGCGATTTTAGCATCTATCTGTATATCTATCCATCAATCAATCTATCTATCTATCTATCTATCTATCAACCTATCTATCTATCTATCTATCCATCTATCTATCCATCTATCTATCCATCTATCTATCTATCTATCTATCTATATATCTATCTATCTATCTATCTATCTATCTAACTAACTATCTATCCATCTATCTATCTATCTATCTATCTATCTATCTATCTATCTATCTATCTATCTATCTATCTATCTATCTATCTATCCATCTATTAATCAATCAATCTATCTATCTATCTATCCATCAATCTATCTATCTATCTATCTATCTATCTATCTATCTATCTATCTATCTTTCTATCTTTCTGTATATCTCAGACAGCTCGAATGCCAGAATTGGCAGCAATGGCTCCTGATTGGCTGCAGCTAGCCTCAGCCAATGAGAGCAGCCGGTCACAAGTTAACAGTTCAGCTATTAGAAAAAGTGCTTTTAAACTGTCCAACTCCGCCGCCACATTCTCTCCTTCATCATTCGGCTGTAGACTTGCGTTGAAGAGTTTTGTGTCAGCTCATAGACACTCAGGCGGGACTCCAGAAGGCCAGTTTAAGCAGCAGACCAATTGTCTAATATTGCAAGCAGAAGAGAGATAAAATAACAGGAAAGGCAGTCGGACTGAAAAAAAACTCCTTGCGACACAGACAATCAGAGTGCTGAGGCGGTGAGCGCTTGAAGCTTCACTCGGGTAAGCCATGAGCTTGAATAAACGACAATGCAATTCAACCACAAAAAATAGCATATACGTCAGAATGATTTTCAAATTTGCATCAATTCGAGTGCTAATATAGACATATAGACACAACATATGTTAAGAATACTTGACAAATTCACAAATCCTGAGGCCATAAAAGTGATTTCATGTTTCTTAAATAACTAGTTTTTATTACTCTTTTGTAGCACCCGTGGGCTACTCTGAAAAACCCTGTCCCCTGTTCTCGCATTAGCTCTTTACTCAGCCTCCACCCCTCACTGCCCTCACTGCCCCTCTACCCGCCTGTCTACCCACTCTACCCCTCTCTCTACCCCTCTCTCTACCCCTCTCTCTATCTCTCTTCCCCTCTATCTACCCCTCCTCCCCTCTATCTACCCCTCTACCCCTCTTTTAAACCCTCTACCCTTCTTTCTACCCCTCTACCCCTCTTTCTTACCCCTCACTCTACCCCTCTCTCTTACCCGTCTCTCTACCCCTCTCTCTACTCCGCTCTCTACCCCTCTCTCTACCCTCACTCATAACCCTCTCTCTAACGCTCTTCCCCTCTCTCTACCCCTCTCTCTACCCCTCTCTCTACCCCTCTCTCTACCCCTCTCTCTACCCCTCTCTCTACCCCTCTCTCTACCCCTCTCTCTACCCGTCTCTCCAACAAGAGCGAAACGCGTCTGGAGTTGCCTTGGTTCGAATCCGGATTTTATTTTTTTCGATACATATCGGAATCGATTCCAACATTAGATTTTTGAAATTCAATAGGAAGTGTCCTCTCTCCTCTCTCCTGCTCTCTCTCTCCCTCTTTTTACCCCTCTCTCTACCCCTCTCTCTACCCCTCTCTCTACCCCTCTTCACTCCTCTACCCTCTGTACTTCTCTTTCTATGTTTCTTCCAATTTCCCTTCAATGTCGAAGTCTGAGCATCCGCAATCAGTTTTATTTACATTTCTATATATATCTCCTTTGTATCTCCATTTCACAATTTCTCCATTTTCTTTCTCGTATTGTCTGCTACTTTCAGTATCCTAGCAACAATATCGTTGCATTGTTCTATTCATACCTGTGCCACTAATTTGGCATTGTCTCTGATGAAGCTATTGACGTTTATTTTTGGCGGTCACTATAGCCATTGTTGCTTTGCAGTTAATAATTTCCCTTCTTTCAAATCCTCAGCGAATCCCACGTGTTGCACTTTTACTTATCCCAATTGTTCCAGCGGGCTCCCATCCAGCGCTAGGATTCCATTGGTCCGCAATCTGTCTTCCCTCTCTCTGATCCCGGTCAAACAGGCAGCAGAATGCTGCACTGCATCAAGTGGCTCCTCACGATTTATTGCCTCCGAGCTTCACCTTCCAATTCTTTCTCCTGACAGACCCGCGGAAGAAGAAGACAAGAAAATGGAATTAGTCCGGGTTCGTCAGGAAAACGATTGAGGCTAAACTGCGCAGAAAAGTGGACAGACCCGGCCCCCTGATTCACTCGCTCATTCTTCTTTTCAAGAAAACAACCCACGCTTTCTTAGAAAACTATCAGGCCGCAGCATCTGCTCATTTGTCATGGCGATGCCGAATGACACTGGGCAGCGGACAGTCTCCGCTTCGTCATCCTTTCTGGCAATGGCGGCAATCGGGAACAAACTAGAAATGCGTTGGGGACAATGCTGAACGAACTGAAAGCATTTTAAATAGTTTCACAGTCAGTTATAGGGAGTGGCGAGTGGCGACGGAAATCCAAGCAGAACTGGAGTAGGTTTTGGAGCAGACTGGAGTAGGTTTTGGAGCAGACTGGAGTAGGTTTTGGAGCAGAACTGGAGTAGGTTTTGGAGCAGAACTGGAGTAGGTTTTGGAGCAGAACTGGAGTAGGTTTTGGAGCAGAACTGGAGTAGGTTTTGGAGCAGAACTGGAGTAGGTTTTGGAGCAGAACTGGAGTAGGTTTTGGAGCAGAACTGGAGTAGGTTTTGGAGCAGAACTGGAGTAGGTTTTGGAGCCGAACTGGAGTAGATTTTGGAGCAGAACTGGAGTTGGTAGAGTAGAAAGGAGCAGGATTCGGAGTAGACTTGTGTTGATATTTAAGGCATCATTTGCGTGTTCATGCGTTGAGTCCTTGGAGCCCCTATATTTGATGGATATTTGAATTATGGCTGCAAACAGGGACACAATGATTGCTGTATCTGCCTGCCAATTTGGCTGATGCAAATTAGTTTTAATATCTCAGGATTTCCCAGATCGTTCCAATTTAACCAAAATCAAGGCCGCGATCCTTTCAGTGATGTACTTTTGAGATTTCGCATGGGCACGGGACAGGGTGTTTAGTAATGCCAAATACAAATCGGTTAATCTTTTATCTCGCTCAACATAGCTCTAGCTCATATTTTCATCTCTCCAGTCTCGTCTCTCCCCTGGCTCATCTCTCCCTTGTCTCATCTCTCCCCTGTCTCATCTCTCCCTTGTCTCATCTCTCCCCTGTCTCATCTCTCCCCTGTCTCATCTCTCCCCTGTCTCATCTCTCCCCTGTCTCATCTCTCCCCTGTCTCATCTCTCCCCTGTCTCATCTCTCCCCTGTCTCATCTCTCCCCTGTCTCATCTCTCCCCTGTCTCATCTCTCCCCTGTCTCATCTCTCCCCTGTCTCATCTCTCCCCTGTCTCATCTCTCCCCTGTCTCATCTCTCCCCTGTCTCATCTCTCCCCTGTCTCATCTCTCCCCTGTCTCATCTCTCCCCTGTCTCATCTCTCCCCTGTCTCATCTCTCCCCTGTCTCATCTCTCCCATGTCTCATCTCTCCCATGTCTCATCTCTCTCCGTCTTACCTCTCCCCTGCTTAATCTCTCCCGTGTCTAATCTCTCTCCTGTCTCATCTCTCCCCCGTTTCATCTCTCTCCCGTCTTACCTCTCCCCCCGCCTAATCTCTCCCATGTCTCATCTCTTCCCTGTCTCATCTCTCCCCTGTCTCATCTATCCCCTGTCTCATCTCTCCCCTGTCTCATCTCTCCCCTGTCTCATCTCTCTCCGTCTTACCTCTCCCCCGCTTAATCTCTCCCGTGTCTAATCTTTCTCCTGTCTCATCTCTCCGCTGTCTCATCTCTCCCCTGCCTAATCTCTCCCGTGTCTCATCTCTCCCATGTCTCATCTCTCCCCTGTCTAATCTCTCCTCTTATTTTACCTGCGTGCAACAGAGGCACAAAGGCCTCCCTGCCACTCCACACGGATCGCATGCCAACTGTCACCCCGCCCTGTCCAGTTTTGCCATCTAGCGGCGCAGAGGTTGAGAACAAGGCGCTGAGCACGGTGCGCATTCCCGTCGATAGCCAGGTGAAGCTGAAACAAATCCCGATCGGATGCCGAGCTGCCCCTCATCTCCCACAGCGGCATCTGAACTTCTGTTTTCCCCTTTTGATTACCCGCTCTCTCAAACCCCCCGAGTCTGATGGGATCATGAGCACCTGGACTCCCGGGGGATCAGATTGAAATGAAGGACTCACCGCCCCCGCCTCATCTCCTCCTTCCATTTTCGCGGACGGTAGAAGAGTCCAAATCCCGCGACTGGTAAAAAACTTGTTTTATAATTTTATTTGCCAGGTCCCAGTAAGCCGAAATTCTTATTGATTTTTTCTAAAGGAATTTTTTTTCATTGAAACCTTTCCTATACTAAGCCATTTCTCCCATCTTGTCTCATCTCATTTTTCTTCCCAGTCTCACCCTCCTGTCTCACTCCGTCTACTCTTTCCAGTCTACTCTCACCCCATTTCTCCCTCCAATCTCACCCCATTTCTCCCTCCAATCTCACCCCATTTCACTCTCCAATCTCACCCCATTTATCTCCTCCTGTCTCATCCCATTTCTCCCTCCAATCTCACCTCATTTCTCTCCTCCAATCTCACCCCATTTCTCCCTCCAATCTCACCCCTTTCACTCTCTAATTTCACCCCATTTCTCTCCTCCTGTGTCACCCCATTTCTCCCTCCAATCTCACCTCATATCTACCCCCCAATCTCACCCCATTTTTCTCCTCCAATCTCACCCCATTTTTCCCTCCAATCTCACCCCATTTTTCCCTCCAATCTCACCTCATTTCTCCCCTTCAATCTCACCTCATTTCTCCCTCCAATCTCACCTCATTTCTCCCTCCAATCTCACCCCATTTCTCCCTCCAATCTCACCCTATTTCTCCCTTCTGTCTCACCCTATTTCTCCCTCCTATCTCACTCCGCTTTCCCCCCCACCCTAAATCTCCCATTTGATTCGCACCGCATTTCCTATTTCTCTCTGAGGCGCACAATAGTTGCAGAGCATGGTGAGCATACTGAGCAACGAACACAGACACAAGTTCCTGCTCAATCGGCACCAGACCTCAACCAACACAGAGTCCTTCTTAGCCAACCAATTTAGTATTCTCCGATGCAAATCAAATTCTGGTGAGCTGTGGGGTGGTTGTGGGGGGTAGGAAGGTTGAGAAGAAAGGGCTTAGCAAATTTTCTTCAACATTCAGCTTCTTCGAGACACTCGGTGCGTTTCGCTTCCCAGATCCTTCGGGATTCTTTGAGCTCCGCCCCCCCAGCCAAACTTCCTCCTCGCGGACTTGAGTCGGACTCAGTAGACAGCTCTGGGCAGCCGGAACTTCCTCCGTCATTAGCCTTTTCAACTTGAGAGGGACGACAGCTCAGGACAGACAGGTCGACCATTGTGGGGTCAGCACAACAGCCGAATTGTATACTTTGTGAGGCCTGAAGTCAAAGTCAAAGGGACACGGTTAAACTTATTGCCGTGTATAAGTTGAAGTAGCGATAAGACACTTGCCAGTTGCTATTTAAAAGCAAATTTTCTGAGTTGATTTTCTTTTAGTTTTTTTGCAAAGTGACTTGATTTTAGCAATCGAGTGTGCGCACTTGAAAACTATTTGAGTAGCAGACAGATAGTCAGCAAGGAGACTATAGGGTGAGGAGAGAGGGTGAGGAGAGAGGGTGAGGAGAGAGGGTGAGGAGAGAGGGTGAGGAGAGAGGGTGAGGAGAGAGGGTGAGGAGAGAGGGTGAGGAGAGAGGGTGAGGAGAGAGGGTGAGGAAAGAGGGTGAGGAGAGAGGGTGAGGAGAGAGGGTGAGGAAAGAGGGTGAGGAGAGAGGGTGAGGAGTGAGGGTGAGGAGAGAGGGTGAGGAAAGAGGGTGAGGAGAGAGGGTGAGGAGTGAGGGTGAGGAGAGAGGGTAAGGAAAGAGGGTGAGGAGAGAGGGTGAGGAGAGAGGGTAAGGAGAGAGGGTGAGGAGAGAGGGTGAGGAGAGAGGGCGAGAAGAGAGGGTGAGGAGAGAGGGCGAGAAGAGAGGGTGAGGAGAGAGGGTGAGGAGAGAGGGCGAGAAGAGAGGGTGAGGAGAGAGGGCGAGAAGAGAGGGTGAGGAGAGAGGGTGAGGAGAGAGGGCGAGAAGAGAGGGTGAGGAGAGAGGGCGAGAAGAGAGGGTGAGGAGAGAGGGTGAGGAGAGAGGGTGAGGAAAGAGGGTGAGGAGAGAGGGTGAGGAGAGAGGGTGAGGAAAGAGGGTGAGGAGAGAGGGTGAGGAGTGAGGGTGAGGAGAGAGGGTGAGGAAAGAGGGTGAGGAGAGAGGGTGAGGAGTGAGGGTGAGGAGAGAGGGTAAGGAAAGAGGGTGAGGAGAGAGGGTGAGGAGAGAGGGTAAGGAGAGAGGGTGAGGAGAGAGGGTGAGGAGAGAGGGCGAGAAGAGAGGGTGAGGAGAGAGGGCGAGAAGAGAGGGTGAGGAGAGAGGGTGAGGAGAGAGGGCGAGAAGAGAGGGTGAGGAGAGAGGGCGAGAAGAGAGGGTGAGGAGAGAGGGTGAGGAGAGAGGGCGAGAAGAGAGGGTGAGGAGAGAGGGCGAGAAGAGAGGGTGAGGAGAGAGGGTGAGGAGAGAGGGTGAGGAGAGAGGGCGAGAAGAGAGGGTGAGGAGAGAGGGTGAGGAGAGAGGGCGAGAAGAGAGGGTGAGGAGAGAGGGCGAGAAGAGAGGGTGAGGAGAGAGGGTGAGGAGAGAGGGCGAGAAGAGAGGGTGAGGAGAGAGGGTGAGGAGAGAGGGCGAGAAGAGAGGGTGAGGAGAGAGGGCGAGAAGAGAGGGTGAGGAGAGAGGGTGAGGAGAGAGGGCGAGAAGAGAGGGTGAGGAGAGAGGGCGAGAAGAGAGGGTGAGGAGAGAGGGCGAGAAGAGAGGGTGAGGAGAGAGGGCGAGAAGAGAGGGTGAGGAGAGAGGGTGAGGAGAGAGGGCGAGAAGAGAGGGTGAGGAGAGAGGGCGAGAAGAGAGGGTGAGGAGAGAGGGTGAGGAGAGAGGGCGAGAAGAGAGGGTGAGGAGAGAGGGCGAGAAGAGAGGGTGAGGAGAGAGGGTGAGGAGAGAGGGCGAGAAGAGAGGGTGGGGAGAGATGGTGAGGAGAGAGGGTGAGGAGAGAGGGTGAGGAGAGAGGGTGGGGAGAGAGGGCGAGAAGAGAGGGTGGGGAGAGAGGGCGAGAAGAGAGGGCGAGAAGAGAGGGTGAGGAGAGAGGGTGAGGAGAGAGGGCGAGAAGAGAGGGTGGGGAGAGATGGTGAGGAGAGAGGGTGAGGAGAGAGGGTGAGGAGAGAGGGTGGGGAGAGAGGGCGAGAAGAGAGGGTGGGGAGAGAGGGCGAGAAGAGAGGGTGAGGAGAGAGGGTGAGGAGAGAGGGCGAGGAGAGAGGGTGAGGAGTGAGGGTGAGGAGAGAGGGTGAGGAGAGAGGGTGAGGGGAGTGGGTGGTGTCAAAAGGGAAAAAGGGCGAAGTAGCGAATGAGTAAAAGTTGAGATTTTTATTTATTACGACTTAGTTGTTTTCGTTTGCTAGTTTGTTATTTTATACAGTTAGAGTTGCTGTATAAAATATCTAAAAAGCATTTTTACCTTTTCACCTCACTGGGTGAACAATGCGTCAGTGGGTGCCTGAACCCGCTTCATAAATTAACTATTTTTCGCCGCAAGCAAACCAATTCGCTTGTAACATCTATCGTACGAGATTTCTAACGCATTCGTTCTCAAAGCAATTAGAATTGGGCAGTGCGATATGAATTAGACTGTTGCTTTTGTGCTTTGTCGGTTTAGAAGCCATTGTGAAGCAGCACCAGTTGAGCACCCTGCCCTGTGCCTGACGACAAACTCGCTGAATTGTAAATTTGTCAGCTCAAGAATAGTTTGAAAATGTTCTCTATCTCTATTGGCTAAATCTCTCACACAATCTAC
Source organism: Macrostomum hystrix (assembly GCA_950097015.1). Lineage (NCBI taxonomy): Eukaryota > Metazoa > Platyhelminthes > Macrostomidae > Macrostomum > Macrostomum hystrix. Next base: position 25,391,481 of record CATNEN010000001.1, read on the forward strand.
AGGTGTAGTTGAGTTTTGCTGCTTTTTTACCATTAAAATATTCTCAAGGCAATAAAATTTAGTCCGTAGCTGTTGGAGCTCATTGGCCTTACAGGTGTAACTTGCTTGTAGATTTTATTTGCTATCTCTTCTTTAAAGAGATGAGCATAGCAGACTAGTAGCAGAACATTGAAGAAACAACTAGTGGGTGGTGGTGCATCAATGAAACATGGACTAGTTGTCGGTACATCAAAGAAACATGGACTCGTTTATCGGTACATCAAAGAAACATGGACTCGTTATCGGTGCATCAAAGAAACATGGACTCGTTGTCGGTACATCAAAGAAACATGGACTCGTTGTCGGTACATCAAAGAAACATGGACTCGTTGTCGGTACATCAAAGAAACATGGACTAGTACATCAAAGAAACATGGACTAGTTGTCGGTACATCAAAGAAACATGGACTCGTTGTCGGTACATCAAAGAAACATGGACTCGTTGTCGGTACATCAAAGAAACACGGACTCGTTGTCGGTACATCAAAGAAACATGGACTCGTTTATCGGTACCGTTTATCGGTACATCAAAGAAACATGGACTCGTTGTCGGTACATCAAAGAAACATGGACTCGTTGTCGGTACATCAAAGAAACATGGACTCGTTGTCGGTACATCAAAGAAACATGGACTAGTTTATCGGTACATCAAAGAAACATGGACTAGTTGTCGGTACATCAAAGAAACATGGACTCGTTTATCGGTACATCAAAGAAACATGGACTCGTTATCGGTGCATCAAAGAAACATGGACTAGTTTATCGGTACATCAAAGAAACATGGACTCGTTGACGGTACATCAAAGAAACATGGACTCGTTGACGGTACATCAAAGAAACATGGACTCGTTGTCGGTACATCAAAGAAACATGGACTCGTTGTCGGTACATCAAAGAAACATGGACTCGTTGTCGGTACATCAAAGAAACATGGACTAGTTGTCGGTACATCAAAGAAACATTGACTCGTTTATCGGTACCGTTTATCGGTACATCAAAGAAACATGGACTCGTTGTCGGTACATCAAAGAAACATGGACTCGTTTATCGGTACATCAAAGAAACATGGACTAGTTGTCGGTACATCAAAGAAACATGGACTCGTTGTCGGTACATCAAAGAAACATGGACTCGTTGTCGGTACATCAAAGAAACATGGACTCGTTGTCGGTACATCAAAGAAACATGGACTCGTTTATCGGTACCGTTTATCGGTACATCAAAGAAACATGGACTCGTTGTCGGTACATCAAAGAAACATGGACTCGTTGTCGGTACATCAAAGAAACATGGACTCGTTTATCGGTACCGTTTATCGGTACATCAAAGAAACATGGACTCGTTGTCGGTACATCAAAGAAACATGGACTCGTTGTCGGTACATCAAAGAAACATGGACTCGTTTATCGGTACCGTTTATCGGTACATCAAAGAAACATGGACTCGTTGTCGGTACATCAAAGAAACATGGACTCGTTTATCGGTACATCAAAGAAACATGGACTAGTTGTCGGTACATCAAAGAAACATGGACTCGTTGTCGGTACATCAAAGAAACATGGACTCGTTGACGGTACATCAAAGAAACACTGACTAGTTGTCGGTACATCAAAGAAACATGGACTAGTTTATCGGTACATCACAGAGTACATACATCCCTGAATAGTTGATAATACACCGAAAACATGAACTGGTTGGTGTAGGTACATCTAAGTGACACGCAGTGGGTTCTTAACTAAAAATGTTGGAATAATTCGGTTTCCACTATCACTCAAAAGTACTTTAACGCCTCATCTTAATCATATTTTTATTGAGATAAGATTGGAGACATCAAATTAGCAATCCGCAACAGGGCCAAAGTACATTGTGACCAATAACCTAGACGGATGTAGCATTAAATGCTCCTGACTTTGACTCGGTTCTGCTGGCAGTCCAAGCGTGACAAAAGCTTGGGCCCGGCTGGCTGGCTGGCTGGCTGGCTGGCTGTAGAGTTCGACTGCTGGGTGCATTGCTCAAGAGGACACACGAGCCGGACCTGCCCTCCGGGCTCACGGATACCCATGTGGTGGGGGCACGAGGCGATGTTCTGGCCAGCCGTGTATAGATAGGCCAATATCATGTGACTTCTTTCGATTTTAATCTCGTACTGAGTAGCATTGCGAGTGAGTGTGTGTACCTATTTTAGCTGTCTTGCTTGAAGTCCCAGCTCTGACGGACACGGAGATGGAATGCAGTCCAGGGGAAATCCAGAAAATTTGCCCTGGGGCGACTTGCCCGCACACACACACACAGGGATCCTGACCGAAGATGATTATCAATCCGTGTGTTCTCACAATCTCACCCAACAACGCGGCACAACCAGTCTGAACTCAACTTCATAGTCCTTGATCAGGGAAGAGAAGGATTGCATTTTTTTAGATTGTTTGGAAAATTTGAAGATTTTCTTCAAACTGAAAGTGATTTAAAGTGCTCATAGTTTTACTGAACTCAACTTTGAGGACCCTATTAAAATGGAATTGATCGAAAAAATTCAATGATCTTTAGGGTTCGATTTGAACGGAATCCTTTAAAACTAAATGTAGATGTAATGAAATACCAGAGAGAGTGACAGTGATCAAAGTACCAGAGAGAGAGTGACAGTGAACCAAAGTACCAGAGAGTGTGACAGTGAACCAAAGTACCAGAGAGTGTGTGACAGTGAACCAAAGTACCAGAGAGTGTGACAGTGAACCAAAGTACCAGAGAGAGTGTGACAGTGAACCAAAGTACCAGAGAGAGTGTGACAGTGAACCAAAGTACCAGAGAGAGTGTGACAGTGAACCAAAGTACCAGAGAGTGTGTGACAGTGAACCAAAGTACCAGAGAGAGTGTGACAGTGAACCAAAGTACCAGAGAGTGTGTGACAGTGAACCAAAGTACCAGAGAGAGTGTGACAGTGAACCAAAGTACCAGAGAGAGTAGTGTTAGAAGAACAAAATTGCAAAGTACAGGGCCGAATGACAAGCAGGGGAGCTTCTGGTTTCTGTAAAACACCCCCCGGAAAAGCGGCAGGAAATCCATGATTTGCTTGGTAAAGCCACAAAAAATAAAACAAGGGTATAGCGAGATTCCTTGCATTGCAATTAATCAGGCTGGTGGTTCAGTTTCGAGTTACAAAAGTCTGCAGTGGCTGTTCGCATGATGCAGCCAGTTGTGAAACTTTGTTCCGAATATTTCTCCGCAAAAGTTCATCTTTCTTATGTCGGACTTCTGCCAAGCAGTTGCGGCAGCGTTGGTTCATCAGTCAAGTGTCTCCTCAGTGTCTGGCGCATTTTAAAGTAAGTTTTCCATCGCGGAATCGAGAGTGAAGCCTCAAAACAATGGTTAGCTAAAGAATTTAGAATACTACACTGTACTTTTATGGAATAAGGAGCTTTTAGCCCTGTGGTGGGAGCTGTGGAAATGGGAAATGAGCAAATAGGTACTGTACCTCAAAAGCTGAGGTAGAAATGCGGGGAGGTATGGCAACCCCCACTGTCTATGGACTAAACAGCTGTCGCCACATAGTTTTTCCAGGTATTTCTTTGTCTCTATTCTGTCTGTACTTTTAAAAAAAATTATTAACCTGTTCTAATTTGGTATACAACGCCTCGCAACAAAGTGTCACGATCTATTTGTCTATTAACCTATTTTTCGAGTAGAAAATAGAATTCAAAGCACAAATCAATTGACGCAATAAATTAGTATTATCAAATTAGCATTTCTGACTGCTCGGTTGTTCGATTTCGAACCACTGGCAGGCCTGCAGGGTTGAGCTAGTTCCTGGCTGCCCTCCGTGTAGGCTATGGGCTGCATGTCTTAAGCTTATGAATTATCAATTAGAACGGGTTCTGAATATCATTTCAAATCGACCTGGTCCCCAAACCTAGGCGAGCTGTGTTGAAAAAATGTTTGTTGTTTCGTTAAGGTCATGACCCAGTGAGACTCTGTGACCAGGCAGGGGATATCGCAGAGTTAATAAATGAGAGCCATGAGGTGGGTAGCCTAGAGCCGTCTCAAAATGACTTCAGCTAGCTTTGCATGCTTTTAGCGAACTCGTATTAATAGCTCACATTTCAAGTGCTCAACTCGGGAGGTTGGGATTATTGTCAACCACGCCAGGATCAGGTCTGTCGCCGTGACGATATATATTTTTAAGCCTTTTCCCATAGCCGCTATTTTTTGGAGACTTTCAGAGCCGGGTATTTTCAGAATATTCAGAATGCAGCTTTTTAAGCTTTGAACTGTTAATGAGCTAATGGGTCTGTGTTTAACCAGCGATGCATGCCGTGTACTCAAATATTGCTCGACTGTGTTTCACGCACCACCGTCAGATCCCGACGGGTTCAGCATCGCTTGCCGATCGATACAGTTAGTACGGCTCCTGATTTTGAAAGATGGAGTAGAGTGAATACAAGGAGAGGGCAGAAGAAAATCTACTTTTTTCTTGCTCGAATGACTAATCAAAGTTTTTATGTATTGAGATTATTTCTCTCTTCCCTGTACGCAGACCCTCTAGTACAGTCCTCTAGCATCTTAATTGACCCAAGCGCTCATTAGGACCCATCTGTCGGCACATTTTGGCTTCCAACCCCAGTCGACCTCTTCAACAACCCGGATACCGAGCAGAGGCAGCAAATGGTTCAAACAGGCAACACTTCACAGGTAGTGGTCAGTTAGAAACTAGACGCCACAGAACCCTCTAGGCCATTGCCGAATTAGTCATAGCCCGCAAGCAGCGGTCGACATCACACGGTGATCATAAAAATCACTGCTTCAGCTGAAATTCGGGGACATTGTAAACACCGATGAAAAGCGTTGTCAATTTTGGTAGAGCATTTTTCCTTTCGTCTTTCGTAACAAAAAATTTTCATTAAAATTTTCAGATCGAGTTTAGTTTTTATTTTCACTTGATCATTTAAGTGTAGTTTATTGTCAGAAATTTGCTTTATTTACTCATTATTATCATACCAAGGTGGTTTCGTCTTAAGAATTCGCTTTGTAGCTTTGTCAGTAACACCAGAAAGTGCAGCCAATACATAAGTATTCCGATCAGCCACAACAGGCCATGACAAATACATTTATCCGTTTTGGAAGGCTTCTTTGACGCCCTCCTCACATGCTGACCCTCAGATTCTGTCGTCTGTTGTGTACTTTTCCTTAACATTTTAGTAAAGTTTACAGTATGCCTATACAAAGCGAATCTCGGATGGCGTGACATTGAGGATTATTTGGCACTTGAGCTGTTTGTTTAGTCCAATCTGAATAATAAAATTAAAACTGGGAAAAGCCTGCTTAACATGTCGGAGCCTAGATAACTGATCTAAGTTTAACAACAACAGCAACAATACAGCAAAAATTCAGCAACAATACAGCAACAATAACAACAGCAACAATACAGCAACAATAACAACAGCAACAATACAGCAACAATAACAACAGCAACAATACAGCAACAATAACAACAGCAACAATACAGCAACAATAACAACAGCAACAATACAGCAACAATAACAACAGCAACAATACAGCAACAATAACAACAGCAACAATACAGCAACAATAACAACAGCAACAATACAGCAACAATAACAACAGCAACAATACAGCAACAATAACAACAGCAACAATACAGCAACAATAACAACAGCAACAATACAGCAACAATAACAACAGCAACAATACAGCAACAATAACAATAGCAACAATACAGCAACAATAACAACAGAAACAATACAGCAACAATACAGCAACAATAACAACAGCAACAATACAGCAAAAATAACAACAGCAACAATACAGCAACAATAACAACAGCAACAATACAGCAACAATAACAACAGCAACAATACAGCAACAATAACAACAGCAACAATACACCAACAATACAACAACAATACAGCAACAATACAGCAACAATAACAACAGCATCAATTCAGCAACAATAACAACAGCAACAATACACCAACAATACAACAACAATACAGCAACAATACAGCAACAATAACAACAGCATCAATTCAGCAACAATAACAACAGCAACAATACACCAACAATACAACAACAATACAGCAACAATACAGCAACAATAACAACAGCATCAATTCAGCAACAATACAGCAACAATAACAACAGCAACAATACAGCAACAATTCAGCAACAATACAGCAACAATTCAGCAACAATACAGCAAAAATTCAGCAACAATACAGCAAAAATTCAGCAACAATACAGCAACAATAACAACAGAAACAATACAGCAACAATACAGCAACAATGACAACAGCAACAATACAGCAAAAATAACAACAGCAACAATACAGCAACAATAACAACAGCAACAATACAGCAACAATAACAACAGAAACAATACAGCAACAATTCAGCAACAATACAGCAACAATACAGCACTTGTTCAATACAACAACAATACAACAACAAGAACAAGAACGGCAAAAAATCTAAAAGAACAACTACACAGCAACAAAAATAACAAAACAACAAAAATAACAAAACAACAACAATAACAAAAACAACAAAGCAACAACCACAACAGCGACAAAAACAAAAACAACAACAATAAAAGCTACGAAATACTGCTCCCGCCAACCACGCAGTGTCAAGTAAGAGGTAGCGCTGCTAAGCCGTCGGTTTCAAACAGTCACACCCTCTGCTTGGTCCGGGGCGCCAGTGTCAGTAGCTTGTCAGGGAATCATGCCGTGTCAGGCGCGCACCTTTGTGTATAGAGCTGGCGTTGGTCTCGCCAACCACTGCCTGCATTGATCGAAGCGCGTCGTCTCACCAAGTCGTCGGCGACGTCCGGCATGAGGTTCTGGCAGCGGGTTGGCAGGATTGTCTTCCGCGATGCTGCCGCCGTTAGGCAAAAAAATAATTTTGAGGTAAGGGGTGGACACCAGCGTGGTTTGAAAACTTTTGAGGGCCAACTCTCAAGACAGCGGAGTTCAGGAGTCAGCGGAATGACAGAACTGCCTCTGACTGCGCGCCTTCTGTCACCATGCAAATTTCATTATTGCATTATTAAATTAAAGCAAATTTCTTCCATATACTTCAGTCTCGACCCTGTCTGGTTTAGATGTTAACGCTGATGAAAGTTATGCAAACTTTGCATATCTTTGAAACATTGCTGGCAGGCCGATGCAGCATCCGGTTCAGGAGATGCGACAATTAAAGAGAGTGATGAAACCCAGTACTGAGACGCCCTGCTGGGATAATATGGGGGATATTGCATTTTCCCACAGGCTGCAATGTGTTTTCGGGATTAGACACCTCCAAGGGACAAAGAAGAGATGAGCAGATTAACATGCTTTAAGCTTGACCAGCTGTTGTTTCAAGACTTTCTTAGCGATGGTTTCAATCGGAAATTAGTTTTTGCTGAAATATAGTTATTCTGTAGCCTTGTGGACTCACGCCTTGAAGGTCGGGGGTTCAATTCTCAGCTCCACTGGAGCAATTTGTGTCCTTTAGTAGTTCACTTAAGTCTGCATTGCTTCAGTTCACCCAGCTTTTAAATGGATGCATGCATTAGTTGGTGTAATTGAGGGTGAGTGTGTCATCCCCCACCAGTCCATGGACTGAACAGCTGTACGCAGCCTTCAGATGCGCCGCGCAATAGCTGCGGCTGTGCTGTCGGCTGCACATCTGGCCCAATTGGGGCAAAGTGTAATCAATTATTATGATTATTATTTGTTATTTCACTTGTCTGAAACTACAGTAATCTAAATATGCTTTAAGATGTGTAAAGAGTTATAAAATTCATGGTGGAAAGTTGGTAAAATTTTCTAACAAAAGCATCCGACTAGATGTTTTAATCACCTCTCTAAAGTTCTCGAAAGATATTTCCGAAACTTTCCCGCTTTCTACTCGTTCCGATTTTTTTAATCAACTTCCGAAAACTGGCTCAAAGTTGAATTGAAAACTTCAGGACGTTGCGGGTCGCATGGGAAGTTTCTCAGCGGGAGAATTCTGATCAGGAGAGGCCAGCAAGGACGGAAGGAGGGCCGGTTGGAGTATATTCCGAATTCGTCCTAATTTAAGTGGCCACCAGCGCAAAAGCATGCTTTGGTAGGCTGGGCCAACCGTTCTCCCGTCCGTGAGCACTTCAATCTCTCCCTTGCCGCAGAAAGGCCTGGTTTCAATGGGAAGGTTTGCAGCGGAATTGGCCAGCCCAGCCTCTCACTGCAATAATAGTAATAATAATTAATACTACCAGTAACAAACTTTATGCAAATTATTGATTCTGAGCAGAGTGGCTCGATAGACTTTGGGTTCTTCCTGGTCCCAGATTGGTGGTCCGAGGCGCCACTAGACAAAGTGCATTTTCAACCATTCGACTAGCAGACAAATGCCCAGTTCCTGAGCACAGCTCGACTCAGATTCTAGGAAAAGGCACGCACAAGAAGTTTTTTTAGTCGCGCCGTCTCGAAATCGGGATAATAAGCACATAAACAGCAGAAGAAAATTGGCGCGTGTTGGGGGCCAGGTGCGCAGAAAAGTTCTCCAACTACTTTCTTGCTGAAACATTCAGTTCGGATAGGAAAAAGAAAAAACTCCATGCCAACAGGAAGATATCCTATAGAATCCTAAGCTTTAGATTTGGGTTTTTCAAGTCTTTGACGCCTCTCGATTTCATCAGTACAGAATCCTGTTGATTTTTTGCAGTCTCATCCTTTTCCGTATTTCCTTATCTGCTAGAAGCAGGTTGTCAAGTCAGGTTGTCAAGTCAGGTTGTCAAATCTCTCTGTGACCGATGCATTTCATTGAAATTCAAACAAAGCAAAAAAGCACACAATGATTCTATTCCGGGCATCGCTTTGATTGAAATCGAGAATAATGAAATGCCTGTGGGGCTGCGCTGGCTACTTACAAAATTCCCCCTTTGAAAATGCGTTTGAAAAGGCCTTTGGGATTTCTGCTGTAGGAAGCCAGGACCAAAAGCTGCATCGTTGTGTGCCATCGCAGGGGCGAATTCGTGGACTAATTAGTTAGATTTCCTGCCATCTGGCTGCAATTTCTATTCTATTCTATTCATCTTTGATGCTGACAAATCCATTTCAACTGCAATCATGCAGTTTCAGCCACCCACTCCGGAAATTTGTCTGGCCAAAATGAGTCTCATTTCGCCTCAAAGAAGACCGACCGCTGTGGTTCAGGGCGTGGTCACAAACATTATACCTCTCTGGTCCCTCGTACTAGGCTGCAGCTCAAGCCTCCAATGGAGAGCTTGTGTGTGAGAGATTGGAAACGAGAGGTCAGGAGTTCGATTTTCAGCCCAAGGAGAATAAATTATGTCCCTGAGCAAGACACTTTTTAAATTTGATATAGGTTGTACAGGTTGGTTAATAATAATAATAAAATAATAATAATTGCAGGAGGGCTGCGGGCAATGGCACATCATTTGGTGACACTAGACCCGCAGCCAGCGACGAGGTAATTCTGCCCGTTCCGCTGACTCCTGAGCACACACGCACACAGATACCGTACGCAGGCACACGCTCACACATGTGTGTACATCTGCCCTGACTTTCTAGTCGTCAGGCAGTGTACACTTTCACAGTGCCTTGGAGGTTGGCCCTCACGGGAGTAAATTGCACAACAAGCTCTCAAAGCCTTCTCTCCGCGGCTTCGCCCCAGATTTATGTGGCTTCGCCCGGGAATCGAGCTTAGGGACCGTGGTGCGAGAGGCAAACGCGTTAGCCACGCTGCCACTGACCCCCTGTGTTAGGTGTGAATTCTAATTTCTGTCGATCGATTCTTTTCTAAGTAAATTGTTTCAGGGAGAAAGTTCATTTTAAACATACTTCGAAGGCCTAGGAGCTGTACGAGTATGCCAAACTGATTGCGCGCCGCTGCAATAATGGAAATTAGGAACCCAAGCAGTTATTTCTGATATTCGGAACTGCCAGCCAAGGGCTTTCTTCGCAGAGGAGTCAGCTGGCTGCTGGGTGCGATAATCCTTCGCATTCCTTCGCCTCCAGCCGAACCAGCCGCGAGTGGGTTCGCCTGAAAGGCTTTTTCCCGCCCTAAGAATTCCACTTGCCAAGACAAGTCGGAAACGCACATGCTGATACGGAAGCTGTGGTGAAAGTGGGGCTGACTCATACAGGACAGGCCAGCTGACGCTGGGCTGGTGAACAAAAATACGTAGCCTGAAAGACGGTCCGAGGGCGTTGACTTCTGGCACAGAATGCTGCGGGCATTGCGTCACACTTACTGGTTGCGTTACAGTCCAGTTCACGAGAGTAAGCACACCCTCTCCCTGATCCTTCCTGAACAGGGGTTTGAGCTCTGAAATAGCTCGCGATGCATTACTCAAGCAGTCTTTGCCCTCTGGGGTTCTTCTTTGTATGTCCAGAAGACCCTTGCAGCAGTTTAGAATCTGAGCAGTCGCTAATCTTCGATCCTAAATAAAACTTAGCGGAGTGGTTCCGTGTGAGTATGCCAATGTAAAGAGAAATTCCACACCCGTTGATGGAGGACAGGGAGTGAGGCGAGGACACACAATCTGGCAGCATCGATGACGCAATCTGGGCCTGTCATGAATGATCCCCTTCAGTTTTTCTTCCCACACGACGGAAGGCTCAGTGTTGGGGAGTTTTATCCCACCGCCTGTTTGATCCGCACCAGCAGTTGTGTCCCAGGGCAGAGCTGGGAGCCCGGAGCTAAAATTCCCATGGAGACAGGGTGAGTCTGTGTTGTCGCAAACGAGAGCCTCGTCAAGCTCTCCCCGCCCCTCGATGGGATCGGGTCTCGGGTCAAGCGCGCCAGGGAAGGCTCCCAGCTCAGTTCGAGCCCCCATCTCGCAGTGCACTTGACCGCCCGGTTTGGGGCGGAGTAGAGGGTGAGAAAATGCGTAATAAATGAGACTTCTCAGTTTTCATAGAGTTTCAACCCAGAGCGAAGTTTTCTCTAGCAGAGAGCTAGTACCGTGGTGGGTACTCAGGCTTGTGTCGTAACTGCACTGCTCCGTGGTCCCTTGCGTAAACCACTTCAGAACTGCAAGACTCGCCATTAGGAAGAGCAGAGAGAGGGCGAAAGAAGCACTCAAAATCGCCCTTCTACGTGTCGCCCTCCACCTAAGCCCTCTGATGCCAAAAGTCGATTCCCAGATCCCAGCGGTCGCCAAACAACAATGAATTAGCTGGACCTGCAATCAGGCCAACCATGCCACCCCGTTGCCACAGTCCACACACTGCGGCAGAAGTGAGAGAGCGCGGATGAAGGGGACATAATTTACAGCGTCAAAAGCTTCCCTGCCTGTCTATTTCCCCCCTGGCCGGACAGGTACGCAAATAAGTGCAGAGAGGCCACTGATCAGCGCCATGATCGATGCCCCTTTGGGCCCAATAAAAAGTTGTCATCGTCGCTTCCCTCATGTAACAATGTTGAGCGGTCCGGGTGGATAAAGTCCGCGGATATAAACAGCTGGTGTGGCCGAAACCAGTTCAATTGCAGCTAGGCGAACACAGTCACAACTGCCCCTCCTGCGAATGCTCAAAATTCATAGAGGCTCATGCCGCATTTCAGACTACCCTGGCAACTGCAGGCGCAGCAGCGGCAGCAGCAGCAGTTGACCCCATCAGGCCAGGACAGCCCGACCACTAGCAGGCGAAAGCGAAAGAGGAAGAAATCCCCGGCCGGTAAGCATCGCAAGCCGAGCCCTATGAGCAACCAGCAGCACTCGCCCATCTTCGACTGCTCCGGCAAAAGGCGGCAGCCGCAGCAGCAACTTCAGCAGCTGTCAAGCGACCCACCGTCGCTGCTAAGCTTCACTGCGTCAGCATCGGCTGCAGGAAGCGTCGCATCGAGCGAGGATCTGGAGCTGCTGGAGCTGGCTACACCTACAGCGGGCAAGTCGACCATCCCGAAGCGTTTGATCAACAGCCTCGGAGGCCCTCGAGTCAGCGACGACAGCGACGACAGCTCGACGAGCGCCGACGAGGGTACGGGAGGTCGAAGCCGGCACAGGCAACGGCGCTTTTCGGTGTCGAGCACTGACAATGACGATGATGATTCATCGAGCTCATCGACCTCTTCATCCTCTTCGGCGTCTTTCGACTCGCCCGGTCGACAGCAGCGACGCCGACAAAGGCAGCAGCGTCGACAATGGGAGCGAGGTGGCGATGTCCACTCATTGCCGCTTTCACCACCTCGCGGCATTCGGGCCAGAGTTCTCTATGACTTTCCCGCGGGTGGACCCAGCGAGCTTCCCGCACGTGCCGGCGAGCAGCTACGGGTGCTGTACCACGTGGATCGCCGCTGGGTTTTCGCGGTAAATAGTCGACGCCGGTCCGGCTACCTGCCGTTCTTGTTCGTGGCCAAGATCGACCTCACCTGCCATCGGCGCGTGCCCAGCTTTGACCGCTACCGGCGCTGGTTCCCATGGGATCTCGATGCGGCAGCGTCTGCCACAGCGGCACAAGATGACTCCTCGGCCTGCGGCAGCTCTGACTCGGGAAACTACGAGGCCAGCTCGTCCAACTCTTCGGCCGCGTCTGCTGCGGCTGCCGCTGCGGCAGCGGCGGCGGCTGCTGCGGCTGTAGTGGTTGACGAAGCTCCTTCACCACCTGTACATTGCCACCTTGTCACCACAACAGCGCTGCTGCACTATCAACGAAGAGGTAGCTCCGATGTCGATGAGGATGATGGAGCCACTCCCTGCGGTGGTGGTGAGAGTCAAATGACCCCATTGCCGCCACCACCACCGCCTTCGCCTCCTCCGGCAGCGTCGAAACCCTCTCAGCCGCCACCGCCGCCGCCGCGACTCTTCTACCCAGCTTCGGGTCAGCGGCGACCCGACTCGCTGATGGTACATACGCCGACTCAGACGCGCCTACAGCAGCCGCAGCAACAACACCATGATCCTGCTTCACAGGTGTGCATTGGATACTACAACTGCTAGTAATTAAGAACATTTTCAAACCGTATCTCACTCTCTGTAAAAATTTTTTTTTAGAATGTCGCGCCTCCCCTCGCAACCGCCCAGTGCCGCCAGTTGCCGCCGCATCAGCAGCAGCGCTCACTGCCTCAGTGCACCTGCCCGCACGTCTCCTTCGAGGTCTGGAAGCGGCGACCGTCCTTCGATTCAGCGGTTGCCCAGCCGCCCACAACATTGCCCCCACCGCCACCGCCGCCGCAGATCCTGTCCTCAACAACGGTGTCAACAACGTCATCAACGATGAAGCGTGTCACTTTCAGTGTGAACAATGAGATCATTGGCGTGGCTGATAACATCGACCGTCTGCCCTGCTACAGCAGCTGTCACGCTGAGCACGAGGTGGCGAATTTGGCCGGTGACTTGGCCGGACGCTTTGACAGCATCTGCTTCTACGACAACTACCTGCCCGAGGTGACGGCTGCTAGAGATTCCACCGCTGCAGCAGCGGCGAGTTCCGCAGCAGCAGCAGCAGCCACAGCCACAGCGGCAGCAACAGTTTCGCCTAAAATGCGGCCGGCAGTACCTCGCGACGGCAGTCAGTTGTATCAAACAGTTGTGAATCCAGATGCCGAGAGCTCTATCGACATGTACACACTGGTTTGACACAATCTGGTACATAATTCGGTATCTGAACATTGGCAGACGTTTCGGAAAAGAACATAATATTCCTGTATACAATTAAGTTAGCTACAACGTTAAGGTAAAAAGGATCTAAGGTTAAGAGGCTGTACCAAAGGCTCTATCTTATCCCAGTAAAAGCTGATCGGTGCAAGCGATCAATACAATCAATGTGAAAAGCCTGCAACCATGACACAATCATTACAATCGACCCGAACTCCAAACTGAACAATATACTATTGAGTAGGAGTGTTGCAACAGCAAGAGATTTATCTAAATTTAATGGTATTTTGATACTTAAACTATTTGAAATATACGAGCGTATATACGCTGAACTATATTGACAGACACTAGAAACCCAAACCAGACTACTAACTGTCAGTAGAGTCTTGATGTTATATATTTTATTCTAACACAGTTCATCATTTCAGATGCTTCTATTTTAATTGGAATGCAATTCCTTCAGTACTTATTTTCTATTGTCAGCATCCTGCAATGTACACTCAGATTCCCTGAAAGTTCAACAATTGATTAGTTTGTACCTCTGCAACATTTACTCTGTGATTTATCATAACTCTATTTTATTTTGCAAGAATCTAAACAACTGATAATGACTAACAATAAAAGGACAATGATTTTTGCGACGGAAAAAGCACTTGGCGATTGTGCAATTGTAAAAATTCTCTGTGAATTTGTTCAAGTTCTTGTCAACAGTGTTGTTTGTTTTTATTTTTTGTTGAAGCAACAAGACAACAAATTGAAAGTTCCGATTTGGAACTGATTCGCAACACCACAATAAATGTTTGGCATAAGAGAAATTCGATGAAGCGGGTAGATGAGTGATTCTCGAGATATCGACGGTGCAGCACTCATTGTGTCCAGAAGTCTTTGATAGCAAACACTTGGCATTTGATTGTGTATGTACCTTGAAGGAGCCGAGGCATTCTGAAAATTCAACGGAATAGTTTCGCTTTAATTACTCATATTTGCTGGGGATCAGTTGTAACAGTAGTCACTGCACAGCCTTTGCACATTCGGTGGACCAATCAGCGCGGACAGGCGCACAGATACAGTACGTAGGCACACACTAACAGGGGTGTGTACATCCGCCTAACGTTTTGATTGTCTCTCATCGTGCCTTGGGGGTTGGCCCTCATGCGAGTAAAATGCACGACAAGCCCCTCAAAGTATTCTTTTATTTAATGGCACCTCGCATTGGATAGCAGCTGAGGGACCTTGGTGAGGGAATAGTTTAATACATCTTTAATAACAGTGGTTCTGGGGGTTTTAGACTCAGCTAATTTACGAGTATTGTACCGGAGTCTAAAGGGTGTGTACACCTTGTTCAGTCCATGGACTGAAAGGACGTCAAACCCATCAATTTTTTACTGCTGGATGAACTGAATCAATGAGGAATTGAATATCTTGCTCAATGACACAACTAGTTTCCTATGAGTTAAGATGCGAACTCTTGACCTCACATTCAGAAGCTCGAAGCTCAATGATTCGAGTATTCTATTGTTCAGATGTTCCTCAGATCCGCATCAGTGATTTCTGTCGACAATCCGATCAATCCGATTCTCACCTGGCGCAGCTGCCGCAAGTGCCCTGACAACATCTATCCATTGTTAACAGTAAAAAGACCTCAGGGTATTTCAAATGCCCACTGCCTACTTCACGACAGCTTCCAAACCGAATGACCGATTTTCATGAAAGTCCACCATCTGAATCAATTTTTTTCGCCATTTACGATGAGCCAACTTTCAAAGCCATCCTAGTCTTTGCAAGTCTTTGTTCAGCAAACACAGCACTACAATACTGGCTCTGGGCAGTCATTCCCTGGCAGTCTGTCGCCCGCGATTCTAAATACAGGTAAGCGGCTCTTCTTCGGTTAAAAATGGATTGTTTCGACAGGCGGCGTGAGGCCAGAGAGCATCTCCCATTTCAGCTTTGCCTGCTTTCTGCACACAATGAAACCTTCAAGTGTAAATTTACCTGACCTTTAAGTCTTTAAGCTCACTCACTGAATGTCTAGAGGTTGCTGAAACAATTCAATTTTTTTCTCTCGTTGCAAACAATCTGCGAGTTTTCGGGCCATTTTCTGCTATGTTAGAAAAAGCTTTGAGTAGCAGGTAGATAGAATCCAAGGACAGTCAACTTACCAGTCTCTTATTACCAGATTACATTTTAGTCTAGTGCGTAATGTCAGTTCGCAAAGTAATCACCGGCTTTCAGAGTCAGTCTTCGTCACTGAAACCCTCCGGAGGTCCCCGTCGGCCTGTGTTGAGTTTGGCCAGGTTTGCTCGCTGCCTCTGACGAAGGACCTCTTTACGTCTCTCGATGGCTGCTGCCTGGGCTTCCCGGGCCTTGTCAAGCTGCTCAGCGGACTCTTTCGCCTGAGCCAGCATCTGACGGCTGCGCTCCTCGTTCTGGAAGGATGTTTGCAAGTGTTTTGTCATTTTCGAGCTAGATTTTCAGTAGGTGATGCACTGAGTCTAAGACATGATCCAGACTCGGCCTAAATAGGTGTCACTCTAGCTAGATATAACAGGCGACCTCGCATCTCGCAGACGACACTCTGAGCCTGTTATACGATACTGGGTTTGCTAGACGATTCTCTGAGTCTGACGTTCTGAGTCTGTTAGAATAGATTTTGAGTCTGTTAGACTGACTACACCCTGAGTCTGTTAGACTGACTACACCCCTTAGTCTGTTAGACTGACTACACTCTGAGTCTGTTAGACTACACTCTGAGTCTGTTAGACTGACTACTCTCTGAGTCTGTTAGACTACACTCTGAGTCTGTTAGACTACACTCTGAGTCTGTTAGACTACACTCTGAGTCTGTTAGACTACTCTCTGAGTCTGTTAGACTACACCCTGAGTCTGTTAGACTGACTACTCTCTGAGTCTTTTAGACTACACTCTGAGTCTGTTAGACTACACTCTGAGTCTGTTAGACTACACTCTGAGTCTGTTAGACTACACTCTGAGTCTGTTAGACTGACTACTCTCTGAGTCTTTTAGACTACACTCTGAGTCTGTTAGACTACACTCTGAGTCTGTTAGACTACTCTCTGAGTCTGTTAGACTACACTCTGAGTCTGTTAGACTACACTCTGAGTCTGTTAGACTACACTCTGAGTCTGTTAGACTACACTCTGAGTCTGTTAGACTACCCTCTGAGACTGTTAGACTACACTCTGAGTCTGTTAGACTACACTCTGAGTCTGTTAGACTACACTCTGAGTCTGTTAGACTACACTCTGAGTCTGTTAGACTACACTCTGAGTCTGTTAGACTACACTCTGAGTCTGTTAGACTACCCTCTGAGACTGTTAGACTACACTCTGAGTCTGTTAGACTACACTCTGAGTCTGTTAGACTACACTCTGAGTCTGTTAGACTACACTCTGAGTCTGTTAGACTACACTCTGAGTCTGTTAGACTACCCTCTGAGACTGTTAGACTACACTCTGAGTCTGTTAGACTACACTCTGAGTCTGTTAGACTACACTCTGAGTCTGTTAGACTACACTCTGAGTCTGTTAGACTACACTCTGAGTCTGTTAGACTACACTCTGAGTCTGTTAGACTACACTCTGAGTCTGTTAGACTGACTACTCTCTGAGTCTGTTAGACTACACTCTGAGTCTGTTAGACTACACTCTGAGTCTGTTAGACTACTCTCTGAGTCTGTTAGACTGACTACTCTCTGAGTCTGTTAGACTGACTACTCTCTGAGTCTGTTAGACTACACTCTGAGTCTGTTAGACTACACTCTGAGTCTGTTAGACTACACTCTGAGTCTGTTAGACTACACTCTGAGTCTGTTAGACTACACTCTGAGTCTGTTAGACTACACTCTGAGTCTGTTAGACTGACTACTCTCTGAGTCTGTTAGACTACACTCTGAGTCTGTTAGACTACTCTCTGAGTCTGTTAGACTACTCTCTGAGTCTGTTAGACTACTCTCTGAGTCTGTTAGACTACTCTCTGAGTCTGTTAGACTACTCTCTGAGTCTGTTAGACTACTCTCTGAGTCTGTTAGACTACACTCTGAGTCTGTTAGACTGACTACACCCTGAGTCTGTTAGACTGACTACTCTCTGAGTCTTTTAGACTACACTCTGAGTCTGTTAGACTACACTCTGAGTCTGTTAGACTACACTCTGAGTCTGTTAGACTACTCTCTGAGTCTGTTAGACTACACTCTGAGTCTGTTAGACTACACTCTGAGTCTGTTAGACTACACTCTGAGTCTGTTAGACTACACTCTGAGTCTGTTAGACTACACTCTGAGTCTGTTAGACTACACTCTGAGTCTGTTAGACTACACTCTGAGTCTGTTAGACTACACTCTGAGTCTGTTAGACTGACTACTCTCTGAGTCTGTTAGACTACACTCTGAGTCTGTTAGACTACTCTCTGAGTCTGTTAGACTACCCTCTGAGACTGTTAGACTACACTCTGAGTCTGTTAGACTACACTCTGAGTCTGTTAGACTACACTCTGAGTCTGTTAGACTACTCTCTGAGTCTGTTAGACTACACTCTGAGTCTGTTAGACTGACTACACTCTGAGTCTTTTAGACTACACTCTGAGTCTGTTAGACTACACTCTGAGTCTTTTAGACTACACTCTGAGTCTTTTAGACTACACTCTGAGTCTTTTAGACTACACTCTGAGTCTTTTAGACTACACTCTGAGTCTTTTAGACTACACTCTGAGTCTTTTAGACTACACTCTGAGTCTTTTAGACTACACTCTGAGTCTGTTAGACTGACTACACTCTGAGTCTTTTAGACTACACTCTGAGTCTGTTAGACTACACTCTGAGTCTTTTAGACTACACTCTGAGTCTGTTAGACTACACTCTGAGTCTGTTAGACTACACTCTGAGTCTGTTAGACTACTCTCTGAGTCTGTTAGACTACACTCTGAGTCTGTTAGACTACACTCTGAGTCTGTTAGACTACACTCTGAGTCTGTTAGACTACCCTCTGAGACTGTTAGACTACACTCTGAGTCTGTTAGACTACACTCTGAGTCTGTTAGACTACACTCTGAGTCTGTTAGACTACCCTCTGAGACTGTTAGACTACACTCTGAGTCTGTTAGACTACACTCTGAGTCTGTTAGACTACTCTCTGAGTCTGTTAGACTACACTCTGAGTCTGTTAGACTACCCTCTGAGTCTGTTAGACTGACTACACTCTGAGTCTGTTAGACTACACTCTGAGTCTTTTAGACTACACTCTGAGTCTGTTAGACTACACTCTGAGTCTGTTAGACTACACTCTGAGTCTGTTAGACTACCCTCTGAGTCTGTTAGACTGACTACACTCTGAGTCTGTTAGACTACACTCTGAGTCTTTTAGACTACACTCTGAGTCTGTTAGACTACCCTCTGAGTCTGTTAGACTGACTACACTCTGAGTCTGTTAGACTACACTCTGAGTCTTTTAGACTACACTCTGAGTCTGTTAGACTACTCTCTGAGTCTGTTAGACTACCCTCTGAGACTGTTAGACTACACTCTGAGTCTTTTAGACTACACTCTGAGTCTGTTAGACTACACTCTGAGTCTGTTAGACTGACTACACTCTGAGTCTGTTAGACTACACTCTGAGTCTGTTAGACTGACTACTCTCTGAGTCTGTTAGACTGACTACACTCTGAGTCTGTTAGACTACACTCTGAGTCTGTTAGACTGACTACTCTCTGAGTCTGTTAGACTGACTACACTCTGAGTCTGTTAGACTGACTACACTCTGAGTCTGTTAGACTACACTCTGAGTCTTTTAGACTACACTCTGAGTCTGTTAGACTACCCTCTGAGTCTGTTAGACTGACTACACTCTGAGTCTGTTAGACTACACTCTGAGTCTTTTAGACTACACTCTGAGTCTGTTAGACTACTCTCTGAGTCTGTTAGACTACACTCTGAGTCTGTTAGACTACACTCTGAGTCTGTTAGACTACTCTCTGAGTCTGTTAGACTACTCTCTGAGTCTGTTAGACTACACTCTGAGTCTGTTAGACTACTCTCTGAGTCTGTTAGACTACCCTCTGAGTCTGTTAGACTGACTACACTCTGAGTCTGTTAGACTACACTCTGAGTCTGTTAGACTACACTCTGAGTCTGTTAGACTACTCTCTGAGTCTGTTAGACGACTTACACTCTGAGTCTGTTAGACTACACTCTGAGTCTGTTAGACTACACTCTGAGTCTGTTAGACTACTCTCTGAGTCTGTTAGACTACCCTCTGAGTCTGTTAGACTGACTACACTCTGAGTCTGTTTAGACTACACTCTGAGTCTTTTAGACTACACTCTGAGTCTGTTAGACTACCCTCTGAGTCTGTTTAGACTGACTACACTCTGAGTCTGTTAGACTACACTCTGAGTCTTTTAGACTACACTCTGAGTCTGTTAGACTACACTCTGAGTCTGTTAGACTACTCTCTGAGTCTGTTAGACTACCCTCTGAGACTGTTAGACTACACTCTGAGTCTTTTAGACTACACTCTGAGTCTGTTAGACTACACTCTGAGTCTGTTAGACTGACTACACTCTGAGTCTGTTAGACTACACTCTGAGTCTGTTAGACTGACTACTCTCTGAGTCTGTTAGACTGACTACACTCTGAGTCTGTTAGACTGACTACACTCTGAGTCTGTTAGACTGACTACACTCTGAGTCTGTTAGACTACACTCTGAGTCTGTTAGACTGACTACTCTCTGAGTCTGTTAGACTGACTACACTCTGAGTCTGTTAGACTGACTACACTCTGAGTCTGTTAGACTGACTACACTCTGAGTCTGTTAGACTACACTCTGAGTCTGTTAGACTACCCTCTGAGACTGTTAGACTACACTCTGAGTCTGTTAGACTACTCTCTGAGTCTGTTAGACTACCCTCTGAGACTGTTAGACTACACTCTGAGTCTTTTAGACTACACTCTGAGTCTGTTAGACTACACTCTGAGTCTGTTAGACTGACTACACTCTGAGTCTGTTAGACTACACTCTGAGTCTGTTAGACTACACTCTGAGTCTGTTAGACTACTCTCTGAGTCTGTTAGACTACAGTCTGAGTCTGTTAGACTACACTCTGAGTCTGTTAGACTACACTCTGAGTCTGTTAGACTACTCTCTGAGTCTTTTAGACTACTCTCTGAGCCTTTTAGACTACACTCTGAGTTTGTTAGACTACATTTCAAGTCTGTTATACTACACCCTGAGTCTGTTATACTACACTATGAGTCTGTTAGACTACCCTCTGAGTCTGTTAGACTACTCTCTGAGTCTGTTAGACTACTATCTGAGTCTGTTAGACTACACTCTGAGTCTGTTAGACTACTCTCTGAGTCTGTTAGACTACTATCTGAGTCTGTTAGACTACACTATGAGTCTGTTAGACTACCCTCTGAGTCTGTTAGACTACACTCTGAGTCTGTTAGACTACCCTCTGAGTCTGTTAGACTGCACTCCGAGTCTGCTGTAGACTACGCTCTGAGTCTGTTAGACTACCCTCTGAGTCTGTTAGACTGGCAAGATCAGAAGATTAGATCTTCTAAGATTAGATAAGGTAAGATAAGATAAGATAAGATCCACTTAGATGCCAGAAAACTGCAAATATAGCCGCTTCTGACTGACCCGATAGATTTTAATAATAAATTCCCAAAAATCTCGAAGTAGAAAATCATGAACTCAAAGCCAGCTTTTATCTGTCAAGTGCAGCGCATGGCATGCCTGGCTGCCATGAAGAATCTAGTCAAGGCATTTCAAACACCTTTTATCCAAACGACATCTTTCATTTGGGCTTCTGCACCTTCAGGATTGTAAACAAACCAGGAAATGGTAATCAACAATGGCCTACCTCACTCTTCTGCAGCTCCTTCAGCCTCGATGCCTCCTTGGCGCTGTACAATCGCTCTTTGCCAGCGGGAGCGCCATACGTTGGCGGCGGCTGCTTTGTTGTTGGCGTCTCAGCCGTGTTGAAATCCGTCGATCCAACACCGTCATCGTTGAAATTGTTCCACGGCAGAGCCCCATCGCCACCACCGTCAGCCAGATCGGCTCCGTAGAGCTGAGCTTCAGTCGGTGGCATCGCTTCCATTGCCTCCTTGTCGAGCTCGTAGTCCAGCACAGTGATGGTCGCCTCAGCCGTCGATCGGGCAGTCAGTGTAGCGTCGATGACCGCTGAAGTCTCGCCGCCAGCCGGGACGTCCATCTTGTGAGGCACGCGTTTGATGCGCCAGTACTCTCGCGGCTTCTTGTTCCTGGACTGCGCGTGCGAGTAATACATGGCGAAGTTGTTCACCACGATCGGCACAGTGAAGGCGATGGTCAGCACGCCGAAGATCACGCACACGCAGCCGATGGCGTAGCCGGCAGCTTGGCGGGGCGCAAAGTCACCGTAGCCCACCTGCATTTTGACTACTTTATCTGAGACTACTGACTGTGATACGAACATTTTACAAGCACATTTTACAATGTGCTCTGTGATACGAACTTTTTGTGCAGCTAAATTCAAACTCCGAAACTAAATTCAGCGAAACCTCTTATTACTCGTTCTAGCGACCTTTCGACCCGTCGAGCAAGAGTAACGAAAGTCACCCAACCCAGCTCTAGCTCACTCAACTGTGGTTGGGCCCCTTCCTAAGCTGGGCAAAAAACGATGTCTCAGATATACGAGCGTATCTAACTTACAGTCGTCATTGTAACGAGCGCCCACCAAAGACCGAAGGGAATATTCCGGAAACTGTCCTTCTCGACAAGGTGAATGATGGATCCGAAAATGACTGCTCCAACAAACAGGAACACAATCATTAGCATGAGCTCGCGCAACGAAATCTTGATAGTGTAGACCAGAATGCGGAAGGCATTGTAGTGCTTCACCAGCTTGAAGATGCGCAGAACGCGAACCACGCGAAGGCCGCGAAGAACTCGCAGGGTGAGCACTGTCTTCACCAGCGTGGGCGTGTAATTTGGCAGCGATTCAACAGAACTGAGTGCCAGCGATACGGCGTGCGTCACCACGCAGATGACGTCAATCCAGTTCAGGAAGTCGGTGAAGTATACCTTGTAGTCCGGCGCGAAGAACAGACGGAGCGACAACTCGAGCGAAAAGAAGGCGAACATTGTGTAGTCAAGGTAGCGCAGAATCGAGTGCGGCTCAGTGTCATCGTCCGAGTAGTACCTGGCACCGGACATGTCCTGCGGGTCCACATAGATGCCGCAGGCGGTTGTACACGTGCGGCTCACCGTCATGTTCGCTCCAGGGATGGGAACTCGGAAAGCTTCGTAAGTTTCTGCCACAAAGCAAACGATGCTGGCGATGACCACAAACATGGATAGGAAAACATAGATCTGGAAGGTTTAGGCCGGTACAAGTTAGTTTCAATCTCGTCAAAAGCCGACACTAATTAGACACAAAATCTTATCCTCGAAGGGGAGAAGCAGGGCGGTTACCGAATCCGAGATGCAGATGCAGCCTCGGAGACTTTGGGGCTTGTGGTGCAACGTACTCCCATTAGGGCCAACACTACCTGACAAAAAGCAAGCCAGGGCAGGTGTACACCCATGTGTGAGTGTGTGCGTGTTCAGGAGTCAGCCAAATGGGCACAATTGTCTCCTCGCTGGCTGGTGGTCTTACTGTCACCAAATGATGTGCCCAGTGCCAACAGCCCTCCTACAATTATGTTTTATCCATGTATTGTCATATATCTCATCCCAAGACTAACCCTAGCAGTGAGCGATGCCACCGGGTCCTCCAGAATGGACCATATTCTCCGTCGAAACCGGATCCACTTGTTGGTCTCGCTTTTCCACACGTCCGCTTGCACGGCGTAGTTGCCAGTGAGGAAGGTGCTGTCTATGGCAGCCAGGGTGTCCTTGCACTCGGAGGCCTGGTTGTAGCTGGTCCAGCAGCAGGGCTCAATGTCCTGCTCGAACATGCCCCAGAATTCGAACTCCTGATGGCACAATAAATCAATCGATAAATTAATCGATCGCGAGAACTCTATTGACTTTTTTGCGCGTGCCGTATAGGCTACGATCTTTATGGGCATCACTACATTGAGTCTGTCCTGTTGGCATAGTAATTTTGGAGGCTAGGTACTCAGTCCTATTTATTTAATCAATAGCTTGGATGAAATTTTCATTCGCACTAAAGTAAAATTACTCTATATTGCTATTCTACTGCATAATTTTCTCGTGATTGACACTAACGTGAGGCGTACTAAAATACCTGGCAAATTTATTCCGACCGTGAGTAGGAAATGTATAAAAAAGGTCAAATTCTGAAACTTATGAAGTTGATGCTCAAACAGACCGGTGCAGGTGAGTATTTCTAAATCATGGCCCGTCTGCTATCCCAGAATCCTGTGGACCCACGTGTTAGCTGCTGGATTTCAGGCATGTGGATACAGTTGATTGCATCTGCACTGAACTAACACTGTTGCTGGGGCGCCTACCCCACCTCTGCTGTTATCCCTCCCTGTCAAGCGTTGGTTTCTGCTTGCGGTGTAAGCAGAAGAAGAGGGTTAAAGTATTTGATGGAAATACTATCGCTCGCGTATTCTCAGTCACAGACCTAGATGTTCGTCCTCACCAGCGTACCTGAGCATATTATAAGTTTCATATTCTGAAAGCTAGCAGTAGGCAGTGGGCATGTCTGCAATAGAATGGATAAAGGGAATCTAAATTTTATTGGCCCAATTGTGCGTTTGCCAAAGTCTAGCCCAATATTAACTGACAAAAATTAATAGAAGCCACTAAGGCTCAGTCAATATGAAAAAGCTATGCAGCTTGTACAGTCTGCTCAGTTACTCGTAATTTATCAACTAAATAATTGCTCCAACTGTCAAAGGAGGCTCTTAATTGTTGGCTCCTTTGCCCGTGATGCCTTCTGTCACTAAAATTATCAAGAGTTCTGTTTTGCCAGTTAAACAGAGCAGACCCATGAAGATCTGTTTGTCTGTATCTCTGCTATCTGAAATCGTACCATTTCGGTATACTTTCTCAGTTAGATAAAAGTACCAGCTAATCTGTAACTAAGCGAGGCTTTCAGTGAGTTGCACGCTGCCCACTTCCGACTCTGTGTGTTGCAGAGTGACTGCATTTCTATAGCACTGCTTTTAACACAGCATTTTATTCCATTGTCAAGGCTTGCATCACATCATTGAGTGGCTTAGTAGAAGCATTTTTTATTTTCACGCTCTGCTTGCTAAAATTATTTTTTTAAAGCATTGACGAATGATTGTTCCTCAGATATTTATCCATCTAGTTTTATCCGCTAAACCTCTTTTTTATTGTCTATGATGCCTGCAAACCCTGACCTGAGTTCTCGAAATAATTTCTGCAAAACCTACAACCCGGTGGCTCAAATTTTTCCCTCAAGTACCGACCCTCTTGATGACGTTGCCGCAGAGATTCCTTCGGATGTGCAGCTCCTCGGTGCGGTAGAAGTGCAGGATGTCGGCAAAGGCCTCCGGATGTCGGTCGAAATAGTACTCCCGCCTGTCCCGGTCGAAGGCCTCGTCGTCCTCCCGCAGGGTGGCCAGCAGGGCCAGACGACTGCCGGGGAACCGCTCGAGCACCGAGTAGGTGGTCTCAAACCTGGTGCCGCTGATGTTGATCACAATCCGGGCGTCTTTCAAATCCATTGTGGCCTGATTTTCGTCGCTCAGCTCGTCTCAAGCAGGTATTGTGGCTCTGGATTCCAGGGCCGTTGCTGGGTGAATATGACTGTATTTCGTGAGCTGACAAAGCATGGCAGAATGCTGGGGCTTGCAACTCCTCAATGCTCGCCTTGTTGTCCAATGGGGTGACTGTTCTAGACAATGACTTCCCAAAATGGAGCTGAGCTAGGAGAGAGACGGAAAGACAATGGGTAGACAGAAAGGGAAGACGCGCTCTTGACTTGGGATCTTCAGCGCTCCGAAAGGTGTCAGCTGAATGTACGCGCCCGTCTCGCAGGTGCTGCAGTTCATAAGCAGCATACTTGCAGTGATTCGCAATTAAAGCAAGCTCACAATCACACTTATGCTATGCTATTACGAGATTATAATTTTCGATATCTTTTGATTTTCGTTTCAAAATTAAATTTCTACATCAACAAAATACGAAAATAACTTCATCGCGAGCAGATGTCACACAAATAAATTTGCCTAAACCATTAAATTTTCTGTAGGTTTCATATTTTCTGAAGCAAAATGGAAAATTTAAATGCTTCCTTGCCATCCGTTGCGTTTTTAAATCGAATTTTTTCCATTTTCTAAATTAGTTCACGGCCATTGTTCTCCAGGGACTCAGGGACTCAAGGACACAGAATGGCGGATTGGTATTTGAAACATTGCAGAGATGAGACCTGTACTCCCCAGTTACAATGGGAAGAGCTGCAATGCGGCTGCATCCTTGGCCCTCCTGCGAGCTGCATGCAGGGAATTCTTTTCTTCGGTGACATGCGACAGCTTTTTGTCCCATGCAGAGAAGATCACTGAGCCTTGGAGCAGAAGCAAGCAGCAAACCAGTTGCCATGGCAACCTGGGTATTAGTCCCGCGTGTGTATCCAGTGTGGGCATACCTGTCCGCCTCAGCCCTGTTTCTTACAAGTGCATCGTAAAAGCTGTCAGAAATGAGCCAGTCTAGTATTGCATCCATAACTTAATCTGTACATCTCTATTTAATTTCATTGTCATCCCGGATGTGTCACTCTTTAGCAAGCCATTGTCTGAGTCCGCTCGATACGATCTGCTCAAGTGGTCTCGCTTTTTGTTCTACTTTCCAAGCACTCTGCCCGCAGAAATTTTTCTAAGCGTCCAAGAGCTTTGTTTCAGTGCAGTATTTATTTGGAGATTATTCAAACAATGTCCTTCGTTTCTTATCCACTCAATCCGTTAGCAACACTGAAAACTCTTTACCTATACCAGATGGCATTGCGCATAGCATTTTTTTAACAAAATAGGTTTTCCTGAGGACGACAATTTCAAACTTCTAAGCTCATATTTCTAAAACATCTTTCTCAAAAAAATCAGTACCAAGGAACTGCACTTAGCCTTTGGACTATCACAATGACAGCCTTTGGACTACCAAAGTGACAGCCTTTGGACTACCAAAGTGACAGCCTTTAGGCTACCAAAGTGACAGCCTTTAGACTACCAAAGTGACAGCCTTTGGACTACCAAAGTGACAGCCTTTGGACTACCAAAGTGACAGCCTTTAGGCTACCAAAGTGACAGTCTTTAGACTACCAAAGTGACAGCCTTTGGACTACCAAAGTGACAGCCTTTAGACTACCAAAGTGACAGCCTTTGAACTACCAAAGTGACAGCCTTTAGACTACCAAAGTGACAGCCTTTGAACTACCAAAGTGACAGCCTTTGAACTACCAAAGTGACAGCCTTTGAACTACCAAAGTGACAACCTTTGAACTACCAAAGTGACTTAGACTGCTTTGATTCTATTCGAATTTCATCCCTAAGTGCCTACTTGTCCATTTAAAATCAGTAGTATAGAGTATATCTAACACATTTCCATAGTAAATGGAAATAGGCTTAAAAGTCGGGACAATTAAAAATCGTGGCTAAACATAGTCAGATAGCTGGTCATCATCTAATGTCCAGTTTATTGTACGGGACAATAACCCTTAACCCTAACTGTGTTTTTAGGGGTTATGCCAACAAACCAAATATGAGTGTACCATTCTTTATCTCACAGGAATTTCTCGTGTCGTTTGTGTCAGTTTCTTAGCTCATGAAGTTCTTATTACAAAGGGAATTCAATGGTGGTGATGCAAATTGAGGATTTGCGAGCTAAATACAAAAAAACAATCAGGATTCGTGGATCAGGTAGACAATCTAATTTGAGCTTAGAATTAAGGAAGGCCCCATTGTCTGCAGCGAACGATTCCGCATCAAACCACTATCGACTGCTCTCATTGCCACTGATGATAATATCAGAAAATCGGCAGGCATGTCTCCAAAGCAGGCATGTCTCCAAAGCAGGCATGTCTCCAAAGCAGGCATGTCTCCAAAGCAGGCATGTCTCCAAAGCAGGCATGTCTCCAAAGCAGGCATGTCTCCAAAGCAGGCATGTCTCCAAAGCAGGCCTGTCTCCAAAGCAGGCATGTCTTCAAAGCAGGCATGTCTTCAAAGCAGGCATGTCTCCAAAGCAGGCATGTCTTCAAAGCAGGCATGTCTTCAAAGCAGGCATGTCTCCAAAGCAGGCATGTCTCCAAAGCAGGCATGTCTCCAAAGCAGGCCTGTCTCCAAAGCAGGCATGTCTTCAAAGCAGGCATGTCTTCAAAGCAGGCATGTCTCCAAAGCAGGCATGTCTTCAAAGCAGGCATGTCTTCAAAGCAGGCATGTCTCCAAAGCAGGCATGTCTCCAAAGCAGGCATGTCTCCAAAGCAGGCATGTCTCCAAAGCAGGCATGTCTCCAAAGCAGGCCTGTCTCCAAAGCAGGCATGTCTTCAAAGCAGGCATGTCTTCAAAGCAGGCATGTCTCCAAAGCAGGCATGTCTCCAAAGCAGGCATGTCTTCAAAGCAGGCATGTCTTCAAAGCAGGCATGTCTCCAAAGCAGGCATGTCTTCAAAGCAGGCATGTCTTCAAAGCAGGCATGTCTCCAAAGCAGGCATGTCTCCAAAGCAGGCATGTCTCCAAAGCAGGCATATCTCCAAAGCAGGCATGTCTCCAAAGCAGGCATGTCTCCAAAGCAGGCATGTCTCCAAAGCAGGCATGTCTCCAAAGCAGGCATGTCTCCAAAGCAGGCATGTCTTCAAAGCAGGCATGTCTTCAAAGCAGGCATGTCTCCAAAGCAGGCATGTCTCCAAAGCAGGCATGTCTCCAAAGCAGGAATGTCTCCAAAGCAGGCATGTCTCCAAAGCAGGCATGTCTCCAAAGCAGGAATGTCTCCAAAGCAGGCATGTCTCCAAAGCAGGCATGTCTCCAAAGCAGGCATGTCTCCAAAGCAGGCATGTCTCCAAAGCAGGCATGTCTTCAAAGCAGGCATGTCTTCAAAGCAGGCATGTCTTCAAAGCAGGCATGTCTCCAAAGCAGGCATGTCTCCAAAGCAGGCATGTCTCCAAAGCTCGCATCTCCTGGAACTGCAGATTCTGTTGAAATCCAGCTAATTTTTGCACAATAAGCCAGCAGAAACTTTATTATTTAACAAGGCTTCAATGTGTAAGCCCAAGCCCAACCTGAAGCTATATCGCGCTGGAAATCTTTGCCTGCAGCCTCGATCAGGGAGATATCGGCAGAACGGAATCCTCCCTCGGTTTCAGAGCTGCAATTTTACAACCAACACTGCATGGAGCCCACACCTGCTGGAGTCCTATTCCCATTTATGTCGATGCGAAAAGGTGCTAAGAATGGCAGTTAAATGCACATCTGTCGAAGTTGTAAAGCGAAGACGCCTGGTGGATAATAAAAGCTCACGCTCTTTACAATGCGACGATGCCGATGCATTGACTGACCGGTCATTATCGATCGCGTCTCCGGGACATTGCGGGGAAATTTGTGGATTCTCGCGCCTGACTCGATCTATCGCTGGGATTCACATAACTCTTGGGATTTTATTACTCATTTTAGCCAGAAACTTCATCACGAGAGCCCTGAAATTATGCAATCAAGTTTTGATAACCGGATGAAAACTTGTTAGGACGAAGTAATTGCTTGCGCATTCCATTCTTCTCAATCAAATCCCAGATCATGGAGACGGAGTAGTGACTCGCCCAGACCCGAGCCGACTTTCACAGACAACCAAAATCTCACAAACCCGAATCTCACCAGCACGAATCTCACCCACCTCAATCTCACCCACCTATATCTCACCCAACTAAATCTCACCCACCTAAATCTCACCCATTTCAACCTCACCCACCTGAATCTCACCACCTGAGTCTCATCCACCCGAATCTCACCCACCTGAATCTCACCCACCTAAATCAAATCCATCTGAAAATCACAGACCCGAATCTCACTCACCTAATCTCACCCATCACAGAACCGAATCCTACAGACCTGAGTCCTACAGAACAGAATCTCGATCACAGAATCGAATCTCACAGAACCGAATCTCACAGAATCAAATCTCACAGAACCGAATCCCACAGACCTGAATCTCACAGAACCGAATCCCACAGACCTGAATCTCACAGAACCGAATCTCACAGAACCGAATCCTACAGACCTGAATCCTACAGAACCGAATCTCACAGAACCGAATCTCACAGACCCGAATCTCACAGACCTGAATCCTGCAGAACCGAATCTCACAGAGACGAATCTCACAGACCCGAATCTCACAGACCTGAATCCTACAGAACCGAATCTCACAGACCCGAATCTCAAAGAACCGAATCTCACAGAACCGAATCTCACAGAACCGAATCTCACAGAACCGAATCCCACAGACCTGAATCCTACAGAACCGAATCTCAAAGAGACGAATCTCACAGAGACGAATCTCACAGAACCGAATCTCACAGAACCGAATCTCACAGAACCGAATCTCACAGAATCAAATCTCACAGAACCGAATCCCACAGACCTGAATCTCACAGAACCGAATCCCACAGACCTGAATCTCACAGACCTGAATCTCACAGAACCGAATCTCACAGAACCGAATCTCACAGAACCGAATCTCACAGAACCGAATCTCACAGAACCGAATCCTACAGACCTGAATCCTACAGAACCGAATCTCACAGAACCGAATCTCACAGAACAGAATCTCACAGAGACGAATCTCACAGACCTGAATCTCACAGAACCGAATCCCACAGACCTGAATCTCACAGAACCGAATCCCACAGACCTGAATCTCACAGAACCGAATCTTACAGAACCGAATCCTACAGAACCGAATCTCACAGAGACGAATCTCACAGAGACGAATCTCACAGAACCGAATCTCACAGAACAGAATCTCACAGAGACGAATCTCACAGAGACGAATCTCACAGAGACGAATCTCACAGAGACGAATCTCACAGAACCGAATCCCACAGAATCAAATCTCACAGAACCGAATCTCACAGAGACGAATCGCACAGACACGAATCTCACAGACACGAATCTCACAGAACCGAATCTCACAGAACCGAATCTCACAGAACCGAATCTCACAGAACCGAATCTCACAGAACCGAATCTCACAGAACCGAATCTCACAGAACCGAATCTCACAGACCCGAATCTCACAGACCCGAATCTCACAGACCTGAATCTCACAGACCCGAATCTCACAGACCCGCTCTTATCACATCGATTCTAAAGCATATTCAGTGGTTCTGTTCGGTTCTGTTGCCGTGCTACCAGCTTCGCTGTTCTGCTGTACACAGCAATCACTGCAGCAAATGCAAATTGGCTGCCTATCCACAATGCCATCTCGGCTTTGATTGGATTGATAAACCAGCGCTGCAGGAAAATGAAATCTGATGCAGCTGCAGTGCTCTGTGCTTGTAACGATAAGAATTGTCTCTCCTACATACACTGCTTGTGTATAGCTTTTCCTGCTTTGAAATGCAAGCTAGCATGTACTGTACGAGTAATTATATCGTTGGGCAAAGAAACCGCTCAGCAACTGGACACTGTCATTAGCTAGCTGACAGGTGTGCTGATTTAAGGCTGAGCAACTGGACACTGTCATTAGCTAGCTGACAGGTGTGCTGATTTAAGGCTGAGCAACTGGACACTGTCATTAGCTAGCTGACAGGTGTGCTGATTTAAGGCTGAGCAACTGGACACTGTCATTAGCTAGCTGACAGGTGTGCTGATTTAAGGCTGAGCAACTGGACACTGTCATTAGCTAGCTGACAGGTGTGCTGATTTAAGGCTCAGCAACTGGACACTGTCATTAGCTAGTTGACAGGTGTACTGATTTAAGGCTGAGCAACTGGACACTGTCATTAGCTAGTTGACAGGTGTACTGATTTAAGGCTGAGCAACTGGACACTGTCATTAGCTAGTTGACAGGTGTACTGATTTAAGGCTGAGCAACTGGACACTGTCATTAGCTAGTTGACAGGTGTACTGATTTAAGGCTCAGCAACTGGACACTGTCATTAGCTAACTGACAGGTGTACTGATTTAAGGCTGAGCAACTGGACACTGTCATTAGCTAGTTGACAGGTGTACTGATTTAAGGCTGAGCAACTGGACACTGTCATTAGCTAGCTGACAGGTGTGCTGATTTAAGGCTGAGCAACTGGACACTGTCATTAGCTAGCTGACAGGTGTGCTGATTTAAGGCTGAGCAACTGGACACTGTCATTAGCTAGCTGACAGGTGTGCTGATTTAAGGCTGAGCAACTGGACACTGTCATTAGCTAGTTGACAGGTGTACTGATTTAAGGCTGAGCAACTGGACACTGTCATTAGCTAGTTGACAGGTGTACTGATTTAAGGCTGAGCAACTGGACACTGTCATTAGCTAGCTGACAGGTGTGCTGATTTAAGGCTGAGCAACTGGACACTGTCATTAGCTAGCTGACAGGTGTGCTGATTTAAGGCTGAGCAACTGGACACTGTCATTAGCTAGCTGACAGGTGTGCTGATTTAAGGCTGAGCAACTGGACACTGTCATTAGCTAGTTGACAGGTGTACTGATTTAAGGCTGAGCAACTGGACACTGTCATTAGCTAGTTGACAGGTGTACTGATTTAAGGCTGAGCAACTGGACACTGTCATTAGCTAGTTGACAGGTGTACTGATTTAAGGCTCAGCAACTGGACACTGTCATTAGCTAACTGACAGGTGTACTGATTTAAGGCTGAGCAACTGGACACTGTCATTAGCTAGTTGACAGGTGTACTGATTTAAGGCTGAGCAACTGGACACTGTCATTAGCTAGCTGACAGGTGTGCTGATTTAAGGCTGAGCAACTGGACACTGTCATTAGCTAGCTGACAGGTGTGCTGATTTAAGGCTGAGCAACTGGACACTGTCATTAGCTAGCTGACAGGTGTGCTGATTTAAGGCTGAGCAACTGGACACTGTCATTAGCTAGTTGACAGGTGTACTGATTTAAGGCTGAGCAACTGGACACTGTCATTAGCTAGTTGACAGGTGTACTGATTTAAGGCTGAGCAACTGGACACTGTCATTAGCTAGCTGACAGGTGTGCTGATTTAAGGCTCAGCAACTGGACACTGTCATTAGCTAGCTGACAGGTGTGCTGATTTAAGGCTCAGCAACTGGACACTGTCATTAGCTAGCTGACAGGTGTACTGATTTAAGGCTGAGCAACTGGACACTGTCATTAGCTAACTGACAGGTGTACTGATTTATGAACTACGCACTTGTCGGATAGTCATTGTGGCATGGTATAGTAGTATTAGAGGCCTTTTGTGAACACACCTGGACGATCCCTATGCAAAGCACGCGCATCACTAAGCTGGTACTCCAGGGTGCGTCAAGTCCCAAATGAATGTGGGCTCGCCGTGGATTCGAACTTGGGTACTTCAGTGCACTTTAATTACTTCGTCCTAAATGTTAGTTTGCTTGTGAATGAAATTGTAGGAAAAATCCTAAATCTGAGCGACTGCTGCAACCCAGCCGATGTTTTGCTTGTTGGCATGGTTATGTATAGAACTGAAAAAAGCAGAGGAGCAGACAGCGGCCAGATAGAAAACTGTTTGGAAGGCTCGCAGATACAGCCAGCGAGATAGTGGAAGAAGGAGAGAGAGTGAGCGACGGCCAGAGACCGATAAGGCGAAAAGACAATGGATTTCGGAGGCAGATAACGCGGCGGGCCGCAGAAATGAGTGGAGGGGAAGCGACTGCGATGCGGCAGGCCAGATAAGCTGGGCCTGAATTTTCACTGATGCCAAAAACTGCCAGCTCCTCTCTAATAGTAGACTGTCTGTGTAGATTGGGGGCCGACAGGGGGATAGCGAAAGATGGAAAAGCTGCGATAAGCCGCCAAAGTGGAATAAGTAGCAGGGAGGGGGCAGGGGGAGATTGACACAGACAAGAGAGAAGCGAGTGAGTCTGCGTGCGGTCGGTTGCGGCCCCGCAAACCAGCCATCCATCCACGTCCACGAGGCGGAGGTGGGTGGCTGGTGGCACGCTGGAAACCAGACCGAAGAGATATAGAAAACCGGAGAGAGGCGGGTTGGGAGAAAATAGACCAGAAGAAGATAACGCCGAAGAATAAGAATGGGCCCCATAGCCTGCCAGCCCGGGAGAACTGATAGTGAGGCCCGATTTCTCCTCTCTCTCGCTGTTCAAGCACTGATGCGCATCGGGCAGCCCCTCAGCTCCCTCGGCTAGATCTCTCGCGATAAGGTTCCAGGCGGACTCGCAGATTTGCCCGGCTGATAAAAAATTATAGGAAGGCCTGCTCCGGTCCCATGAAGGCGGGACCAAGTCGGCCAACCTCGGAAATCCCCGGTGCAAAATGGGAAGCTGGGAATAAATGAAGTGGAATGTTGGGAGGAGATGCGGGTCGGTAAGGCAAGCGAGA
This sequence comes from Macrostomum hystrix, assembly GCA_950097015.1. Lineage (NCBI taxonomy): Eukaryota > Metazoa > Platyhelminthes > Macrostomidae > Macrostomum > Macrostomum hystrix. The sequence continues at coordinate 25,425,596 of CATNEN010000001.1, forward strand.
GAGACGTAACGCGAGACGCCGATTCGAGTCCAACCCAGGGGAAAAGCCTGTTTCTCTGAGATAAGGAAAGAAGGGATGGAATTAGGGAGGCAGGCTCCACAATCTGACTTCCAATCTAAAACCGCGCCAGTGCACCGCCCCACTCCTTGAAAATCGATATAGACTAGGCAGGGGGAATCGCCTACCCAGTCAGAGCTGAGATAAGCGCTGCTGATAACAAAGACAGAGAGGAGGGAGGGAGGGAGAGCTGGTTTTCCCTGATCTGGAACCGGGCTTGCGGCTTTAGGACGGGGAGAGGACGAGGCTACGGGGGGATGGCCAGCCACCCCAGCGCCCCATCCGACAAACTGAACAACAAGCCCCTCCCCCTCGTGCCGCCCTCCAACCCCGGCCGAGCCACCGCGCAAACATTTCGTTATTTTAGCTAAAGCCAGTCCGCGCGAAGCGGAGGGGGTGGGTGGGTGTTTCTCGGAGTTGATATCGGACAGATAAGGCCGGGCCTCGCGCACACACACGCACAGATATTTAGTCCGGAGCCCTCGGCAGTTCAGTGTTCAGTCGACCCGCGAGATTACGCTACGGAGCGCTATCTGGCAGGAAAGGAAACAAACCTGTGCTAAATCTAGCCCTCATCAGTGACTGATTAAATTCTCTACCAAAAAGCCTAGTCGCTCTGCTTTTGTAATATTATATAATAAATCTGGCAAACTAATTGGAACATTAGCCAGCTGAACAAGGCCAAGGAGCTTTGTTTTCAGACTTTTTCTCCCTTCGATTACAATTCGAGATGCATATTGCCGAGTTATATAGAAATCGCGCCTCGTTAGAAGGTAAGCACACTCTATAGGGACTGCTTTAATGACATTTGTAGTCATTAAATTTCATTGAGTACATTAGAGAACTGTCGCGAGCATCAAACCGAACTCTTCCAGACCTGACCTCAGAGCTACCCGACGGCCTAGAGTTTGACCGCGACTTGAACTGCTTGCGCGTCACCGAGTCATTCAGTCAGACTGCCAGCTGGGGTCCGTTCTGCTTTGAAATTGTGGACAATGCCTCTGATGCGCACCTGGCCGTACAGGTGAGATATTAAAAAAGTAATTATATTTTGACTATGAAATGAACTGCAAACAGCAAGGGTAACTATGCCTCTTCTTATGCCTCGTGTTATTAGTACATTTTTCCTATAAATGAGTACAGAATTTTGTGAAGAGATGCCATAGCCAAGTTTGATTACATTGACAAACATTCTAATTAAACTTTCTACGGCAGGTCAAAGGGGTCGGTGGCAGAGCGGTTAACGCGTTGCCTCTCGCACCTCGGTCCCTGAGCTCGATCCCGTGGCGTGGCCACATTCATTCGGGGCGGAGAGAAGGCTTGGGGGCTTGTCGTGCAATTTACGCCCTTTGGCTTTAGGGCCAACCTGCAAGGCAGAGTGAGAGTGTACACTGCCAGACGATGAGAAAGTTAAGGCAGATGTACACGCCTGTGTGAGAGTGTGCCTGCGTACGCTATCTGTGTGCGTGTGTGCTCAGGAGTCAGCGAAATGGGCAGAATTGCCACCTCAATGGCTGCCGGTCGAGTGTCACCAAATGATGTGCCATTGCCCGCAGCCCTCGTGAAATTATTATTATTATTTATTATTATTATTATTATTATTATACGGCAGGTCAAATTTGTGTCAAATGTTAAGAGAAAATTCTAGAAAAAATTCTACAATGAGACATTAAGGCCTCCCTATCTGTCTCACAAGCTTCTATCCCATAATTATGTGGGAGATAAGGTGAGAGAATAATGAATGCTAGGTGATACAGATTGCATGAGATTAGAGACCTTGTTTATCGAACTAAACACACTTTGAGTCCGGGGATTGTACAGCTCAGCGCAAAGTTACAAATCATTAGAAACACGCAAACATTATCTACATGCGATATGTGGCCTGTAGATCTTGTGCAATCAGCCACACTTGAAGACAATTATATTTCCCACGATTAGATAAGGCTGCAGGCCTAAAGTAATATTATTGTGCAGCAGCAACCTCAGATCCAACTTGGCCTTCGAACCCGACAGATCCGATTGAGAAGTTGATTTCCTACTAAAAGCAGTGAATTTGGCCAGCTTGAGTATGATAAGAGTTCGATAATGAACCACAATACTTTAGCTAATGCCTTCTAGGTCCCCCGGGATGAGACCGAAAAACTAGCTGTCACGGCTCCTGAACTCCTGCCTGCAGGCCCCTTAAACAACTGCGATCAACCTGAGAACTTCTTTGAGAACATTATGCTCCCGAGACTGTAGACAAGTCTATTGTTAGCTTGGATTGGACAAATGACACACGTGAAAATCTTCCAAAATCAAAAAAAAGATTTATCCTATAATTTATCCGATGATAACTGCGTTTACCATTTTGTGCTGTGTCTGATAGACTAGGAGCTGTCTGATAGACTAGGAGCTGTCTGATAGACTAGGAGCTGTCTGATAGACTAGGAGCTGTCTGATAGACTAGGAGCTGTCTGATAGACTAGGAGCTGTCTGATAGACTAGGAGCTGTCTGATAGACTAGGAGCTGTCTGATAGACTAGGAGCTGTCTGATAGACTAGGAGCTGTCTGATAGACTAGGAGCTGTCTGATAGACTAGGAGCTGTCTGATAGACTAGGAGCTGTCTGATAGACTAGGAGCTGTCTGATAGACTAGGAGCTGTCTGATAGACTAGGAGCTGTCTGATAGACTAGGAGCTGTCTGATAGACTAGGAGCTGTCTGATAGACTAGGAGCTGTCTGATAGACTAGGAGCTGTCTGATAGACTAGGAGCTGTCTGATAGACTAGGAGCTGTCTGATAGACTAGGAGCTGTCTGATAGACTAGGAGCTGTCTGATAGACTAGGAGCTGTCTGATAGACTAGGAGCTGTCTGATAGACTAGGAGCTGTCTGATAGACTAGGAGCTGTGTCTGTCTAACAGATAGGGAGCTGTGTCTAACAGATTGGGAGCTGTATCTAACAGATTGGGAGCTGTGTCTAACAGATTGGGAGCTGTATCTAACAGATTTGGAGCTGTGTCTAACAGGCTAGAGCTGTGTCTAACAGATAGGGAGCTGTGTCTAACAGATTGGGAGCTGTGTCTAACAGATTGGGAGCTGTGTCTAACAGATTGGGAGCTGTGTCTAACAAATGGGGAGCTGTGTCTAACAGATTGGGAGCTGTGTCTAACAGATTGGGAGCTGTGTCTAACAGATTGGGAGCTGTGTCTAACAGATTGGGAGCTGTGTCTAACAGATTAGGAGCTGTATCTAACAGATTAGGAGCTGTATCTAACAGATTAGGAGATGTGTCTAATAGATTAGGAGATGTGTCTAATAGATTAGGAGATGTGTCTAACAGATTGGGAACTGTGTCTAACAGATTGGGAGCTGTGTCTAACAGATTAGGAGCTGTATCTAACAGATTAGGAGATGTGTCTAATAGATTAGGAGATGTGTCTAACAGATTGGGAGCTGTGTCTAATAGATTGGGAGCTGTATCTAACAGATTAGGAGCTGTATCTAACAGATTAGGAGCTGTATCTAACAGATTAGGAGATGTGTCTAATAGATTAGGAGATGTGTCTAATAGATTAGGAGATGTGTCTAACAGATTGGGAACTGTGTCTAACAGATTGGAAGCTGTGTCTAACAGATTAGGAGCTGTATCTAACAGATTAGGAGATGTGTCTAACAGATTGGGAGCTGTGTCTAACAGATTAGGAGATGTGTCTAACAGTTAGGAAACTTGTTTGTTTAATATATTGTTTTGATTGACTGCTATCAATAAAGAATCAGTCTTACATTTTTCTCTTATTCAAAATACTGTACAGACAGCGGACAGTGCTCAAGATGCCGTGCGGCTGTTTGTCAGACTCAAAGTGAAAGGCGAGCGCTGGCTGATGCTGCTCAGCTTTGTCAACATCGATGCGGACTTCATCGGGGGAACTGCTGACGAAGGTGGAGCAGGTGTCGACAGCAACACCGCCATTGTTGTCAACGGTGAGAATAGGAAGAATAAGGCGGAAAATAGCTTCTTTAATACATTTGCAGATAATATGTTTCTTAGAAAATCAGCTGAGAAAATGATTCTTAGAAATATGCATAGAAGCAGTTTCTTGAGGTTTATTAAAACCACCTGCCGAGAGGTATTATTAGAAAGGCTTATTTTATTGATTTTAAGATTCAAGAAACTGTTTCTTGGCAAGTTAGTACAGAATGCAACTGTTACCTATAGTTTTTAAAACAACAGAGCTGTCTCACCTGGGATCTTCCAGTGCGCGAGCAGACGCTGTACCTGAAGGCTGATCGACCGCTGCGGCCGGGCGATCGACTCACCACTCGACTGACCAGCAGCGACGATGCCGACGAAGAAATTACCGCCGCCGACAATGCCGAGGCTGCTGATCCGCAGGAACTCCAGCAGGTCCGCGTAGAAGACGACGATTGCGATGATGACGAGTCCGCGTTGCGTCCTGAAGCAGCCGAGCCGCGGAAGAGAGCGGCGAGCGTCGACGCCTGCGGCTCCGACAGTCGGCTGGCCAAGACGCCGCGCCTGCAGACGGGCCGCGCCCAGCAGGCCGAAGCCGCCGTCCGCTCTCGGATCCGCAGCTGCGCCAGGTGCGGCCTGTACTTCACCTCGGCCTGGATGCTGCGCACCCACCGCCAGTTCCACGGCCTGTTCGACAGCGGCGCAGCCGCCCAGCTGCGAAGACGGCGGCGACGACCGCTGCGCGACAGTCGGCCGGAGCTGGTGCTGGCGGCTCCCGTGCTCAGTGACTGGGGCAGCATCTCCTACGTGCCAGTCAGCCCAGCGCAGTACTCGACTGAGGCTCCGCAGCGGCTGCAACTGCGGCAGCGAAGGCGGCAGCAGCAGCGCCTGGAGGAGCAACTGATGATGGAGCAGCAGGAAGCTGGCTCGGATGTTAGCGGGTGAGTATCTGTGCAAATACAATCTCTCTAATCAATGGCTTCAGTTTCTCGCACCGCCTCTGATCTCTGAAACCCGCGATTCTGTGAAACCCAGCAGCGGCTGCTCGCCAGATCTGCCATCTGAGACCGCGGCGCTGGACCTGACCCTGCCCAGAGCGCCGTCTCCGCCGAGGAGCACCGTCAGTGCGGGACCATTGTCCAGAGCGGCCCCCAGCCTTCAGCAGCAGCAGCAGCCCAGGCAGCGCAGCCGGCCGCCAGTCGACGGCCTCGACCAGCAGAGCCGCCCGGGCCCAGAGCAGTCGCCGAGTCCGAGGAAATCTCAGCCTTCGGCCGGCCCCGTGTCCAGCCTGATGAGTGTGTGCAAGGACTGCAAGATCGGCTTCTTCAACTACAACAACTACGTTGTGCACCGCTCTCTATACTGCCAGAGCAGCCGCTTGGCTCAGGGGGCTGGCACACCCGGCAACTCGGGCCGCACAGCCAAGCTGCCACTGCAGCAGCAGCAGCAGCCAACCATCCAGCTGCAGGAGCAAAAGCAGACTCCAATCCTAGCAGTGCCTGTTCTGCCAGCACCCAAGCTCGAGGCCCAACCCCCTGCGGCAGCCGGCAGCGCGAGTCACTCTCCCACTGGATCAGCTGAGCGCAAATTCCAGTGCCCCTACTGCCAGATCCGATTCCACTCGCCATCCACCCTCACAGCGCATCAGGCGTTCTACTGCCCGGAGAATCCAGACAAAACTGCGCCCTCCAACACGGCCACCAACACACTGCCATCGACTGCCGCAGCTCCAGCTGCTGCTGCTGCTGCTGCTGCAGCCTCTGCATCGACTGCCGACAGTTCGGCATCGTCAGCTGCCGCCACCGGCGACGCGGCAGGGTCCGGCTGCAGTCAGCCGTCCTGGCTGCCGATCTCTCTGGACGTCGGTGGAAGCGGAGCCGGCGGCTACAAGTGCTCCATCTGCGGCTACATCGGCCAGACTGAGCGCGGCATGAAGATGCACGCCAAGGTGCACTGCGGCTTCGGCGGCGGCAGCGGCCTCGGCACCGTGGCGGCTCCCAGCGGCGGCAGCTCCTCCTCAGCGCTGTCCCCATCGGAGACTTCAACAGGCGACGGCATCCGGCTGCCGAACGCCTTCGCCGGCGACCTGCTGTGCAGCATGAGCCCAGAGGAGCTCGGCATGCTGCAGCACAAAACACAGCCCTACAGCAAGCGGAGAACTTTTAAACGAGTGGCGCCGCCACTGGCGCAGCAGCAGCAGCAGACACTCCAGCTGCCACTGTCGCTTCACCCGGAGCTGCTCCGACATCAGCTCCAACAGCTGCATCAGCAGCACCAGCTGGCCATCTCTGCTGCCGGAGCCAGCGCCGCAGCCGCTGCTGCTGCGGCCGTTGCTGGAGCTGGCTTTCGACTGAGCCGATGCGGCAGAGACATCGAAGACGCTCAGCAGCAGCAGCAGCTGGATCAGCTGGTCTGCGTTCGCTGCGGCGAGTCATTTGAACAGCTGGAGTCCCTGCTGGAGCATCAGGAGACCGCCTGCGCCGGCCTGAGCACCACTGCCGCGGCTGCCGTAGAAGCGGCGGCTGCGGCCGTCAAGCTGGAGGTGCGGGCAGCTGACAGCCTTGGCAGAGTTTAGTGGATGCGGCTCAACATTTTCTATGCGTAATATACTACTGCCCTTCTCTATGATGCCATTTCAATACATCAATGGGCTGCAGATGGGATTCGAATACAACCTTTGAATGCTTCTGTGACTGGGAATCAGGATTCTTCGAATCATGGGAATCTGATGACAGGGGATTCTGTGAATCATGGGGATTGGGGAAAGATGGAATTCTTTTAATTATGGAAATTGGTTAAAATGGGATTCTATGAATCATGGGGATTGGGGAAAGATGAATTTTTAAAAAAATATTTTTATCCCACCCGCAGTCCAGTAGGACATTAGGACAGTAGGAGTTTAAACAATAAACAATTTCAAATTTAGATTCTGAAGACTTATATTGTTTAGCCAAGTGACACACCCGCCAATTACAATTTACTGCACAGTGAATACACTTTGAATTGCTTAAAAATTATTGTGCTTCAAATGGCAGAAAAATCTGTACATCAATACTTGTGAGTAGTATGTGATATGCAAATATATTCATTGTTGCCATGGCAACCAAATTTGCAAAGCTGCTCCAATCACAGACAGCAATCACGCATATAAACTATTTGTGATTATTGTGTTCTAGTCCACTGTCTGATCTATTTTTAGATTTATCTCATGTTTTTATGTCACTCTCTCATATCTTCTGTCACTCTCTCATATCTTCTGTCACTCTCTAATATCTTCTGTCACTCTCTCATGTCTTCTGTCACCCTCTCATATCTTCTGTCACTCTCTCATATCTTCTGTCACTCTCTCATATCTTCTGTCACTCTCTCATATCTTCTGTCACCCTCTCATGTCTTCTGTCACCCTCTCATATCTTCTGTCACTCTCTCTTATCTTCTGTCACTCTCTCATATCTTCTGTCACTCTCTCATATCTTCTGTCACTCTCTAATATCTTCTGTCACTCTCTCATGTCTTCTGTCACCCTCTCATATCTTCTGTCACTCTCTCATATCTTCTGTCACCCTCTCATATCTTCTGTCCCTCTCTCATGTCTTCTGTCACTCTCTCATATCTTCTGTCACTCTCATTTCTTCTGTCACTCTCATATCTTCTGTCACTCTCTCATATCTTCTGTCACTCTCTCATATCTTCTGTCACCCTCTCATATCTTCTGTCACTCTCATATCTTCTGTCACTCTCATTTCTTCTGTCACTCTCTCATATCCTCTGTCACTCTCTCATATCTTCTGTCACTCTCTCATATCTTCTATCACTCTCTCATATCTTCTGTCACTCTCTCATATCTTCTATCACTCTCTCATATCTTCTATCACTCGATCCCATCGACTTGTCCCTTCAGCAAACACATTGGCAATGAATTAACAGCTCAACAACATAACATAGACGGTGGCAGTGCCAGAGCATTCGGCTGCATCTTCAGCAACGGTGGAGGAGTCAGGAAGTGACAAATTTCAATGCGCGATGCACACTACTCGAACGCTTGGATGTTAGTAGCATAAAACGCATACGCCATGCAGAAATGAGATCAGACCCACTCACCGCTTCTCCATTTCTAGTGAGCACAGACAGGCTGGATTTCACTCCAATGCTGGAGAATTCTCCGAATGGCGACTTACTTACTTTGCAGGGGGGCCTGGGGCACTTGACGCACAAACACAGGAACGGCATGCCCCCAGGCCGGCGAACTAGGCGAGAGCCGCCCATCGCGCCGCCTCCCCTGAGCAGGCACCTCACACACACAGCAGCAAGCCAAGCGGGGAAGGGGGCGGCAGCCGGAGTGCCTCTCACCCCAGGCCCGCACACGCACAGAGCAGACCAAGCCGGGGCGGAAGGCTGATAGAAATCAGTCCTCAGGGGGGGCGGGTGACGAGTGTACACTTTATCCAATCGCGCTGACGGAAATCCAGATGAGCGCGCGGCGGTGTACACCCGCCCCCCAGCCACCCCCCGCAAGGTCTAACGCCCCAGCGCCAACGCACAAACTCATACAACGCAGAACAGGCACACAGAAAGTAGGAGCAAAGCTATTTTTCAAGCTTTGATTGCACGAAAAAAGGTGCACCTCCGCCGGTCGCTACTGTCCAAACCCCCCCAACAAGTACCGAAATTAATCGTGACCTGAAGGGTGAATCGAACTAGCGTCCTTTGGAGTGCGAGGCAGCGACGTTAGCCGCTGACCCCCCTCGCCCCCCTCCGAATGGCGACACTGCTCCAGCTGATGAAGCTAGAGAGTCTGTGCATAACATGGTTGCGAATTTCATTTCTGAAGGAATTTCATTGATTAGTTTTAACCACTTCAGTAAACCAATTAAGTCGACAATCCTTACCATTTAGAGATCTTCAGCTCAGTGCACCCAAGCTGCAATAAATCTGATGTAACCGGGGGATGGAACAATGCGAGCGCTGGAAATCCCACGGGCTGATCCCAAGGTGGAAGGGGATCAGTCAGGCCTTACTCCCCAGTGGCACCCGCCCTAGTGATCGGTTGGTAGCTGCATGGTTTGTGGTCTGATTGCTCCGATTGGTGGGCTTTTCGAGGGAAAATTAAAGGCGGTGACTCAACGAGTAACGTGATTTTATAACCCAGACTGGCCGCTGACTTACAATTCTATGGGGAAAACTGGCAGATAATGCCAGTGATCAAAAGAGTAAAATTACACTCCAAGGCCTTGGGGTGTAATTATAAGTATAGATACTTCAAATCTGTGTTATGGAAAATAAATTTTCAGTGCACAATCTACTCAGATGTAACTTACCATTAGTAATTTAACTTTACTTAAAACGTCATTATATTTTTAATTCGCATTTAAAATATGTCGTGCAGAATAGAACTGGGAACTGAAAACCCGGTCACGTTTCTCAGTCTAATCAGGTTGGATGGATTCGAACTAAGATTTTGAAATCGTTACTGAGTTTCCAGGGTTCGAAACAGTATAACTCTTTAGAGTAGTATAGAACGATAAAATGCTAACTAGAAATAGTAATTAATGAGTAAATACTATCATGAAGTTTTTTAAAAACTATTAAGGAATCGATTGCAATCGTAGAAACGAATCCTATAGAATGAACTTTTTTCTTTGAACTTCGGCGTGTCTGTAATAAAGCCTAACTGCAGTTCAGGAATTGGCGCTGTTTAGGCTCAACTTCTTTTTCGGCGGCAGACTGAAAAGGGCAGGCCTACCGCTCACTCGCTCAAAGACTTGCTAAACCCAAGGGATATAGTGCCTTTAATTTACAGCTACTCAATATAATTATAGGCCCTTTTTGTAATTTGCTCAATGCTCAATAAAAATGTTTTTTTGTGTTTGTCACGATGTCTAATACACACCAAATATTGCCTTGTATTTGTCCTTAACTTCTTTAAAGTTAGAATTTGAGAGTCTTGACATTCAAGTAAGAATTTGATTGAGAAGTTGAAATAAGGGTTTGGAGCCAGGGGGCTTGGGGCACAGGGACAGGGTCAGGGAGATTATGATACAGTAGAAAATTTCAATTTTCTGTAATGTAGCAATTTTTTATTCGTTAAACATTTCTAAAATTTAAATCTGGGATACAGAATCTGGTTTAATTTTTCTAATAAAAAAATCTGAGAGTGATTGTAAAGCTATATTCCGATATATAGTCAGTTCAGTTAGATATTGAAATAAATAGGCCTATTTATTTAATTAGCTATATATTATGTCTAATTTCTGAATCTTATTAAATGTTTGTTAGTAAATTTCAGTACTTACACTTAGAGTACACTAAGTTTAAAACACTATATGCACCTACAAATAACCACCAAATTTAGTAAGTTTAATTAGTAATTTAGTAAATATATTTCTTATTATTGCAATATATCTAGTTCTATATTCTAAATTGTGTGTAGTTTGTTTTTGTTGACCTAATCTGATAGACAAGAAAAATAAAAAGCTAAGGTGTCAAACAATTGCTGACTGACTTTCAACATCCTTAAGTTAATATTATCAGGCACATTATAATTATATGTTATATTGCATAGTTTCAACAGTTAACACTTAAGTTATAATGTAGTTGACCCAGTCTAGTTAGCTATGGAAGTTGTCATAAGTCTATGACAGTTCTGACAGGTCTGACTAGTGCCCTGCAGCCCTGCAGTTCTGACTAGAGCCCTGCAGTTCTGACTAGAGCCTTGCAGCCCTGCAGTTCTGACTAGAGCCTTGCAGCCCTGCAGTTCTGACTAGAGCCCTGCAGTTCTGACTAGAGCCCTGCAGTTCTGACTAGAGCCCCGCAGTTCTGACTAGAGCCCTGCAGTTCTGACTGGAGCCCTGCAGTTCTGACTAGAGCCCTGCAGTTCTGACTAGAGCCCTGCAGCCCTGCAGTTCTGACTAGAGCCTTACAGTTCTGACTAGAGCCCTGCAGTTCTGACTAGAGCCCTGCAGTTCTGACTAGTGCCCTGCAGTTCTGACTAGAGCCCTGCAGTTCTGACTAGTGCCCTGCAGTTCTGACTAGAGCCCTGCAGTTCTGACTAGAGCCCTGCAGTTCTGACTAGAGCCCTGCAGCCCTACAATAATTAAAAAATGTTGTTGTAAAATGTTGTTGAAAAAATAAAAAAAGGCTGAGAAATAAACTTATATTTATTTAGAGAGCTAGGCTTGGCCTGCTCTGAAAAACTTCTCTCTCTGCAAGCCACGCTGACTTTATTACAGGGATCATTGTCAACTGTGGGATCGTTGTCAACTGGGGGTTCATTGTCAACTGTGGGATCATTGTCAACGGGCCGGATCATTGTCAACTGGGGGATCATTGTCAACTGGGGGTTCATTGTCAACTGGGGGATCATTTTCAACTGGGGGATCATCATCAACTGGGGGATCATTGTAAACTGGGGGATCTTTATCAACTGGGGGATCATTGTCAACTTGGGGATCATTGTCAACTGGGGGGATCATTGTCAACTGGGGGATCATTGTCAACTGGGGGATCGTTGTAAACGGGGGGTTCATTGTCAACTGGGGGATCATTGTCAACTGGGGGATCATTGTCAACTGGGCGATTATCATCAACTGGGGGGATCATTGTCAACTGGGGGATCATTGTCAACTGGGGGATCATTGTCAACTGGGGGATCATATTCAACTGGGGGATCATTGTAAACTGGGGGATATTTGTCAACTGGGGGATCATTGTCAACTGTGGGATCATTTTCAACTGGGGGATCATTGTCAACTGGGGGATCGTTGTAAACGGGGGGTTCATTGTCAACTGGGGGATCATTGTCAACTGGGGGATCTTTGTCAACTGGGCGATTATCATCAACTGGGGGGATCATTGTCAACTGGGGGTTCATTGTCAGTTGTGGGATCATTGTCAACTGGGGGATCATTGTCAACTGGGGGATCATTTTCAACTGGGAGTTCATTGTCAACTGGGGGATCATTGTCAACTGGGGGAACATTGTCAACTGGAGGGGACATTGTTAACTGGGGATCATCATCAATGGGGAGTCATCATCAACTGGGGGATCTTTGTCAACTGGGGGATCATTGTCAACTTGGGGATCATTGTCAACTGGGGGATCATTGTCAACTGGGGGATCTTTGTCAACTGGGGGATCGTTGTCAACTGGGGATTCATTGTCAACTGTGGGATCATTGTCAACTGGGGGATCATTGTCAACTGGGCGGTCATCATCAACTGGGGGGATCATTGCCAACTGGGGGTTCATTGTCAACTGTGGGATCATTGTCAACGGGCGGGATCATTGTCAACTGGGGGATCATTGTCAACTGGGGGATCATTGTCAACTGGGGGATCATATTCAACTGGGAGATCATTGTAAACTGGGGGATATTTGTCAACTGGGGGATCATTGTCAACTGTGGGATCATTTTCAACTGGGGGATCATTGTTAACTCGGGGATATTTGTCAACTGGGGGATCATTGTCAACTGTGGGATCATTGTCAACTGGGGGATCATTGTCAACTGGGGGATCATTGTAAACCGGGGGTTCATTGTCAACTGGGGGATCATTGTCAACTGGGGGATCATCATCAACTGGGGGATCATCATCAACTGGGGGATCATTCAACTGGTGGTTCATTGTAGCTTTAAAAAGTTGTAAATTCAGCTGCTAAAAAGTATATACTAGACGAATTAAAAGTATTTCTGCTCCCCGAAGGGGGGCAAAACTTGCTAGTTCTGACTAGAGCCCTGCAGTTCTGACTAGAGCCCTGCAGTTCTGACTAGAGCCCTGCAGTTCTGACTAGAGCCCTGCAGTTCTGACTAGAGCCCTGCAGTTCTGACTAGAGCCCTGCAGTTCTGACTAGAGCCCTGCAGTTCTGACTAGAGCCCTGCAGTTCTGACTAGAGCCCTGCAGTTCTGACTAGAGCCCTGCAGTTCTGACTAGAGCCCTGCAGTTATGACTAGAGCCCTGCAGTTCTGACTAGAACCCTGCAGTTATGACTAGAGCCCTGCAGTTCTGACTAGAGCCCTGCAGTTATGACTAGAGCCCTGCAGTTATGACTAGAGCCCTGCAGTTCTGACTAGAGCCCTGCAGTTCTGACTAGAGCCCTGCAGTTCTGACTAGAGCCCTGCAGTTATGACTAGAGCCCTGCAGTTCTGACTAGAACCCTGCAGTTATGACTAGAGCCCTGCAGTTCTGACTAGAGCCCTGCAGTTATGACTAGAGCCCTGCAGTTATGACTAGAGCCCTGCAGTTATGACTAGAGCCCTGCAGTTATGACTAGAGCCCTGCAGTTATGACTAGAACCCTGCAGTTCTGACTAGTGCCCTGCAGTTCTGACTAGAACCCTGCAGTTATGACTAGAGCCCTGCAGTTCTGACTAGAGCCCTGCAGTTCTGACTAGAACCCTGCAGTTCTGACTAGAGCCCTGCAGTTCTGACTAGAGCCCTGCAGTTCTGACTAGAGCCCTGCAGTTCTGACTAGAGCCCTGCAGCCCTACAATAATTAAAAAAATGTTGTTGTCACCCTTGAGCCAGGAAGAATTATGTTGGCGTCCTTCTGTCATGATTTATCCCACCACTTACAATTCCTGGCTGAACCCTAGCCCTTTAAAAATGGGAGTAATAATTTCTACTAAGAGTAGGCATCTAACATCTCTACATTGAAGCATCATTAAAAGAAATTTATATGCTTATTTTCTATGATTCTACTACTATAACATTCAGAATATAAAATTAGTTTTTTTAATCTGTTAATATATTCAGCACAATTCATCACACATCCACATTTCTCACCTACCCTAGAACACTGTACATCAGTGAGCCAATCAGAACTCATCACACAACCACATTTCTCACCTACCCTAGAACACTGTACATCGTTGAGCCAATCAGAACTCATCACCCAACCACATTTCTCACCTACCCTAGAACACTGTACATCAGTGAGCCAAGCAGAGCATGGCTTTGCTGATTGGTTGTCCATGGTCAAGACTAGGCCAGTTACCTAGATATAATTATGACAATACAGATGTAGTCAACATAACTAACTAGTTAACCAATTAATCATTATTTACCTTCTGGTATAGTTAATTGTAGACCATTTGGTATTGGTGTTGTATTTAATTTGGGAATATGTGACCTAATGAGACACAATGGCCAAGCATTCTTGAGATTTAGATTTAGACCGCATCATCTGCACATGCAATTTAGACTGCATCATCTGCACATGCAATTCAGACTGCATCATCTGCACATGCAATTTAGATATTTACATAATTTACCTACATATACATTAACATATACATTTAGATTTACAATTTACACATCACTCAACTGATATGTATTAGGTCTCTGAAATCATTCAACTTTTCTTTCTTAAATTCTTGTGATTGTGATGATGCTTCTGTTAATGCTGTTTCTTAACTTTTGCACATGGTAGACATGTCTAGGTGCCCATTGTCTAGATTGGTCATTGCTTAGAGTAATATGATTGCTTTTCTAGTCCTAAATTCTATAACCATTTTTGCTATTGCTTAAGTTTATTTGTGTTGATTGAGTTTTAACATCCTTAAGTTAATATTATCTGGCACATTATCTTGTCCTAACCTTGGCCATAGCAGGGGTGTAGTTATCAGGGAATACAGGGACATTGTGACGAGTGTTTAGTTAGTTGTTGTGTAGCGGATTTGGGTTGGGATTTAAATATATTGCTTTTTAAGTTTGTTTGTTTGACTAGCTGTGAGGTGGTAATGGGTGGGGACGGCGACGGCAACACTCAAAACATGTTTATTATTATAACAACAGAAAGTACTAATTGGGTGTTGAATAAATTTGGTGCAATAATACCCAAGTGTACACTTAGGAAATAAGCCAATCAGAATATAGGGTCAAGGTCAGAGCCAAGTTCTACTTTCTAGTCACAGAATAAAATGATTATTGCGCAAAAAGTGAATGAAGAGTGAAGTGCGAAAACCAAAATAGTGTACCATACACAATATACCGTAAACTGTATTGTTATAATAAGAAAAGTAAGAAAGTAAGTATTTACAATAATTATACACCTGCGATAAACAAACACTGCCACAATATATTCTCCCATTTGTCTGCTTAAACAGTTGCCCATTATATAAGTTAAAGTTTACTGATTTTTATCGCCGTATTTTCATGTTTCTTTGACAATATTTAGCATGTTTTACAAATGTAGAGTATGAATTAATGTACTAATGTACTAAACTAGAGTAAGTATGAATTCGCTAATAATGCAGTTATCATTTATATTTAACTATTTCCCACAGCTGCAGCATGCGCTCCACTCTACTGCCCTGTTAGTAGCCACCAAGGAGCACGATTCGAGAGCACTCCAAGGAGAGAGCGGCAGACACTGGCCTGCCCGTTGCCATAGCAACAATTTCAGGCATAAAAGCAGTCTCCGAGCTGCAGCGGGCCAGAGATGGAATCGCTGTGGGCTCACCTTGAGCAGTGCTCAATCTAACTCCTCACTCTAATCCCAGTCCCATGGCTGCTGGAGGCCCAAGCGATGACCAGGTGAGGGACTCAGAGAGCCAATCACAGTGCTCTTTCTATTGCTCAAATATTGACTGAACTTTCCCACTGACTGTTGCATTGCCGACTCTCAGCTGCAGAGACTCGCCCAGCTGACCATCCAGGGCGACTTTGGCCAGGTGCGCCAACTGGCGACGCGACAGCTGGTGGCAAGCACAGATGACAGCGGATGGACCATCTTGATGCTGGTGGCCGACGCTCCAGATACTCCCGTGGAGGCTGAGAAGTGCGTATTGTACTTATTTGAGTTGGACGCGGATCCGGCAGCGCGTGACGGGGCCGGCGACACGGCTGCGCACGTGGCAGCCAGACGAAACCACCTGCGGCTGCTGGCGCTGCTGCCGTTCGATGCGAAGTGGCTGCAGAACAAGCGAGGCGCGACACCGCTGATGGAGGCAGCTCGGGCCGGCAGCTGGCGAATCGCGAAACACCTGCTGCATCTGCTGAGGCAGTGGAGGTATAATGAGTATAATAAGAGAGGCAACTCGAAGAGGGATCAGCTGCTCGGCCTGCAGGACAGCGAAGGTCGAACCGCGCTCGACCTGGCGAGGCAGGGCGGCCACTCAGAGCTGGCCAGCGACATTGAGCGGTGAGTGATCAGTTCGCTGCTGTGCCCGATTCGCAGCATTGCAGCTGGGGTGGCCTGAGCATTGGTCTCAGCCCAGCCAATCAGAGCCAGTCAGCTGAAGCCGCTGTTGTTTGCATGGCCCAATGGGATTTCATTTCGGTGCAGTCGCTTTTGCATTTCTAGTTTAGCAACTCGAGCTAACTAATAAATCGATGGGAGATCACTCAAATGGGAACTTGTCAATCTGGGAAAGCATTAGAGATGCAGGGGAATTTTGTGCTGCAACTGAATTCCCCATGTGTTTGTGTCTCCCACGGGCAGTTACACTTCCCCAATATTCTGATTGGCTGAGATTTCACTTCCCTTAACTTGGAGATTCGCAAATATGCAATCAGCAAATCTCCAATGGCTGGCATTTCTCATGCCGCAGTGCTTTCTCGACCCCAACACTTTGCTGATGCAGCGAATTTGAGGCTGAGTAAAAATGAGCTTGTCCGAAACTGCTGCCTGTTTGTGTGCGATGAGAATTTCGCATTTGATTTCTTCTGCTTTGCAGGGAGATGCGGCTGCGAGTGGATGAAAATGGCTGGATCTCCGGCCTGACAGACTCGGTGAGTGGCATCTGGGGTGCCGATGTGGGTGCAGATGAGCAGCTGTGCTCAAATTCGCCACTCGCCTTTGCAGGAGGAGGCAGAGCGAGAGGAACTGGAGCGGCTGGCCTGGGCGGGCGACTCGGCGGGGCTGCGGCGAGCGGCGACCCGCGGCAACTGCGACCTGCCGGACAGGAGGGGTCGGACAGCGTTAATGCATGCAGCTCGGAACATCCAGTGCTCTGACGGGGCTCTGTGGCAGCATCTGCTGCAGCTCGGGGACCCCACCTGTGCTAGTGTGGGTGCTCACAGTTGCCTGCACTGGGCAGCCGAGGCTGGCAATCCTGCCGCAGTCTCCCAGCTGCTCCATGCCGGAGCCTCCGCCAACGCCAGGGATTGGAGGGAATCCACGCCCCTCATGCGGGCAGCCTGGGCGCCCCCCGCCACCGCCGCCGCAGTCGGTCGGGCTCTGCTGGCCGCAGGGTCGGACTGGAGCCTGAAGGACAGAGATGGCAAGACTGCGCTGGACTGGGCCACAGAGTATGGAAAGAGCGAACTGGCCGAGCTGCTGCGTGGGTGAGTTGCCATGGCGACTGAGAATGTCTCTCATCTTGCATTATCGCACTGAGTGGGTGCAGGTCGCAGTGTTTCACTGATCAGAGTCAAAGTGGGTTGCAATTTTTAGCCAAAATATTTTCTGTCCAATCAGAGTTTTGCCAGCCTCTGCCACTCAAGCAGTTTGCAGTGCTGCAAATAATAGCATTAATATTATCAGTGGGAATAAGGCTTTCCATTTGCTGCTTTTTATAGGTGAAAATGCGCACTGCGTACCGTGCGGGCCGCTCTCACAAAGCCCAATTTTCAGTGCGCAATTCAGAGTTTGTGCAGTCCGAAGCAACTTCTGCTTTCGACGCTGTGGAAATTGGGGCTTGTGAAACGGCTGAGCATCGCTTCTGGAGGGGTGGGCGTGCGGGCGCTCTCCCATTGGCTGGCGGCCTCCCCGCCCCGTCTCTCCCATTGGCTGGCTGCCTCCGCCAGTCAGTTTTAGCGTTGCGCTGTTGCGCTGTTGCGCTGCTATTGCTGGAAAACTGACACAGCTGAGCTAAAATGCACAGTTTAGTTACAGTTTGCTGCTACTTGAACTGTTAATTGGCATTGGCATTAATTACTGCAGTGCCTTCAGCAAACACAAGCAAAGGACAGGACACACTCAGGACAAACACAAGTCAGCAATCAGACGCAGACTAAAGTGCATTGAATGAAAAACAGTCTGGCTGACTGTGGCTCACTTGGCGCAAGTGACGGCCTACAGGGCGGCTGTTAAGAAGAGGCCACCCACAGAGTGGGGGTCGAGGGCCGCACAGGCAAATGAAAATGTGCGGAGAGGCCCCCAGCGAAGGCAGGGACTGTGGAGTGGGGTGGGTGGCCCCGCCTCTCTGCCCCCTCGGCACCTCGTCACCTCGCAGCCAGCGAGTGGCAATTCTGCCCATTCCGCTGACTCCTGAGCACACACGCACACAGATGCCTTCAATAAAGTTGACAGCTGTCCAAATACTTTTGCGGAGTCTGTCTCGGTTTCCTCACCTTCTTCAGTGATTTGCCACTGGCCAAGTGAGCCTCACTGATCAAAAACTGTCAGTTGAAGAGCGGTAGAAGGGAAGTGGGATATTTTTGTATTCACTTTTCCCCACGGCATGCCAGGGCATGAATCTGACATTCTCCTTCGGTAGCATGTTTTGAGACAGGGGAGATGAGACAGGGAGATGAGACAGGGAGATGAGACATGGAGATGAGACAGGGAGATGAGACAGGGGAGATGAGACAGGGAGATCAGACAGGGAGATGAGACAGGGAGATCAGACAGGGGAGATGAGACAGGGAGATAAGACAGGGAGATGAGACAGGGGAGATGAGACAGGGGAGATGGGACGGCGGAGATGAGACAGGGGAGATAAGACATTACAAAAAATATTACCATTGGCATCGAAATAGAGGCTCATAGAAATAACTAATGTGAAACAGGCAGTCTGGTGTCTCGGGACTTGTTCTCAGCAGTTTTCTGAGCTTTCTCTTGAGTAAATTCCCTCATTTCTGCCTACAGGTACGAAGGCAAGAAGTACTTTGACGCGCCTACGCAGCCTCGGTGAGTTCGATTGCGGTTTCTTAGAAAATACCACAGCCTCTTCTTATGCCTTGCTTGTCTTGTCTTGCTTTTCATGGATTAATATGATTGGCTGATTGATGAAATAAGGGATGAATATGATTGGCTGATTGATGCAATAAGGGATGAATATGATTGGCTGATTGATGCAATAAGGGATGAATGTGATTGGCTGATTGATGCAATAAGGGATGAATATGATTGGCTGATTGATGCAATAAGGGATGAATATGATTGGCTGATTGATGCAATAAGGGATGAATATGATTGGCTGATTGATGCAATAAGGGATGAATGTGATTGGCTGATTGATGCAATAAGGGATGAATATGATTGGCTGATTGATGCAATAAGGGATGAAAGTGATTGGCTGATTGATGCAATAAGGGATGAATATGATTGGCTGATTGATGCAATAAGGGATGAAAGTGATTGGCTGATTGATGCAATAAGGGATGAATATGATTTGCTGATTGATGCAATAAGGGATGAATATGATTGGCTGATTGATGCAATAAGGGATGAATGTGATTGGCTGATTGATGCAATAAGGGATGAATATGATTGGCTGATTGATGCAATAAGGGATGAAAGTGATTGGCTGATTGATGCAATAAGGGATGAATGTGATTGGCAGACTGGCGTAATAAGGGATGAATGTGATTGGCTGATTGACGCATTAAGGGATTGTTGTAAATGAATAGTAGCGAGTCAGCCAAGTTAGTATCCGAAACTTTCACGCCAAGTTGGCTCTCAGTTATTGGACTATATATATTCTGCGCCAATCGATATCAGAGGTGTACATGTACGAACTATGTACGTGCATTAATCAACTGCACAACATTCACCTTCCCTTTCAAAGGATAGAGCAACGAAAATAATTATGCAAATATTGAGCAGGAAATAAAAGTGCATTACCAAGCATCGAAGGAGTAAAATGATCTTTTTATGCATCAGGTACTTCAAAGAGAATTAAATCGAAACAGCTGATCGCTAATAACAGCTGAATAACCGTAACTAAAAAACGAGTCAGTGAGTCACGATTTCACCGTACCATTGCGGCGGCGCTCGCGGCCTTGAGCTCACTCGGATCGCCGTCTGGGCTGGCTGCTGCTGTCTCGCTGGGTCTGCCGCCGTCGCCGCCTCCGCGGCTGTCCCGGCTGCGCTGGGAGCCGGCGCTGGCCAGTGCGGCAGCGCTCCGGCTGGCCGCGGTACCCGGACGCAGTTGTCGACGTGCCAGCGGGAGCCATCGCTGAGGATGACGGTGGTCGCGCTCGCGATCCGGGAGATCTGCCGTGGCTCGGACAGGCGGCTGCTCAGCTTGCCGCGGGCGAACGGCCGCTTCACGCGCACCCAGTCGCCGACTATGAACGTGGGCGGCGGCCTCCGGGTCGTGTTGAGCTGATCGAAAACGCGCTGCTGCCTCCGCTTGATGCTGGCCGCCAGTCTGTGCCGCGCTGTTGTCCTTGGCTGCAGAGCTGTCAACGGGGTGCTGATCTTCCGGCCTGTCATGAGCTCCGCCGGTGACACTCCAGTCAGTGCATGCGGGGTGGCCCTGTACGACCACAGCAGCGTCTTCACCGCGTCCTTGAAGTCGTAGCCCTCCTCTAGGTGCGTCTTTAGGCCGTCCTTGAGAAAACGGTTGAAGCGCTCTACGGCCGCGTTGCCCTGGGGGTGGTAGTGCGGTGACTGCCGGTGCCGGATGCCGCAGCGCTGAAGAAAATCCTCGAAATCGCCGGACACGAACTGCGGACCTCCGTCTGTTTTAATGCTCTTCGGCAGGCCCCAGCGGCTAAACCACGTTGTCAGGGCGTCGATGACATCCGCGCTTGTGACAGTCGACATGCAGGCAGCCTCCGGCCACTTTGAATGCAAATCGTACAGCACCAGGATGAAGCGACAGGAGTTCGGCGCAGAGTGCAGCTCCCCGAAGATGTCGAGCTGGAGTTCCTCCCATGGACGCGTCGGCCACTTCGTAGGGGTCAGGACCGTCTTGGGTGGCTTAAAGTTCTTCTCGCTAAGCAGGCAGGCCTCGCAATGTCGCACAAATTCCTCGATATGCTGATCGATTTGCGGCCACCAGACTGCGTCCCGGCAATGCTGCTTCATTTTGCTCACGCCGAGGTGCCCGAAATGCGCCAGCTGCAGCGTCTTCTCCCTCAGGGATGCGGGGATTACTGCTCGGGTGCCGTTGGCCAGGCACTTGCCGTCATTCCAGAGCGCCAGTTGCGTCCGCATCCTCCAGAACGGCTGCAGCTCCGGCTTCAGCTGCTTGATGGAGTTAGGCCACCCCTGGAGCGTCATTGTGACCGCATCATTGATCACCGGGTCCTGCAGGGATGCCTCGGCCAGTTCGCTTGGACTGACAATCTCCAGCGCGCCCGATAGCAGTACGGCATTCACTTGGAGCTCGGTCGAGTCCTCTTCGCTTTGCCTTGGGCATTTTCCTTCGAGAGCGCCGTGGCGCGACAAAAAATCTGGCACGATGTTCTTCTTGCCAGGAACGTGGCAGACTTGGAAGTCGTACGCGAGCAGGCGGTCGGCCCATCGATGAAGCCGCAGAGGCCGGTGGCCGCTGCCTTGAGCCGTCAGCAGCGTCGTCAGAGCCTGGTGGTCCGTGTGCAGCTCGAATCTCCGGCCGAACAGGAAATAGTGCCATCTCTCGCACGCGAAGATGCACGCGAGAGCCTCTCTCTCTGATGCGGAGTACTTGCGCTCGGTCGCTGACAGGGTCCTTGACGCGAAAGCGACTGGTCTTCGAACCCCGGCGCTGTCGTCTTGCATCAGCACGGCCCCCAGAGCGTGCGCGGAGCTGTCGCAGGCCACGATGATCTTGTCGTCGGGACTGAAGAATCGCAAGCATGTTGGGGACACCACCATCTTCTTGAGCCTCCAAAAGGCCTTTTGGCAATCTGTTGTCCAGTTCCAGGGCTGCTCTTTGCGAAGTAGCAGCAGCAGCGGCTCGGCGATGTCGGACAGGTTGTGCAGAAAGTTGGAATAGAATTTAACCATTCCCAGAAATGAGGCCACTGCCTCGGCGTTCTGGGGCTCCGGCACCGCCTCGATGTCTTCAACGTTAGACTGCATCGGCTGAAGTCCTCTCGCGGAGACGATGTAGCCCAGGAACTGCACTGTCTCTGCAGCCCACTGGCACTTTGAGGCGTTGAGCGTGACGCCATGGGCGAGCAGCTTGTCCAGCACTGTCGTGAGCCGCCGCAGGTGCTCCGCCTCGTTGGCAGCGTGCACCACTATGTCGTCGATGTAGTGCAGCGTCCCGGAACAGCCATGGAGAATCTTGCTGAGAACTTTCTGGAAGGCCGCCGGGGCGCTGTTTAGGCCATAGCATACGCGCTTGTACCGGTACAGCCCTTTCTCCGTAATGAAGGCCGTTAAGTCCCGCCTATCTTCTGCTAGCTCCAACTGCAGATACGAAGAATTTAAATCCAGCTTAGTGAACACGGTCGAGCCCTTGAACTCCGTTGTCAGCTCCTCGAATGTCGGCAGCGGCTGCTTATCCGGAACTATGGCCTTGTTTGGGCACCTGAGGTCATTGCAGACCCTGATTTTGCCATCAGGCTTCGGGACGATCACCAGGTTCGAAATCCACTCTGAAGCCTGGATCTCCTCGATGATGTCATCCTCCAGCAGCTGGTCAATCTCCGCCTGGACTTTGTCTTTGATGCTAAGTGGGATGCGGCGTAGCGATTGCGCCACCGGGGGCACGGCGGGGTTCAGCCTGGGCCGGTGCTCGAATCCTCGGATCCGCCCGAGTCCCTGTGTCAGTGGCTTGAAGCGCTCGGCCAGCCAGACCGGTAGCTCTGCCGTTTTTTCGACTGTGCGCACGAGGTCGCCGTCCTTGTCCACCACCTGGAAGCTGAGGTGCTGCATCAGATCCGTTCCCATGATGTCGGAGCCTTGCCGTACCACGGTAAAGCAGAAAAATGGCACCAGCTGGCCGCGATAGCTGACGGACAGCACCGCCTCGCCGACGACATCGATTGCCTTGCCGTTGTACGCGATGAGTTTCTTGGTCGACGGCTGGAGTGGCGACCGGTTTCCGAGCTTCCTGAAGGTCCTCTCTGACAGGATGGACACCTTGGCTCCCGAGTCTACAAGCAGATTCAGCCAGATGCCATGCACCTTCAGCCGGCAGCGGATGTCGGGACTGGAGGCGCCGCGCACCATGTACACGGCTTGGCCGCTCTCGTCCATGACCTCGGCGACCTTGGCGCCCTGCGACCTGCACATCCGGCCGAAATGGTTCGCCTTCCCGCAGACATGACAACTCTTGCCTTCAGCTGGACACCGGGCTCGTCTGTTGTGCCCGCCTCCGCACTTGGAGCATGACTCTCGATCTGGTCGCCCTTGTCCTGTGTTCTTCCTGTCTGGTTGTAGTCGGACTCTCTTCACCTCTTCTTCCAGCTGTGCTCCGGCCGCGGCTGCGCCTTCCGTCTCTATCGCGCTGGCCTCAGCGATGCTGGTCTCCCATTGCTGGCTCAGCGTCACTGCCTTCTGCAGCGTCAGGCCGTCCTCGATCAGCAAGCGCTCTCGAATTCGCCTGTCGCTGACCTTCTCCACGATCTGGTCGCGGATCATTTCTTCCATCATGTCGCGGAACTCACATGAGCCAGCCAGAGCATACAGAGCCGCCACGAAGTCCGCAATCTTTTCACCCGGACGCTGACTGCGCTGCCGAAACTTGTGGCGCTCCGCCACCACGTTGACTTTGGCTCCGAACTGCTCGTCCAGAATCGCGACTGTCGCCGCGAGTTCTGTCGGACTCGGCCTCTTCGTTGCTGCCACAGCCGCAAAGACTCGCTGCCCTTCCGCGCCAAAGCAGTGCAGCAACAGCGCGCGCCTCCTCGCTTCCGGCAAAGTGTCGTAGCCGGCCGCAAGTAAGTAGTTCTCAAAGAGGGCCTTCCACTCTTTCCACGGCCTCGCCGGTCGGCCCGGCTGCGGCAGGAATTGATCCGGCGGCGATACGCTGATCCGCGGCGCTTCTGCTGAGTTGCTGTCACTCGTCATGTTTCAGTTTGTACTTTTGCAGTTTGGCGCTGTTGTTTACGCTTGGCTTGGCAGGCTTGCAGTCACTTCACTTCAGTCTACTCCGACCCCGGCTTATTGGGGTGGGTGTTCGCTTGAGCTTGCGATGCCAATGTTGTAAATGAATAGTAGCGATATGATTGGCTGATTGACGCAATAAGGGATGAATGTGATTGGCTGATTGATGCAATAAGGGATGAATATGATTGGCTGATTGATGCAATAAGGGATGAAAGTGATTGGCTGATTGATGCAATAAGGGATGAATGTGATTGGCAGACTGGCGTAATAAGGGATGAATGTGATTGGCTGATTAACGCAATAAGGGATGAATGTGATTGGTTGATTGATGCAATAAGGGATGGATATCATTAGCTGATTGATGCAATAAGGGATGAATGTGATTGGCAGACTGGCGTAATAAGGGATGAATGTGATTGGCTGATTGACGCATTAAGGGATGAATATGATTGGCTGATTGACGCAATAAGGGATGAATGTGATTGGCTGATTGATGCAATAAGGGATGAATATGATTGGCTGGTTGATGCAATAAGGGATGAATATGATTGGCTGGTTGATGCAATAAGGGATGAATGTGATTGGCTGATTGATGCAATAAGGGATGAATATGATTGGCTGATTGATGCAATAAGGGATGAATGTGATTGGCTGATTGATGCAATAAGGGATGAATATGATTGGCTGATTGATGCAATAAGGGATGAAAGTGATTGGCTGATTGATGCAATAAGGGATGAATGTGATTGGCAGACTGGCGTAATAAGGGATGAATGTGATTGGCTGATTGACGCATTAAGGGATGAATATGATTGGCTGATTGACGCAATAAGGGATGAATGTGATTGGCTGATTGATGCAATAAGGGATGAATATGATTGGCTGATTGATGCAATAAGGGATGAAAGTGATTGGCTGATTGATGCAATAAGGGATGAATGTGATTGGCAGACTGGCGTAATAAGGGATGAATGTGATTGGCTGATTAACGCAATAAGGGATGAATGTGATTGGTTGATTGATGCAATAAGGGATGGATATCATTAGCTGATTGATGCAATAAGGGATGAATGTGATTGGCAGACTGGCGTAATAAGGGATGAATGTGATTGGCTGATTGACGCATTAAGGGATGAATATGATTGGCTGATTGACGCAATAAGGGATGAATGTGATTGGCTGATTGATGCAATAAGGGATGAATATGATTGGCTGGTTGATGCAATAAGGGATGAATATGATTGGCTGGTTGATGCAATAAGGGATGAATGTGATTGGCTGATTGATGCAATAAGGGATGAATATCATTAGCTGATTGATGCAATAAGGGATGAATGTGATAAGCTTATTGATGCAATAAGGGATGAATGTGATTGGTGTTGTGACGTAGCGAACTTTAATATCGGTGCTGTGGGCCGAGTGCTAGTATTGCTTAATGGTGATTGCGCAATGTACATGCCAATGACACCTCTTTAATGTACATGCATTGGTTGAGTAAATATATAAAGCATTGCACGCCCGTTTTGGAGGGCTGGAGCTTTTAAGTGGAATTGACACTGGCTGACTTCTCTCGCTCACTACATTTGGCGTCGCAAGCAGGATCGTCCGATGCGGCTTGAAGCTCTTCTCGCTCATGACGCACGCAGAACAATTGGCTGATTGATGCAATAAGGGATGAATGTGATAAGCTTATTGATGCAATAAGGGAAGAATGTGATTGGCTGATTGAAGCAATAAGTGCATGTCTCATTGTATCATTTTGGCTTGAGTGTCTATGATAAAAACATATCAAAATCACACAATATTAGTGATGAACGGCTATTCGTGCACGAATGATTTGACCTCGGTGCAAATGCATTCGTGCACTCATAGCAGTTCATTACTTATACATTGTAACCTCCCTCAGTGTTTAAGGTGAGTTCGTTTGTATATTCTTAGAAACATTAATAGTCCGGAAAATCTCTGTCACTCTAGTAACTGCTCATTTACCTGCTCAATCGAGGTGCTTAGTTTTATAATATATTTTTAGTTTAATCAAAATTGAACGCAATAAATCTAAATAGATAATAAAGCGAAGTGCAGCAATAGACAAATGCAATGAAGTTAACTATTCTGAATTTCTATCAGTCTTTATGAGTATCTGCTTTGTACCCGCATTGCAGCACTGTTCGAGTGGACCACATCGATGAGCTTTCGAGCGACGATGAGCGTTCGACGCCACCAGGGTGAGTCACAGGACTTGAGCACTCTGCTCTTTTGGCTTGTTCTGCGCATTCTTTGATTGCCTCTTAAATAACAGCTTTGAAATTTGCAACAGCCCGCAGTACCCATCGTATCGTCCTCCTGAAAGCCCCCGGCACGCTGTTGAGCCCATATGGTGTGCACTTTTACATTCTGGAAGGGCGGCACGTGGTTTGGCTTTAGTTTAATGATGATAATCGTAGTCAGTGATGGCATTGGGTGTCAGTGATGGGATTGGGTGTAAGTGATGGCATTGGGTGTCAGTGATGGCATTGGGTGTCAGTGATGTGATTGGGTGTCAGTGATGGGATTGGGTGTCAGTGATGGGATTGGGTGTAAGTGGTGGGATTGGGTGTCAGTGATGTGATTGGGTGTCAGTGATGTGATTGGGTGTCAGTGATGTGATTGGGTGTCAGTGATGGGATTGGGTGTCAGTGATGGCATTGGATGTCAGTGGTGGGATTGGGTGTCAGTGATGTGATTGGGTGTCAGTGATGTGATTGGGTGTCAGTGATGTGATTGGGTGTCAGTGATGGCATTGGGTGTCAGTGATGGCATTGGATGTCAGTGGTGGGATTGGGTGTCAGTGATGGCATTGGATGTCAGTGGTGGGATTGGGTGTCAGTGATGGCATTGGGTGTCAGTGATGGCATTGGGTGTCAGTGATGGCATTGGATGTCAGTGGTGGGATTGGGTGTCAGTGATGGCATTGGATGACAGTGATGGCATTGGATGTCAGTGGTGGGATTGGGTGTCAGTGATGGCATTGGATGACAGTGATGGCATTGGATGTCAGTGGTGGGATTGGGTGTCAGTGATGGCATTGGATGGCAGTGATGGCATTGGATGTCAGTGGTGGGATTGGGTGTCAGTGATGGCATTGGATGACAGTGATGGCATTGGATGTCAGTGGTGGGATTGGGTGTCAGTGATGGCATTGGGTGTCAGTGATGGCATTGGGTGTCAGTGATGGCATTGGGTGTCAGTGATGGCATTGGATGTCAGTGGTGGGATTGGGTGTCAGTGATGGCATTGGGTGTCAGTGATGGGATTGGGTGTCAGTGATGGGATTGGGTGTCAGTGATGTGATTGGGTGTCAGTGATGTGATTGGGTGTCAGTGATGGGATTGGGTGTCAGTGATGTGATTGGGATTCAGTGATGGGATTGGGTGTCAGTGATGAGATTGGGTGTCAGTGATGAGATTGGGTGTCAGTGATGAGATTGGGTGTCAGTGATGTGATTGGGTGTCAGTGATGGGATTGGGTGTCAGTGATGGGATTGGGTGTCAGTGATGTGATTGGGATTCAGTGATGGGATTGGGTGTCAGTGATCTGATTGGGTGTCAGTGATGGGATTAAGCCGCTAAGATTTCTTGCCTTGTCTGAAACCGGTTGCCGCATTCCAGGACTCAGGATGACTATTACCGGGTGACTGACCCACAAGGCTTCTGCCTCATCATCAACATCAAGAACTACAATTCTGACAGCGCCATCACGGTCAACCTTGAAGTTCGCGAGGGCGCGCAGCACGACGTGGAGCGAGTGAGGCAGGTGTTCCAGGAGCTGCGCTTTGTGGTTGACTATCAGGAGGACCTCACCGCTGAGCAGATTGACGACTATCTCAATGAAAAGAAGAAGTCAAAGGAGCTGGCCGGCCACGGCAGCTTCGTCTGCTTCCTGATGGCCCACGGCAGCCACGACTGCATCTATGGCATCGACTGGCGCCCGTTTGAAATCCAGAAGCTGACGGAAAAGTTCGAGGTAAGTGGACAATGGCACTCAGTAATGAACACTTTCAAGAGCTGAACACACTCTGCTGCAATACGCCTCCACCCAAGGCCTCAATCTGCCGGAGTCTGGCTGGCAAGCCGAAGATCTTCTTCATCCAGGCCTGCCGAGGTCCCCGCGTTGACACAGTGGCGCCACGAAACACCGACCTGAGGACCGACGACGCCCCGGTGCTAAACCCGACACTTCACCCGGCTAAGGCGGACTTTCTAGTCTGCTTTGCCAACACTCCGGGCAAATTTGCCTTCAGAGATGTCAGATGGGGCTCCATCTTCGTACAGACTCTGTGCGACTTCATTACGAAGGACTTCAGCGTGCATGACCTGGTGCACATCATGGTCAGAGTGAACCGACACATTCAGAATAATCCGATCCGCATTGATAACAAGGTGTACCATGTGGTGCCACAGATGGTTGCCCAGCTGTCCTATAAGATCTGCCTCGACCCCAGCAGGGCCCTCAACCCACAGAGGCCAAGCACCGATGGTTCCCGCGTGTGCGAACTGCTCTAGCTTTGCTCAAACTGCACTTTTTATGGACTTTGGTTGATGATTTTCTGCAGTATTCTGCAAGTTCAGTATTGTCAACCCGTTGACAATGCGACTGGTGGGACTATTGTCTATTGTCTACAGATTGGTATCTGTTGTCTACAGATTGGTGTCTATTGTCTAAAGATTGGTGTCTATTGTCTAAAGATTGGTGTCTATTGTCTACAGATTGGTGTCTATTGTCTAAAGATTGGTGTCTATTGTCTATAGATTTGTATCTATTGTCTACAGATTGGTGTCTATTGTCTAAAGATCGGTGTCTGTTTTCTAAGGATTGGTGTCTATTGTCTACAGATTGGTGTCTATTGTCTAAAGATTGGTGTCTATTGTCTATAGATTTGTATCTATTGTCTACAGATTGGTGTCTATTGTCTAAAGATCGGTGTCTGTTTTCTAAGGATTGGTGTCTATTGTCTAAGGATTGGTGTCTATTGTCTACAGATTGGTGTCTATTGTCTAAAGATTGGTGTCTGTTTTCTAAGGATTGGTGTCTATTGTCTAAGGATTGGTGTCTATTGTCTAAGGATTGGTGTCTATTGTCTACAGATTGGTGTCTATTGTCTAAAAATTGGTGTCTATTGTCTACAGATTGGTGTCTATTGTCTAAAAATTGGTGTCTATTGTCTACAGATTGGTGTCTATTGTCTAAAAATTGGTGTCTATTGTCTACAGATTGGTGTCTATTGTCTACAGATTGGTGTCTATTGTCTACAGATTGGTGTCTATTGTCTACAAAATACAGTTTATTATTTGTTGATGTCTATTTTCTATCGGTAGATATTTATTGTCTATTGTGTCTTATCTGTCATCTAATTAATATATTGGCTGTGTATGTATAATATATATAGATTATCTACTTGTTTTTATAATTAACACCTATTTTACTCTTGTAACTTAGTAGCCGAGTTGCAGACTGTGTTCCAGCTGCTGCTCAAACCTCATCTGTTAGACGCCTGAACTATACCTGATACGTGAGATATACCTGATAACTGAGATATACCTGATAACTGAGATATACCTAATACCTGAAATACCAGTGAACTGACACGCCATTGCCACGATTTCCATTCACACAAAATACGCCTTGCCCTGCTCTCCCTTTCATTTTTGTGGGACTGCAGTGGGGATTGTGATGTGGGATTACAGTGTGGTATTGGGATGTGGGATTACAGTGTGGTATTGGGATGTGGGATTACAGTGTGGTATTGGGATGTGGGATTACAGTGTGGTATAGGGATGTGGGATTACAGTGTGGTATTGGGATGTGGGATTACAGTGTGGTATTGGGATGTGGGATTACAGTGTGGTATTGGGATGTGGGATTACAGTGTGGTATTGGGATGTGGGATTACAGTGTGGTATTGGGATGTGGGATTGCAGTGAGTTATTGGGATGTGGGATTACAGTGTGGTATTGGGATGTGGGATTGCAGTGAGTTATTGGGATGTGGGATTGCAGTGTGGCATTGGGTTGTGGGATTGGGATACGGGATTTTAGTGTGGCTTTGGGATATGGGATAGCAGTGTAGGATTGGGATGTGGGATTGTCATATTTATGTCATATTTTTTTCCAATACTTCTTTGCAAGCTCATCATACTCTGTTACTAGCGACCTGTCCGCAGGCCTTCGACTTTTCTTCATCGCTACAATGAGACCTGAGCACTTGCCATCCAGCACCCACCCCTCCACTCGCTACAATGAGACCTGAGCACTTGCCATCCAGCACCCACCCCTCCACTCGCTACGCGCCCCTCGCCCTCCACACAATGAGCCGAGTGGATTGTCCCTGCCCCCTCAGAAGACTAGCTTGCTGCCTTTGCCTCCGTGCTCACTGCACTGAGCGGTTTGGGTGAACCCGACTCAACCCACTCTTTCCGCTTTGAGCTTGGTGTGCTAAATATTGTACATCCCAGCACCGCCATTGTTGTGGGCTGCAGAAGTTTGCCAGGCTGAGCAGTTTTGTGACTGGAGCCCCAGCTAATTTGAGCTGTTCTCAGCCCCGAGTGTCTCGGCTCAAGCAGCTTTTTCACTGACATTTGAATTTATTTTTCTGAAAGCTGCTGATTTAATTATCCAGTCCCATTGGACACCATTAACACAGCCGTGCTTGCACTACTGTGGCAGCAAGTATTTGAAATCTCTTACAATTGATATCACTGCAGCTATATTCTCTGCAGAAAAACCTGTCTAAGCAGTTGATCTCCTTTGCACTTTGAACTCTTTCAGGCACTTCTTGAAATTTTATCGATTTCGGGCAATGAGAATCGATTTGGGGAATGGGGATCGATGGGGGAATGGGATCGAGTAGGGGGAATGGGGATCGAGTTAAGGGAATGAGAATCGAGTTGAGTGAATGGGGATCGATTTTAGGGAATGGGGATCGATTTGGGGGAATGGGGATTGAGTTGAAGGGAATGGGGATCAAGTTGAGGGAATGGGGATCGAGTTGGGGAATGGGGATCGAGTTGGGGAATGGGGATCGAGTTGGGGGAATGGGGATCGAGTTGGGGGAATGTGGATCGAGTTGGGGGAATGTGGATCGAGTTGAGGGAATGCGGATCGAGTTGGGGGAATGGGGATCGAGTTGGGGAATGGGGATCGAGTTGGGGGAATGGGGATCGAGTTGAGGGAATGGGGATCGAGTTGGGGGAATGGGGATCGAGTTGGGGGAATGTGGATCGAGTTGAGGGAATGGGGATCGAGTTGAGGGAATGGGGATCGAGTTGAGGGAATGGGGATCGAGTGGAGGGAATGGGGGGTCGAGTGGAGGTAATGGGAATCGAGTTAAAGGAATGGGGATCCAATAGAGTGGATTAGGGATACAGTAGTTGAGAGCATTACTAGCTTGTATGAGCCAATTTCAAATTCGAGTCCAGTTTGTTAAACTTGAGTTGCATTTTCAACCCACCTTGAACTGAAAGTGCGGCAGCCACCGAACCGCAGCTGCATGAAATCCGGTTTCAACCGGTTCAGTCGCTGTCTATGGCGCATTTGTTCAGCGCCTTTCTGCAGTTTTGTAAAAGTT
Organism: Macrostomum hystrix; assembly: GCA_950097015.1. Taxonomy (NCBI): domain Eukaryota; kingdom Metazoa; phylum Platyhelminthes; family Macrostomidae; genus Macrostomum; species Macrostomum hystrix. The sequence goes on from CATNEN010000001.1 coordinate 25,457,145, forward strand.
CGCGGAGTTGGGGTGGGTGTCTTTCGAGTCGCTTTCTCAAGCCCGCCCTCCCGAGTTCTCAAAGTGCTGAGCACTGACGGCCCCCAGCCGCTCATCTCAAAATAAGTTTTGTTGATTTTATCTTTTGTTTCAATTCAACTGCTGCATTGTGCTTGACTGCTCAATTATCTTCTGCTCAGCTTTAGTCCCTATGTCTGCCCAGAGCTGCTCACTTGAGTTCACTTTTTTCTCTGCCTAGCCGACTCATTTTATTGAAATTCCATTTGAAGCAGCTCAGATTTTGGCCCTGCTCACCCTGAGCAGTGCTCACTGTTGTCTCCAGTTTGCACTGCAGGGCAGCTGGCTGAGGGAGGGCCGATGGACTCAGAATAAGGACCTCTAAAAATAGCACCTGCACTCTGTGAGCAGATTCGAAAACCCGATGAGATGCTCAGAATTCAAGTTGAATGGAATCGGCCATGGCAGAGAGAATTTTAGCAGCACAAATGCCTGATTCTGCAGCCTGGGCTCGAACCCACAGCCTGCGGAGTCCCAGCCGATTCTCCCAACTGCCGTCACTCTGCAGGACATTTATAATTATGATTTATGATTCCAGCTGGCTCACCATGGGAGCGGGCAGAGGACATTGCAGCAGGAGGCGCCCACGACTGCAAGAGACAGAAGAGCGAGAGAATGAAGGGATTAGCATGTCTTAAAGGGATTAGCATGTCCTACAAGGATTAGCATGTCCTACAAGGATTAGCATGTCTTAAAGGGATTAGCATGTCCTACAAGGATTAGCATGTCCTACAAGGATTAGCATGTCCTACAAGGATTAGCATGTCCTACAAGGATTAGCATGTCCTACAAGGATTAGCATGTCGTACAAGGATTAGCATATCCTACAAGGATTAGCATGTCCTACAAGGATTAGCATGTCTTAAAGGGATTAGCATGTCCTACAAGGATTAGCATGTCCTACAAGGATTAGCATGTCCTACAAGGATTAGCATGTCCTACAAGGATTAGCATGTCCTACAAGGATTAGCATGTCCTACAAGGATTAGCATGTCCTACAAGGATTAGCATGTCTTAAAGGGATTAGCATGTCCTACAAGGATTAGCATGTCCTACAAGGATTAGCATGTCCTACAAGGATTAGCATGTCCTACAAGGATTAGCATGTCCTACAAGGATTAGCATGTCCTACCAGGATTAGCATGTCCAGCATGGATTAGCGACTTTGCCTGTAGTTTTAAGTTAAGACCATTCTCCGCATTAATTTTCTTAATTTTATATTTTGAGTCCGAGGTTTCGTCAAACTGAGTTGAGTGAGTGCGAATTAATTTTCATTAGCCTTGAGCAGACATTATGCCCGGAAGATATTACGTCGACAATGCGACAATAAATCCAGTTCGAAACGGTTGAGCAGCCCTGCACCGTAAGTCCTGAGCAGTGCTAGGCTTGGGGATGCTATTTTATTTTTTATAACCGACCGCTTGTTTTACTGCACTGAAAACGGCCCGTCGACCTCCCCCGCTCCGAGAGCGCAGGTGAAAGAAGCTGAGAGACGGGCCGGGCAGGGATGGAGACTCGCTGCGACAAACTCGAGAAACTGGAGGCTGCGGACTGGCGCCACCTGCTTTGCCCTTTTCCATTGTGAGCCGCAGACTGGGCGGCTGCTTTCAAACTCAAATTTATTTTCAGTGCCACAATGAGCACAAATTGCCCAGCCAAGAATAAGCAAATATATGAAGTGACTCAAATCAGTTCTCACTTTTAGCAAACCGATTGGGCAGGAAATGGCTGGATTTTACTCTGTGCTCACCTTGAGCTGTGGCTTAGTGAGGAGCCCTTAACACCCTCTGCCTTCTCTGACACCCTCTGCCTTCCCTGACACCCTCTGCCTTCCCTGACACCCTCTGCCTTCCCTGACACCCTCTGCCTTCCCTGACACCCTCTGCCTTCCCTGACACCCTCTGCCATCCCTGACACCCTCTGCCATCTCTGACACCCTCTGCCTTCCCTGACACCCTCTGCCTTCCCTGACACCCTCTGCCTTCCCTGACACCCTCTGCCATCCCTGACACCCTCTGCCATCCCTGACACCCACTGCAATCTCTGACACCCTCTGCCATCCCTGACACCCTCTGCCATATCTGAAACCCTCTGCCTTCCCTGACACCCTCTGCCTTCCCTGACACCCTCTGCCATCCCTGACACCCTCTGCCATCCCTGACACCCTCTGCCATATCTGAAACCCTCTGCCTTCCCTGACGTCCTCTGCCTTCCCTGACACCCTCTGCCTTCCCTGACACCCTCTGCCATATCTGACACCCTCTGCCTTCCCTGACACCCTCTGCCTTCCCTGACACCCTCCGCCTTCCCTGACACCCTCTGCCTTCCCTGACACCCTCTGCCATCCCTGACACCCTCTGCCATGCCTGACACCCTCTGCCATGCCTGACACCCTCTGCCATATCTGACACCATCTGCCTTCCCTGACACCCTCCGCCTTCCCTGACACCCTCTGCCTTCCATGACACCCTCTGCCTTCCCTGACACCCTCTGCCTTCCCTGACACCTTCTGCCATATCTGACACCCTCTGCCACCCTTGTTAGCCTCCGAAGAATTAGATTGGAAACAGGCAAAGCCTGCTGACTCGCAATTATAGCTCGACTCAAAGGCTGTCCAATTAAGGTGAGCTTCGCTAGGTCCGACAAGCGTACAAGGATTAGCATGTCCTACAAGGACTAGCATGTCCTACAAGGATTAGCATGTTCTACAAGGATTAGCATGTCCTACTAGGATTAGCATGTTCTACAAGGATTAGCATGTCCTACAAGGATTAGCATGTCCTACAAGGATTAGCATGTTCTACAAGGATTAGCATGTTCTACAAGGATTAGCATGTTCTACAAGGATTAGCATGTTCTACAAGGATTATAGCATGTCCTACAAGGATTAGCATGTCCTACCAGGATTAGCATGTCCTACAGGGATTAGCATGTCCTACAAGGATTAGCTTGTACTACAAGGATCGCATAAGATTTCTGCGAAAAATTCGAAAGCAAATGGTGCTGGTCAAACGGGATGCCGAATGTTAATTAAAAAGATACATTTTTACTTGAGCCGAATGTGAGGCCGGATGAGCTGGGATCGAGTTGAGTGAATCGGCGCGAGTTAAGGTAATGGGTTTGAAAAAAATCTATAAATTTGTCATTTTGAGTCAGAGGTTTTTCATGCTAATTTTTTATGTGATAACCTTGAGCTGAAATTGTGTTCGCAAGCGAGACTGAGACAATGAATCCAGTTCGAACCAGTTTAGCTGTTTTGCACCTTAAGTTTTGGGGATGCACTTTGATTACTTTTTTAACCGACCGCTTGTTTACTGCATCTCAATTAAATAGCCATTCGGCCTTCCCTCGCTCCGAGAGCGCAGATGAAAGAAGCTGAGAGATGGGCCGAGCAGAGGGCGATTCCACAATTCCATAAACACTAGAAACTTGCGGCTGCGGAGTGGCGCCACGTGCATTGCCCTATTGAACGTGAGCTGAGAAACTTGTCCACTGACGAAAATAGACAAACAATAATAGGCAAAGATATGAAGAGATGCAAATAAATAATTTACGTTCAGTGAAGTGATAGAAACGAAATCTACTGCCAGTAGCTGTGGCTTAGCACAAAGCCGATGAAATATTCTGAAACGGACACACTTTTTTGCTTTCGCAAAAGCAACGCAAACATTTTTGCTACAGAACAGGATGGGAAGCCTCCTTGCTTGCATCGCCCCTGAGCCTGAATATAGAACCTGGAAGGACACTTCCCACGAATCCCGGGGTTGTAATGTAAATTAACTCGTAAAATACACAAGTAATAACAAAAAGTATTTGTCCTTTAGTAAATTAGAATTCATTAAAGATTTGGGGGACTGTTTTGGCTTAACGAAACGAATTATTTTATTTTTTATATGGCGCTATATAATCTAAGACATACAATTCAGACTGAACGGACAATATTTAAGCAGTTTTTTCCGAGAAGAGAGATCTAAACTAATGCCTACTACTTAAACCGATTGTGGTCTGTGGAGGTTTCGTCTTTCAGCTCATTTTTTGGTGAATCTGACTGTTAAACTGAACCTTCCATGCACAGTATAATCTAGTGATGTAATTTATATGTTTTAATATAAAAAACAACAGTAAGAGTGCTATTAATAATATCTACTGTACTACATAATTACTTAAAAGAGTTGTTGTAATCTCCAGCTGGTATTTTTAATAAATCTCTCTCATAATTGCTAAGTTGTCACAATAATTCATTATGCAAAGACAATTTAGAAAGAATAACCCTACACAGAATTTTATTTGCTGTAATTGTCACATGGGATAAAATTAAGCATCTGTCTTTAGTTCTGTATTTTTAATGCTTAATGCTAATGGTTCTTTCAACTGAACGATCCACTTAAAAAATAAATATGTGGTAATTTTTTAAACGATTTTGCTAGTGCATTTAAACAATTATGCATTACACAATGAATTTGTTTCCAAGAAATTATTATAAGTAGTGTAAGTTGTAAAATATTTGAAAGCTGGTAATGTGTCTGTGTATATTTCTTAGAATTATATATTTTTTTTGTTTATCTTGCTACAAAATGATTGTCTACTTGTACATTAGTTATTTATTGAATATTATAACAACTTTGGTAGCCCTAGTAACCCTAGAGCTGTCTCACCTGAGATCTTCCAGTGCGCGAGCAGACGCTGTACCTGAAGGCTGATCGACCGCTGCGGCCGGGCGATCGACTCACCACTCGACTGACCAGCAGCGACGATGCCGACGAAGAAATGACCGCCGCCGACAATGCCGAGGCTGCTGATCCGCAGGAACTCCAGCAGGTCCGCGTAGAAGACGACGATTGCGATGATGACGAGTCCGCGGTGCGTCCTGAAGCAGCCGAGCCGCAGAAGAGAGCGGCGAGCGTCGACCCCTGCGGCTCCGACAGTCGGCTGGCCAAGACGCCGCGCCTGCAGACGGGCCGCGCCCAGAAGACCGAAGCCGCCGTCCGCTCTCGGATCCGCAGCTGCGCCAGGTGCGGCCTGTACTTCACCTCGGCCTGGATGCTGCGCACCCACCGCCAGTTCCACGGCCTGTTCGACAGCGGCGCAACCGCCCAGCTGCGGAGACGGCGGCGACGACCGCTGCGCGACAGTCGGCCGGAGCTGGTGCTGGCGGCTCCCGTGCTCAGTGACTGGGGCAGCATCTCCTACGTGCCAGTCAGCCCAGCGCAGTACTCGACTGAGGCTCCGCAGCGGCTGCAGCTGCGGCAGCGAAGGCTGCAGCAGCCGCAGCTGGAGGAGCAACCGATGATGGAGCAGCAGGAAGCTGGCTCGGATGTTAGCGGGTGAGTATCTGTGCAAATACAATCTCTCTAATCAGTGGCTTCAGTTTCTCGCACCGCCTCTGATCTCTGAAACCCGCGATTCTGTGAAACCCAGCAGCGGCTGCTCGCCAGATCTGCCATCTGAGACCGCGGCGCTGGACCTGACCCTGCCCAGAGCGCCGTCTCCGCCGAGGAGCACCGTCAGTGCGGGACCATTGTCCAGAGCGGCCCCCAGCCTTCAGCAGCAGCAGCAGCCCAGGCAGCGCAGCCAGCCGCCAGTCGACGGCCTCGACCAGCAGAGCCGCCCGGGCCCAGAGCAGTCGCCGAGTCCGAGAGGAAATCTCAGCCTTCGGCCGGCCCCGTGTCCAGCCTGATGAGTGTGTGCAAGGACTGCAAGATCGGCTTCTTCAACTACAACAACTACGTTGTGCACCGCTCTCTATACTGCCAGAGCAGCCGCTTGGCTCAGGGGGCTGGCACACCCGGCAACTCGGGCCGCACAGCCAAGCTGCCACTGCAGCAGCAGCAGCAGCCAGCCATCCAGCTGCAGGAGCAAAAGCAGACTCCAATCCTAGCAGTTCCTGTTCTGCCAACACCCAAGCTCGAGGCCCAACCCCCTGCGGTAGCCGGCAGCGCGAGTCACTCTCCCACTGGATCAGCTGAGCGCAAATTCCAGTGCCCCTACTGCCAGATCCGATTCCACTCGCCATCCACCCTCACAGCGCATCAGGCGTTCTACTGCCCGGAGAATCCAGACAAAACTGCGCCCTCCAACACGGCCACCAACACACTGCCATCGACTGCCGCAGCTCCAGCTGCTGCTGCTGCTGCTGCTGCTGCCTCTGCATCGACTGCCGACAGTTCGGCATCAGCCACGTCAGCTGCCGCCACCGGCGACGCGGCAGGGTCCGGCTGCAGTCAGCCGTCCTGGCTGCCGATCTCTCTGGACGTCGGTGGAAGCGGAGCCGGCGGCTACAAGTGCTCCATCTGCGGCTACATCGGCCAGACTGAGCGCGGCATGAAGATGCACGCCAAGGTGCACTGCGGCTTCGGCGGCGGCAGCGGCCTCGGCACCGTGGCGGCTCCCAGCGGCGGCAGCTCCTCCTCAGCGCTGTCCCCATCGGAGACTTCAACAGGCGACGGCATCCGGCTGCCGAACGCCTTCGCCGGCGACCTGCTGTGCAGCATGAGCCCAGAGGAGCTCGGCATGCTGCAGCACAAAACACAGCCCTACAGCAAGCGGAGAACTTTTAAACGAGTGGCGTCGCCACTGGCGCAGCAGCAGCAGCAGACACTCCAGCTGCCACTGTCGCTTCACCCGGAGCTGCTCCGACATCAGCTCCAACAGCTGCATCAGCAGCACCAGCTGGCCATCTCTGCTGCCGGAGCCAGCGCCGCAGCCGCTGCTGCTGCGGCCGTTGCTGGAGCTGGCTTTCGACTGAGCCATTGCGGCAGAGACAGCGAAGATGCTCAGCAGCAGCAGCAGCTGGATCAGCTGGTCTGTGTTCGCTGCGGCGAGTCATTTGAACAGCTGGAGTCCCTGCTGGAGCATCAGGAGACCGCCTGCGCCGGCCTGAGCACCACTGCCGCGGCTGCCGTAGAAGCGGCGGCTGCGGCCGTCAAGCTGGAGGTGCGGGCAGCTGACAGCCTTGGCAGAGTTTAGTGGATGCGGCTCAACATTATCTATGCGTAATATACTACTGCCCTTCTCTATGATGCCATTTCAATACATCAATGGGCTGCAGATGGGATTCGAATACAACCTTTGAATGCTTCTGTGACTGGGAATCAGGATTCTTCGAATCATGGGAATCTGACGACAGGGGATTCTGTGAATCATGGGGATTGGGGAAAGATTGGATTCTGTGAATCATGGGGATTGGGGAAAGATGGGATTCTGTGAATCATGGGGATTGGGGAAAGATGGGATTCTGTGAATCATGGGGATTGGGGAAAGATGGGATTCTTTTAATTATGGAAATTTGTTAAAATGGGATTCTATGAATCATGGGGATTGGGGAAAGATGAATTATTTAAAATATCTTTTCATCCCGCCCGCAGTCCAGTAGGACATGAGTTTAAACAATAAACAATTTCAAATTTAGATTCTGAAGACTTATATTGTTTAGCCAAGTGACACACCCGCCAATTACAATTTACTGCACAGTGAATACACTTTGAATTGCTTAAAAATTATTGTGCTTCAAATAGCAGAAAAATCTGTACATCAATACTTGTGAGTAGTATGTGACATGCAAATATATTCATTGTTGCCCTGGCAACCAAATTTGCAAAGCTGCTCCAATCACGGACAGCAATCACGCATATAAACTATTTGTGATTATTGTGTTCTAGTCTACTGTCTTATCAATTGTTAGATTTATCTCATGTTTTTATGTCACTCTCTCATGTCTTCTGTCACCCTCTCATATCTTCTGTCACTCTCTCATGTCTTTTGTCACTCTCTCATATCTTCTATCACTCTCACATGTCTTTTGTCACTCTCTCATATCTTCTGTCACTCTCTCATATCTTCTGTCACTCTCTCATGTCTTTTGTCACTCTCTCATATCTTTTATCACTCTCTCATGTCTTCTGTCACTCTCTCATGTCTTCTGTCACTCTCTCATATCTTCTGTGACTCTCCCATGTCTTCTGTCACTCTCTCATATCTTCTGTCACTCTCTCATGTCTTCTGTCACTCTCTCATGTCTTTTGTCACTCTCTCATGTCTTCTGTCACTCTCTCATGTCTTCTGTCACTCTCTCATGTCTTCTGTCACTCTCTCATATCTTCTGTCACTCTCTCTTATCTTCTGTCACTCTCTCATGTCTTCTGTCACTCTCTCATATCTTCTGTCACTCTCTCATATCTTCTCTCACTCTCTCATGTCTTCTGTCACTCTCTCATGTCTTCTGTCACTCTCTCATGTCTTCTGTCACTCTCTCATGTCTTCTGTCACTCTCTCTTATCTTCTGTCACTCTCTCATATCTTCTGTCACTCTCTCATATCTTCTCTCACTCTCTCATGTCTTCTGTCACTCTCTCATGTCTTCTGTCACTCTCTCATGTCTTCTGTCACTCTCTCATGTCTTCTGTCACTCTCTCATATCTTCTGTCACTCTCTCATGTCTTCTGTCACTCTCTCATATCTTCTGTCACTCTCTCATATCTTTTATCACTCTCTCATGTCTTATGTCACTCTCTCATATCTTCTGTCACTCTCTAATTTCTTCTGTCACTCTCCCATGTCTTCTGTCACTCTCTCATGTCTTCTGTCACTCTCTCATATCTTCTGTCACTCTCTCATATCTTTTATCACTCTCTCATGTCTTATGTCACTCTCTCATGTCTTTTGTCACTCTCTCATATCTTCTATCACTCTCACATGTCTTTTGTCACTCTCTCATATCTTCTGTCACTCTCTCATATCTTCTGTCACTCTCTCATGTCTTTTGTCACTCTCTCATATCTTTTATCACTCTCTCATGTCTTCTGTCACTCTCTCATGTCTTCTGTCACTCTCTCATATCTTCTGTGACTCTCTCATGTCTTCTGTCACTCTCTCATATCTTCTGTCACTCTCTCATGTCTTCTGTCACTCTCTCATGTCTTTTGTCACTCTCTCATGTCTTCTGTCACTCTCTCATGTCTTCTGTCACTCTCTCATGTCTTCTGTCACTCTCTCATATCTTCTGTCACTCTCTCTTATCTTCTGTCACTCTCTCATGTCTTCTGTCACTCTCTCATATCTTCTGTCACTCTCTCATATCTTCTCTCACTCTCTCATGTCTTCTGTCACTCTCTCATGTCTTCTGTCACTCTCTCATGTCTTCTGTCACTCTCTCATGTCTTCTGTCACTCTCTCTTATCTTCTGTCACTCTCTCATATCTTCTGTCACTCTCTCATATCTTCTCTCACTCTCTCATGTCTTCTGTCACTCTCTCATGTCTTCTGTCACTCTCTCATGTCTTCTGTCACTCTCTCATGTCTTCTGTCACTCTCTCATATCTTCTGTCACTCTCTCATGTCTTCTGTCACTCTCTCATATCTTCTGTCACTCTCTCATATCTTTTATCACTCTCTCATGTCTTATGTCACTCTCTCATATCTTCTGTCACTCTCTAATTTCTTCTGTCACTCTCCCATGTCTTCTGTCACTCTCTCATGTCTTCTGTCACTCTCTCATATCTTCTGTCACTCTCTCATATCTTTTATCACTCTCTCATGTCTTATGTCACTCTCTCATATCTTCTGTCACTCTCTAATTTCTTCTGTCACTCTCCCATGTCTTCTGTCACTCTCTCATGTCTTCTGTCACCCTCTCATATCTTCTCTCACTCTCTCATATCTTCTGTCACTCTCTCATATCTTCTGTCACCCTCTCATGTCTTCTGTCACTCTCTCATGTCTTCTGTCATTTCTCATATCTTCTGTCACTCTCTCATATCTTCTGTCACTCTCTCATATCTTCTGTCACTCTCTCATGTCTTCTGTCACTCTCTCATATCTTCTGTCACTCTCTCATGTCTTCTGTCACCCTCTCATATCTTCTGTCACTCTCTCATATCTTCTGTCACTCTCTCATATCTTCTGTCACTCTCTCATGTCTTCTGTCACTCTCTCATATCTTCTGTCACTCTCTCATATCTTCTGTCACTCTCTCATATCTTCTGTCACTCTCTCATGTCTTCTGTCACTCTCATATCTTCTGTCACTCTCTCATGTCTTCTGTCACTCTCTCATATCTTCTGTCACTCTCTCATGTCTTCTGCTGTCACTCTCTCATGTCTTCTGTCACTCTCTCATATCTTCTGTCACTCTCTCATATCTTCTGTCACTCTCCCATATCTTCTGTCACTCTCTCATGTCTTCTGTCACTCTCTCATATCTTCTGTCACTCTCTCATATCTTCTGTCACTCTCCCATATCTTCTGTCACTCTCTCATGTCTTCTGTCACTCTCTCATATCTTCTGTCACTCTCTCATGTCTTCTGTCACTCTCTCATATCTTCTGTCACTCTCTCATATCTTCTGTCACTCTCTCATATCTTCTGTCACTCTCTCATGTCTTCTGTCACTCTCATATCTTCTGTCACTCTCTCATGTCTTCTGTCACTCTCTCATATCTTCTGTCACTCTCTCATGTCTTCTGTCACTCTCTCATATCTTCTGTCACTCTCTCATGTCTTCTGTCACTCTCCCATGTCTTCTGTCACTCTCTCATGTCTTCTGTCACTCTCTCATATCTTCTGTCACTCTCTCATATCTTCTGTCACTCTCTCATGTCTTCTGTCACTCTCTCATATATTCTGTCACTCTCTCATATCTTCTGTCACTCTCTCATGTCTTCTGTCACTCTCCCATGTCTTCTGTCACTCTCTCATGTCTTCTGTCACTCTCTCATATATTCTATCACTCCCATCGAATTGTCCCTTCAGCAAACACATTGGCAATGAATTAGCAGCTCAACAACATAACATAGACGGTGGCAGTGCCAGAGCATTCGTCTGCGTCTTTAGCAATGGTGGAGGAGTCAGGAAGTGACAAATTTCAATGCGCGATGTACGCTACTCGAATGCTTGGTTGTTAGTAGTATAAAACGCATTCGCAATACAGAAATGAGATCAGACTCACCGCTTCTCCATTTCTAGTGAGCACAGACAGGCTGGATTTCACTCCCATGCTGGAGAATTCTCCAATCTCCGAATGGCGACACTTGCTCCAGCCGATGAAGCTAGAGAGTCTGTACATAACATGGTTGCGAATTCCATTTCTGAAGGAATTTTATTGATTCGTTTTATCATTTCGGTAACCCAATTAAGTCGACAATCCTTACCATTTAGAGATCTTCAGTGCACCCAACAAGCTGCAAAACTGATGTAACTGGGGGATGGAACAATACGAGCGCTAGAAATCCCACCGTGCTGATCCCAACCCTGGACCCCCGATCCACGGACTACTCAAGTAGACTACTATCTACTACTACTATTACTACTACTACTACTACTACTACTACTACTACTACTACTACTACTACTACTACTACTACTACTACTACTACTACTACTACTACTACTACTACTATCTACTATCTACTAGTGGACTACTATCTACTAGTGGTCCTTGCCCCGATCATGGATAAATCATGCATGGTCCATGTGCAAATACATGCATGTAGCATGCATGAAGCATGTATGTTTTATCCATGTTCCATGCATGTTACATGCATGGGTATCCATGTGTTAACCGTGTGTTTTCTAAAAACATGCGTGACTTATCCATGCGTGCAAGCCGCACATGCATGTTTTGCCCATGAATATCCCAAGCACTATATACATGCACTTTCTGTGGATGCAGTCAGATGTAGGAAGCAAACCCAAAGCGAATTGTGGAATTCAAAAGAAATAAAAAAGCCTGTAATATAAACATCATGCAGTCAAAGGAAGCAGCATCAGTTAATTTATGACTAGGCTCAGTTCCATGCTAAGAGGTAAAATAGCGAAGTTATACTGTTTATAAAATATACTTGGAGGTTGCAAATTACGCTCGTATTATCATGTGATAGTGATCAACACATAATTTGTGCAACGTAGTAGAAAGTGAGATATTAGATGAAAAAACCGCCAATCGCTTACAATTACATCATTAAAATGCGTAGAAAGTTGCAGAGTGCAATACAGAAAGCAACAAAGTAGCACATCAATATACAGTATGAGCATTCACAAGTATGACAGGAGTACGTACATTCGAAAGAAGCGAGCAGGGACAATAAAACGGCACGCTTTTAGGGCAGGTTGCATCTACAAGAAGGGAGCAGGGATAATAAAACGGCACGCTTTTAGGGCAGGTTGCATCTGCAAGAAGGGAGCAGGGATAATAAAATGGCACGCTTTTAGGGCAGGTTGCATCTGCAAGAAGGGAGCAGGGATAATAAAACGGCACGCTTTTAGGGCAGAAAAAATGAAACTAGTCATGCATGTAGCGATAGACCGGTACACTGCAAAATAGTGAGGGACCGCGCCATGGAATTAAAGTACAGGGCGCCAAAAAATCGGACAGCGGGACGTTAAATATAGCGCTAGGACGAGTAATGTTATAGATGTTGAAGGAAATGAATTGGTTGGCATTAATGATCGAGTCGACTGTCTCCATCATTGCAACGTCTCTCGCACAGAATGAAGTACCTTCATTGTTAAGTGTCTCGCGAATGACAGACGTAATGGGGTCAACAATACGCAAAGAAGCCATTTGACCTGTGATGCTGGATATAATACCGATCTGCTTACCGCGCAGGAAAACAATCGAGTTCTTTGTCCTGCGAGCGGCATCCTCGTCAGAAGAACAGTACATACCCTGGTAGAACTGGATCCGATAGAAATCATCGTCAGTGCCATGAGTTGAACTCTTTCGCTAGGCGATGATGACAATACACGGGATAATCGTTTTATCAGCAGCGTCTTTGATGCCATTTGACAAGCATAATTCCGTGTGCCCATTAACAACTTTTTGTAACGACCTATGGCACTCTCAAAGCCGAACATCGAGGCCACAGAGATAGGTCCAAAATTCTGGTACATCATGGGATAGTGCACCAAAAAATGAAAATCCGACGCAAATGCCGCAGAAGCAGAAGTCGACTTGGTAGTAACACGCTGTCTTTTTTGAGGTGGTGAGGGGTCATCGCGCTCGGGCCACTGTCATCAGAATCTTCGGAATCAAAGGTGGCTTGATCAAATGGTTTAGCAGGGATGTACGCAGTAAATTATACATGTTTTATTGCTTTTTTTCTTGATATTACAGTATTTCGTGTACTTTCCTTCATTGAGAAAGTACTTATTTGAAGTTTTTATATAATATTTAGAAATAATGCTTGTCGCAATCATGCGTTATGGCGGGTCCAGGGAAGGTGGAAGGGGATCAGGCCTTACTCCCCAGTGGCACCCGCGCTAGTGATTGGTTGGTCGCTCTTGGTGGGCACTTCGAGGGAAAATTAAAGGCGGTGACTCATCGAGTAACGTGATTTTATAACCTGGCCCCTCACTTACAATTCTATTGGGAAAACTGGCAGATAATGCCAGTGATCAGAAGAGTAAAATTACACTCCAAGGCCTTGGAGTGTAATTATAAGTATAGATACTTCAAATCTGTGTTAGGGAAAATAAATTTTCAGTGCACAATCTACTCAGATGTTACTTACTATTAATAATTTTACTTTGTTTGAAACATTATTGTATTTTTAATTCGCACTTAAAATATGTCATGCAGAATAGAACTGGGAACTGAAAACCCGGTCACGTTTCTCAGTCTTTAAATCAGGTTGGGTGGATTCGAACTAAGATTTTGAAATCGTTACTGAATTTCCAGGGTTCGAAACAGTATAACTCTTTAGAGTAGTAGAACGATAAAATGCTAACTAGAAATAGTAATTAATGAGTGAGTACTATCATGAAGTTTTTTAAAAACTATTAAGGAATCGATTGCAATCGTATATCACAGAAACGAATCCTATAGGGCCTAGAATGAACTTTTTTCTTTGAACTTCGGCGTGGCTGTAAGAAAGCCTAACAGAAGTTCAACTGAAGACTGCAATTCAGACTGCATCATCTGCACATGCAATTCAGACTGCATCATCTGCACATGCAATTCAGACTACATCATCTGCACATGCAATTCAGACTACATCATCTGCACATGCAATTCAGACTACATCATCTGCACATGCAATTCAGACTACATCATCTGCACATGCAATTCAGACTACATCATCTGCACATGCAATTCAGACTGCATCATCTGCACATGCAATTTAGATATTTACATAATTTACATACATATACATTAACATATACATTTAGATTTACAATTTTCACATCACTCAACTGATATGTATTAGGTCTCTGAAATCATTCAACTTTTCTTTCTTAAATTCTCGTGATTGTGATGATGCTTCTGTTAATGCTGTTTCTTAACTTTTGCACATGGTAGACATGTCTAGGTGCCCATTGTCTAGATTGGTCATTGCTTAGAGTAATATCATTGCCTTTCTAGTCCTAAATTCTATAACCATTTTTTGCTATTGCTTAAGTTTATTTGTGTTGATTGAGTTTTAACATCCTCAAGTTAATATTATCTGGCACATTATCTAATATCTTGCAAGTTCTTACAGGCCTAAAACATGTATAAGGATAGACTTGTCCTAACCTTGGCCATAGCAGGGGTGTAGTTATCAGGGAATACAGGGATATTGTGACAAGTGTTTAGTTAGTTGTTGTGTAGCGGATTTGGGTTGGGATTTAAATATATTGCTTTTTAAGTTTGTTTGTTTGACTAGCTGTGAGGTGGTAACGGGTGGGGACGGCGATGGCAACACTCAAAACATGCTTATTATTATAACAACAGAAAGTACTAATTGGGTGTTGAATAAATTTGGTGCAATAATAACCAAGTGTACACTTAGGAAATAAGCCAATCAGAATATAGGGTCAAGGTCAGAGCCAAGTTCTACTTTCTAGTCACAGAATAAAATGATTATTGCGCAAAAAGTGAATGAAGAGTGAAGTCCGAAAACCAAAATAGTGTACCATACATAATATTCCGGATACTGTATTGTTATAATAAGAAAAGTAAGAAAGAAAGTATTTACAATAATTATACAGCTGTGATAAACAAACACTGCCACAATATATTCTCCCATTTGTCTGCTTAAACAGTTGCCCATTATATAAGTTAAAGTTTACTGATTTTTATCGCCGTATTTTCATGTTTCTTTGACAATATTTAGCATGTTTTACAAATGTAGAGTATGAATTAATGTACTAATGTACTAAACTAGAGTACGTATGTATTCGCTAATAATGCAGTTATCATTTATATTTAAATATTTCCCACAGCTGCAGCATGCGCTCCACTCTACTGCCCTGTGAGTAGCCACCAAGGAGCACGATTCGAGAGCACTCCAAGGAGAGAGCGGCAGACACTGGCCTGCCCGTTGCCATAGCAACAATTTCAGGCATAAAAGCAGTCTCCGAGCTGCAGCGGGCCAGAGGTGGAATCGCTGTGTGCTCACCTTGAGCAGTGCTCAATCTAACTCCTCACTCTAATCAGTCCCATGGCTGCTGGAGGCCCAAGCGATGACCAGGTGAGGGCCAATCACAGTGCTCTTTCTATTGCTCAAATATTGACTGAACTTGCCCACTGACTGTTGCATTGCCGACTCTCAGCTGCAGAGACTCGCCCAGCTGACCGTCCAGGGCGACTTTGGCCAGGTGCGCCAACTGGCGACGCGACAGCTGGTGGCAAGCACGGATGGCAGCGGAAGGACCATCTTGATGGTGGTTGCCGACGCTCCACAGACTCCCGTGGAGGCTGAGAAGTGCGTATTGTACTTATTTGAGTTGGACGCGGATCCGGGAGCGCGTGATGGGGCGGGCGACACGGCTGCGCACGTGGCAGCCAGACGAAACCACCTGCGGCTGCTGGCGCTGCTGCCGTTCGATGCGAAGTGGCTGCAAAACGAGCGAGGCGCGACACCGCTGATGGAGGCAGCTCGGGCCGGCAGCTGGCGAACCGCGAAACACCTGCTGCATCTGCTGAGGCAGCAGAGGTATAATGAGTATGAGGAGAGAGGCAACTCGAAGAGGGATCAGCTGCTCGGCCTGCAGGACAGCGAAGGTCGAACCGCGCTCGACCTGGCGAGGCAGGGCGGCCACTCAGAGCTGGCCAGCGACATTGAGCGGTGAGTGATCAGTTCGCTGCTGTGCCCGATTCAGCTGGGGTGGCCTGAGCATTGGTCTCAGCCCAGCCAATCAGAGCCAGTCAGCTGAAGCCGTTGTTGTTTGCATGGCCCAATGGGATTTCATTTCGGTGCAGTCGCTTTTGCATTTCTAGTTTAGCAACTCGAGCTAACTAATAAATCGATTGGAGATCACTGAAATGGGAACTTGTCAATCTGGGAAAGCATTAGAGATGCAGGGGAGTTTTGTGCATGCAACTGAATTCCCCATGTGTTTGTGTCTCCCACGGGCAGTTTCCCTTCCCCAATATTCTGATTGGCTGGGATTGACCCTTAACTTGGAGATTTGCAAATAGGCAACCAGCAAATCTCCAATGGCCAGTGCACAGATTTGTGTGTGCCACATTGGCAGCACTGAGAACTGGCATTTCTCATGCCGCAGTGCTTTCTCGACCCCAACACTTTGCTGATGCAGCGAATTTGAGGCTGAGTAAAAATGAGCTTGTCTGAAACTGCTGCCTGTTTGTGTGCGATGAGAATTTCGCATTTGATTTCTTCTGCTTTGCAGGGAGATGCGGCTGCGACTGGGTGATGAATATGGCTTTGGATTTAAATGCATCTCTGGCCTGACAGCCTCGGTGAGTGGCATCTGGGGTGCCGATGTGGGTGCAGATGAGCAGCTGTGCTCAAATTCTCCACTCGCCTTTGCAGGAGGAGGCAGAGCGAGAGGAACTGCAGCGGCTGGCCGATGCCGGCGACTCGGCGGGGCTGCGGCGAGCGGCGACCCGCGGCAACTGCGACCTGCCGGACAGGTGGGGTCGGACAGCGTTAATGCATGCAGCTCGGAACATCCAGTGCGCTGACGGGGCTCTGTGGCAGCATCTGCTGCAGCTCGGGGACCCCACCTGTGCTGCTGTGAATGCTTTCAGTTGCCTGCACCATGCAGCCGGGACTGGCAATTCTGCCGCAGTCTCCCAGCTGCTCCATGCCGGAGCCTCCGCCAACACCAGGGGTTGGATTGAATTCACGCCCCTCATGTGGGCAGCCTGGAATGCGCCCCCCGCCACCGCCGCCGCAGTCGGTCGGGCTCTGCTGGCCGCAGGGTCGGACTGGAGCCTGCAGGACGATTATGGCAGGACTGCGCTGGATTTGGCCTCAGAGAAGGGAAAGAGCGAACTGGCCGAGCTGCTGCGTGGGTGAGTTGCCATGGCGACAGAGAATGTCTCTCATCTTGCATTATCGCACTGAGTGGGTGCAGGTCGCAGTGTTTCACTGATCAGAGCCAAAGTGGGTTGCAATTTTTAGCCAAAATATTTTCTGTCCAATCAGAGTTTTGCCCGCCTCTGCCACTCAAGCAGTTTTGCAGTGCCGTAAATAATAGCATTAATATTATCAGTGGGAATAAAGCTTTCCATTTGCTGCTTTTTATAGGTGAAAATGCGCACTGCGTACCGTGCGGGCCGCTCTCACAAAGCCCAATTTTCAGTGCGCAATTCAGAGTTTGTGCAGTCCGAAGCAACTTCTGCTTTCGACGCTGTGGAAATTGGGGCTTGTGAAACGGCTGAGCATCGCTTCTGGAGGGGTGGGTGTGCGGGCGCTCTCCCATTGGCTGGCGGCCTCCCCGCCCCGTCTCTTCCATTGGCTGGCGGCCTCCGCCAGTCAGTTTTAGCGTTGCGCTGTTGCGCTGTTGCGCTGCTATTGCTGGAAAACTGACACAGCTGAGCTAAAATGCACAGTTTAGTTACAGTTTGCTGCTACTTGAACTGTTAATTGGCATTGGCATTAATTACTGCAGTGCCTTCAGCAAACACAAGCAAAGGACAGGACACACTCAGGACAAACACAAGTCAGCAATCAGACGCAGACTAAAGTGCATTGAATGAAAAACAGTCTGGCTGACTGTGGCTCACTTGGCGCAAGTGACGGCCTACAGGGTGGCTGTTAAGAAGAGGCCACCCACAGAGTGGGGGTCGAGGGCCGCACAGGCAAATGAAAATGTGCGGAGAGGCCCCCAGCGAGGGCAGGGACTGTGGAGTGGGGTGGGTGGCCCCGCCTCTCTGCCCCCTCGGCACCTCGTCACCTCGCAGCCAGCGAGAGGCAATTCTGCCCATTCCGCTTACTCCTGAGCACACACGCACACAGATGCCTTCAATAAAGTTGACAGCTGTCCAAATCTTGCGGAGTCTGTCTCGGTTTCCTCACCTTCTTCAGTGATTTGCCACTGGCCAAGTGAGCCTCACTGACCAAAAACTGTCAGTTGAAGAGCGGTAGAAGGGAAGTGAGATATTTTTGTATTCACTTTTCCCCACCGCATGCCAGGGCAGGAATCTGACATTCTCCTTCGGAAGCGTGTTATGAGACAGGGATGAGACAGGGAGATGAGACAGGGGAGATGAGACAGGGAGATGAGACAGGGGAGATGAGACAGGGAGATGAGACAGGGAGATGAGACAGGGAGATGAGACAGGGAGATGAGATAGGGGAGATGAGACGGCGGAGATGGGACGGGAGATGAGACAGGGGAGATGAGATGGCAGAGATGAGACAGGGGAGATGAGACGGCGGAGATGAGACGGCGGAGATGAGACAGGGGAGATGGGAGGGAGATGAGACAGGGGAGATGAGACAGGGGAGATGAGATGGCGGAGATGAGACGGCGGAGATGAGACGGCGGAGATGAGACGGCGGAGATGAGACAGGGGAGATGGGAGGGAGATGAGACAGGGAGATGTGACGGTGGAGATGCGACAGGGGAGTTGAGACATTACCAAAAGTATTACCATTGGCATCGAAATAAAGGCTCATAGAAATAACTAATGTGAAACAGGCAGTCTGGTGTCTCGGGACTTGTTCTCAGCAGTTTTCTGAGCTTTCTCTTGAGTAAATTCCCTCATTTCTGCCTACAGGTACGAAGGCAAGAAGTATTTTGACGCGCCTACGCAGCCTCGGTGAGTTCGATTGCGGTTTCTTAGAAAATACCACAGCCTCTTCTTATGCCTTGCTTGTCTTGCTTTTCCTGGATTAATATGATTGGCTGATTGACGCAATAAGGGATGAATGTGATTGGCTGATTGATGCAATAAGGGATGAATGTGATTGGCTGATTGATGCAATAAGGGATGAATGTGATTGGCTGATTGATGCAATAAGGGATGAATGTGATTGGCTGATTGATGCAATAAGGGATGAATGTGATTGGCTGATTGACGCAATAAGGGATGAATGTGATTGGCTGATTGACGCAATAAGGGATGGATGTGATTGGCTGATGGATGCAATAAGGGATGAATATGATTGGCTGATTGATGCAATAAGGGATGAATGTGATTGGCTGGTTGATGCAATAAGGGATGAATATGATTGGCTGATTGATGCAATAAGGGATGAATGTGATTGGCTGATTGATGCAATAAGGGATGGATGTGATTGGCTGATTGGTGCAATAAGGGATGAATGTGATTGGCTGATTGATGCAATAAGGGATGAATGTGATTGGCTGATTGATGCAATAAGGGATGAATGTGATTGGCTGATTGATGCAATAAGGGATGAATGTGATTGGCTGATTGATGCAATAAGGGATGAATGTGATCGGCTGATTGATGCAATAAGGGATAAATGTGATTGGCTGATTGATGCAATAAGGGATGAATGTGATTGGCTGATTGACGCATTAAGGGATGAATATCATTGGCTGATTGATGCAATAAGGGATGAATGTGATTGGCCGATTAATGCAATAAGGGATGGATATCATTGGCTGATTGATGCAATAAGGGATGAATGTGATTGGCTGATTGATGCAATAAGGGATGAATATGATTGGCTGATTCATGCAATAAGGGATGGATATCATTAGCTGATTGATGCAATAAGGGATGAATGTGATTGGCAGACTGGCGTAATAAGGGATGAATGTGATTGGCTGATTGATGCAATAAGGGATGAATATGATTGGCTGATTGATGCAATAAGGGATGAATGTGATTGGCTGATTGATGCAATAAGGGATGAATGTGATTGGCTGATTGATGCAATAAGGGATGAATATGATTGGCTGATTCATGCAATAAGGGATGGATATCATTAGCTGATTGATGCAATAAGGGATGAATGTGATTGGCAGACTGGCGTAATAAGGGATGAATGTGATTGGCTGATTGACGCATTAAGGGATGAATATGATTGGCTGATTGATGCAATAAGGGATGAATGTGATTGGCTGATTGATGCAATAAGGGATGAATGTGATTGGCCGATTGATGCAATAAGGGATGGATATCATTGGCTGATTGATGCAATAAGGGATGAATGTGATTGGCTGATTGATGCAATAAGGGATGAATATGATTGGCTGATTCATGCAATAAGGGATGGATATCATTAGCTGATTGATGCAATAAGGGATGAATGTGATTGGCAGACTGGCGTAATAAGGGATGAATGTGATTGGCTGATTGATGCAATAAGGGATGGATGTGATTGGCTGATTGATGCAATAAGGGATGAATGTGATTGGCTGATTGATGCAATAAGGGATGGATGTGATTGGCTGATTGATGCAATAAGGGATGAATGTGATTGGCTGATTGATGCAATAAGGGATGAATATGATTGGCTGATTGATGCAATAAGGGATGAATGTGATTGGCTGATTGATGCAATAAGGGATGGATATCATTGGCTGATTGATGCAATAAGGGATGAATGTGATTGGCTGATTGATGTAATAAGGGATGGATATCATTGGCTGATTGATGCAATAAGGGATGGATATGATTTGCTGATTGATGCAATAAGGGATGGATATCATTGGCTGATTGATGCAATAAGGGATGGATATGATTGGCTGATTGATGCAATAAGGGATGGATATCATTGGCTGATTGACGCAATAAGGGATGAATATGATTGTGTAGTCTGGCTTTTGGTGCGCGTTTTCACATAGCCTAGGCCTATTTGCTCCGATCTTAGACCATAGAAACGTGCACTCGTTTCAACTATTTGTCTCAAATTGTGCATGTCTCATTGTATCATTTTGGCTTGAGTGTCTATGATAAAAACATATCAAAATCACACAATATTAGTGATGAACGGCTATTCGTGCACGAATGATTTGACCTCGGTGCAAATGCATTCGTGCACTCATAGCAGTTCATTACTTATACATTGTAAACTACCTGAGTGTTTAAGGTGAGTTCGTTTGTATTTTCTTAGAAACATTAATAGTCCGGAAAATCTCTGTCACTCTAGTAACTGCTCATTTACCTGCTCAATCGAGGTGCTTAGTTTTATAATATATTTTAGTTAGAGTCAAAATTTAACGCAATAAATCTAAATAGATAATAAAGCGAAGTGCAGCAATAGACAAATGCAAAGAAGTAAACTATTCTGAATTTCTATCAGTCTTCATGAGTATCTGCTTTGTACCCGCATTGCAGCACTGTTCGAGTGGACCACATCGCTGAGCTTTCGAGCGACGATGAGCCTTCGACGCCACCAGAGTGAGTCACAGGACTTGAGCACTCTGCTCTTTTGGCTTGTTCTGCGCATTCTTTGATTGCCTCTTAAATAACAGCTTTGAAATTTGCTGCAGCCGGCAATTCCCACTGAGACGTTTGAAATTTGCAAAATGATAAGCTGATTGATGCAATAAGGGATGAATGTGATTGGCTGATTGATGCAATAAGGGATGAATATGATTGGCTGATTGATGCAATAAGGGATGAATGTGATAAGCTGATTGATGCAATAAGGGATGAATATGATTGGCTGATTGATGCAATAAGGGATGAATATGATTGGCTGATTGATGCAATAAGGGATGGATGTGATTGGCTGATTGATGCAATAAGGGATGAATATGATTGGCTGATTGATGCAATAAGGGATGGATGTGATTGGCTGATTGATGCAATAAGGGATGAATATGATTGGCTGATTGACGCATTAAGGGATGAATATGATTGGCTGATTGATGCAATAAGGGATGGATGTGATTGGCTGATTGATGCAATAAGGGATGAATATGATAAGCTGATTGATGCAATAAGGGATGGATATTATTGGCTGATTGATGCAATAAGGGATGAATATGATAAGCTGATTGATGCAATAAGGGATGGATGTGATTGGCTGATTGATGCAATAAGGGATGGATGTGATTGGCTGATTGATGCAATAAGGGATGAATATGATTGGCTGATTGATGCAATAAGGGATGAATATGATTGGCTGATTGATGCAATAAGGGATGGATGTGATTGGCTGATTGACGCATTAAGGGATGAATATGATTGGCTGATTGATTTATGTTGTTGGACAAACTTCGACACCAACATTTCGTGCGAATCAAACCTCAAACCCAACAGCAAAGTTGTCAGTGTACAATTGAAATCTGCTGCTCGAGGATCTGCTGCTCAAGGATCTGCTGCGGCTGGGAAGTGAGTATTTTTGCTGAGATTTTAAGACTTCTTTAATTGGTTTCAGCGTCAAAATTTACTAAATTATTATCGTTTTCACATAGCCTAGGCCTATTTGCTCCGATCTTAGACCATAGAAACGTGCACTCGTTTCAACTATTTGTCTCAAATTGTGCATGTCTCATTGTAAACTACCTGAGTGTTTAAGGTGAGTTCGATTGCATTTTCTTAGAAACATTAATAGTCTGGAAAATCTCTGTCACTCTAGTAACTGCTCATTTACCTGCTCAATTGAGGTGCTGAGTTTACTCGGCACCTCGAGGACCTGCTGCGGCTGGGATGTGAGCTTGAGTTGATTGATGGTCAGGGCACTTCTGCTCGAGGATCTGCTGTCTCATTGCTTCATTGACCATTCCAGTCTCACTGAGCAGTTCTACCCGGTGACGGACCCTCAAGGATTCTGCCTCATCATCAACATCAGCAAGTACAAGGCTGGCAGTGACATCACTTTCAGCCTGGAGGAGCGTCAGGGCTCGGAGCGGGATGTCCAGCGAGTGACGCAGCTGTTTAAGATGCTACGATTTTCCGTCATCGTGAAGACGAACCTGACTGCCGAGGAGATCGACAACTGCCTTCACGAGGTGAAGACATCGAAGGAGCTGGTTGATCACGGCAGCTTCGTCTGCTTCCTGATGGCTCACGGCAGCCAGGACTGCATCTACGCCAGCAACGGAGTGCCCTGCGACATCCGCAAGCTGACTGAGAAGTTCCAGGTGAGAGCACTGGTATTTTTATCACAATGTAAGAGTTCAGGTCATGACTTAGCACTTCATGTAGACATATGTTGAAGCCCCACTTCATTAGTGCGCTTATTTTGTTGAAAAATTCATTGCCGCATAAATTAGGCTGAGTAATGTACATTAGTGAGACAGACGGCCTTCTCATGTGCGTGTGTTGAAAATTGAGGTGGCGGCTACTGAAATAGACTAGAAAGTACATCAGGTATCGGTGCGACTGTTGCTGTCCTGCAGTCTTTGAAGGCCTCATCGAACCCGAACCTCAGGCCGATGTCTGCGAAAAGCTGTCGAGGAAGCCGAAGATCTTCTTCATCCAGGCCTGCCGCGGCAGCCGCCGTGATGGAGTGTCCGCCCACGGCACCCGGGTAGCAACGGACTCGCGTCACGTACCCGTGCTCAACTCCGAGCTCAGTCCCGCTAGGGGGGACTTCCTGCTCTGCTTTGCCAACACCGAGAACTCCGTGGCCTACAGGGACCTGGACACCGGCTCCTTTTACGTGCAGACAATCTGCGACTTCATCAAGAGGCACTTCAAGCACGAGCACCTGGTGGACATCATGACTAGTGTGAACTTCTACATTCAGAACAACCCAGTTCGCATTGGCAACCAGCGATTCCATATGGTGCCTCAGATAGTGACTCAGCTCTCCAAGAAGGTCTGCCTGGACCCAGCCAGAGCTCAACGCTTGTAGACGCCCGGAGCCATGCTGTGTTCGGTGTCTGTTGTTTGACAAAGGAACTCATTGTGTAGAATATTGCTGACTGAATTTTGTTATTGCCAGCCAGCTTTATCGATTCCCATAACCAAAATCATTCCATTGGGTTCAGTATTCCAGATAATTATTGCCTTCCTAAATGTATGTTGAATGTTAATTAATCTGCTCCTAATATAACAAATTCAGTGTAAAAATATGCACTTTAATATCCGATTTTACCATTTGTGTGCCTTCACCAATTCTAGAATTTGGCTCTCCACTAACTGCTGTGTTCTGTGTGTTTTACGGGCAATGATTTCCTTAGCAATTTAATTTACCTATGGCTTGCACCTGTTTCTCCTCCTTCAACTCCTTCAGGCACTTCTAGAACTCGAATCGATGCGAATTGGGGATCAAGTTAAGGGAATGGGGATCGAGGTGAGGAATTGGGGATCGAGTTGGGGGAATGGGGATCGAGTTGAGGGAATGGGGATCGATTTGAGGGAATGGGGATCGAGTTGAGGAATTGGGGTCGAGTGGAGGGAATGGGGGTCGAGTGGAGGGAATGGGGATCGAGTTGAGGGAATGGGAATCGAGTTGAGGGAATGGGGATCGAGTTGAGGGAATGGGGATCGAGTGGAGGGAATGGGGGTCGAGTGGAGGGAATGGGGGTCGAGTGGAGGGAATGGGGATCGAGTTGAGGGAATGGGAATCGAGTTGAGGGAATGGGGATCGAGTTGAGGGAATGGGGATCGAGTGGAGGGAATGGGGGTCGAGTGGAGGGAATGGGGGTCGAGTGGAGGGAATGGGGATCGAGTTGACGGAATGGGGATCGAGTGGAGGGAATGGGGGTCGAGTGGAGGGAATGGGGGTCGAGTGGAGGGAATGGGAATCGAGTTAAAGGAATGGGGATCCAATAGAGTGGATAGGAATACAGTATTGAAAGTAGTTGAGAGCATTACTAGCTTGTATGAGCCTATTTCAAATTCGAGTCCAGTTTGTTAAACTTGAGTTGAGTCTATTGTCTACAGTTTGATGTCTGTTGTCTAAGGATTGGTGTCTATTGTCTACAGTTTGATGTCTGTTGTCTAAGGATTGGTGTCTATTGTCTACAGTTTGATGTCTGTTGTCTAAGGATTGGTGTCTATTGTCTACAGTTTGATGTCTGTTGTCTAAGGATTGGTGTCTATTGTCTACAGTTTGATGTCTGTTGTCTAAGGATTGGTGTCTATTGTCTACAGTTTGATGTCTGTTGTCTAAGGATTGGTGTCTATTGTCTACAGTTTGATGTCTGTTGTCTAAGGATTGGTGTCTATTGTCTACAGATTCCTGTCTATTGTCTACAGATTCCTGTCTGTTGTCTACAGATTGCTGTCTGTTGTCTAAAGATTGGTGTCTATTGTCTAAGGATTGGTGTCTATTGTCTACAGATTGGTGTCTATTGTCTAAGGATTGGTGTCTATTGTCTACAAAATACAGTTTATTATTTGTTGATGTCTATTATCTATCGGTAGATATTTATTGTCTATTGTGTCTTATCTGTCATCTAATTAATATATTGGCTGTGTATGTATAATATATATAGATTATCTACTTGTTTTTACAATTAACACCTATTTTACTCTTGTAACTTAGTAGCCGAGTTGCAGACTGTGTTCCAGCTGCTGCTCAAACCTCATCTGTTAGACGCCTGAACTATACCTGATACGTGAGATATACCTGATACGTGAGATATACCTGATAACTGAGATATACCTGATAACTGAGATATACCTGATAACTGAGATATACCTGATACCTGAAATACCAGTGAACTGACACGCCATTGCCACGTTTTCCATTCACACAAAATACGCCTTGCCTTGCTCTCCCTTTCATTTTTGTGGGACTGCAGTGGGGATTGTGATGTGGGATTACAGTTTGGTATTGGGATGTGCGATTACAGTGTGGTATAGGGATGTGGGATTACAGTGTGGTATTGGAATGTGGGATTACAGTGTGGTATTGGGATGTGGGATTACAGTGAGGTATTGGGATGTGGGATTACAGTTTGGTATTGGGATGTGCGATTACAGTGTGGTATTGGGATGTGGGATTGCAGTGTGGTATTGGGATGTGGGATTACAGTGTGGTATTGGGATGTGGGATTACAGTGAGGTATTGGGATGTGGGATTACAGTGTGGTATAGGGATGTGGGATTGCAGTGTGGTATTGGGATGTGGGATTACAGTGTGGTATTGGGATGTGGGATTACAGTGTGGTATTGGGATGTGGGATTACAGTGTGGTATTGGGATGTGGGATTACAGTGTGGTATTGGGATGTGGGATTACAGTGTGGTATTGGGATGTGGGATTACAGTGAGTTATTGGGATGTGGGATTGTAGTGTGGTATTGGGATGTGGGATTGCAGTGTGGTATTGGGATGTGGGATTGCAGTGAGTTATTGGGATGTGGGATTACAGTGAGGTATTGGGATGTGGGATTACAGTGTGGTATTGGGATGTGGGATTGCAGTGTGGTATTGGGATGTGGGATTACAGTGTGGTATTGGGATGTGGGATTACAGTGTGGGATTGTGATGTGGGATTACAGTGTGGTATTGGGATGTGGGATTACAGTGTGGTATTGGGATGTGGGATTGCAGTGAGTTATTGGGATGTGGGATTACAGTGTGGTATTGGGATGTGGGATTGCAGTGTGGCATTGGGTTGTGGGATTGGGATACGGGATTGTAGTGTGGCTTTGGGATATGGGATAGCAGTGTAGGATTGGGATGTGGGATTGTCATATTTATGTCATATTTTTTTCCAATACTTCTTTGCAAGCTCATCATACTCTGTTACTAGCGACCTGTCCGCAGGCCTTCGACTTTTCTTCATCGCTACAATGAGACCTGAGCACTTGCCATCCAGCACCCACCCCTCCACTCGCTACAATGAGACCTGAGCACTTGCCATCCAGCACCCACCCCTCCACTCGCTACGCGCCCCTCGCCCTCCACACAATGAGCCGAGTGGATTGTCCCTGCCCCCTCAGAAGACTAGCTTGCTGCCTTTGCCTCCGTGCTCACTGCACTGAGCGGTTTGGGTGAACCCGACTCAACCCACTCTTTCCGCTTTGAGCTTGGTGTGCTAAATATTGTACATCCCAGCACCGCCATTGTTGTGGGCTGCAGAAGTTTGCCAGGCTGAGCAGTTTTGTGACTGGAGCCCCAGCTAATTTGAGCTGTTCTCAGCCCCGAGTGTCTCGGCTCAAGCAGCTTTTTCACTGACATTTGAATTTATTTTTCTGAATGCTGCTGATTTAATTATCCAGTCCCCTTGGACACCATTAACACAGCCGTGCTTGCACTACTGTGGCAGCAAGTATTTGAAATCTCTTACAATTGATATCACTGCAGCTATATTCTCTGCAGAAAAACCTGTCTAAGCAGTTGATCTCCTTTGCACTTTTAACTCTTTCAGGCACTTCTTGAAATTTTATCGATATCGGGCAATGAGAATCGATTTGGGGAATGGGGATCGATTTGGGGGAATGGGGATCGATTTGTGGGAATGGGGATCGATTTGTGGGAATGGGGATCGAATTGGGGGAATGGGGATCGATTTGGGGGAATGGGGATCGATTTGGGGGAATGGGGATCGAATTGGGGGAATGGGGATCGATTTGTGGGAATGGGGATCGATTTGGGGGAATGGGGATCGATTTGTGGGAATGGGGATCGAATTGGGGGAATGGGGATCGATTTGTGGGAATGGGGATCGAATTGGGGGAATGGGGATCGATGGGGGAAAGGGGATCGATTTTAGGAAATGGGGATCGAGTTGGGGAATGGGGATCGAGTTGGGGAATGGGGATCGAGTTGAAGGGAATGGGGATCGATTTGAGGGAATGGGGATCGAGTTGAGGGAATGGGGATCGAGTTGGGGAATGGGGATCGAGTTGAGGGAATGGGGGTCGAGTTGGGGGAATGGGGATCGAGTTGGGGAATGGGGATCGATTTGAGGGAATGGGGATCGAGTTGGGGAATGGGGATCGAGTTGAGGGAATGCGGATCGAGTTGAGGGAATGCGGATCGAGTTGGGGGAATGGGGATCGAGTTGGGGGAATGTGGATCGAGTTGGGGGAATGGGGATCGAGTTGGGGGAATGGGGATCGAGTTGAGGGAATGGGGATCGAGTTGAGGGAATGGGGATCGAGTTGGGGAATGGGGATCGAGTTGGGGGAATGGGGATCGAGTTGAGGGAATGGGGATCGAGTTGGGGGAATGGGGATCGAGTTGAGGGAATGGGGATCGAGTTGAGGGAATGGGGATCGAGTTGGGGGAATGTGGATCGAGTTGAGGGAATGGGGATCGAGTTGGGGGAATGGGGATTGAGTTGAGGGAATGGGGATCCAGTTAAGTGAATGGGGATCGAGTTGGGGGAATGGGGATCGGGTTGAGGGAATGTGGATCGAGTTGAGGGAATGGGGATCGAGTTGAGGGAATGGGGATCGAGTTGAGGGAATGGGAATCGAGGGGAGGGAATGGGGATCGAGTTGAGGGAATGGGAATCGAGTTGAGGGAATGGGAATCGAGTTAAAGGAATGGGGATCGAGTGGAGGGAATGGGGATCGAGTGGAGGGAATGGGGATCGAGTTGAGGGAATGGGGATCGAGTTGAGGGAATGGGAATCGAGGGGAGGGAATGGGGATCGAGTTGAGGGAATGGGAATCGAGTTAAAGGAATGGGGATCGAGTGGAGGGAATGGGGATCGAGGGGAGGGAATGGGGATCGAGTGGAGGGAATGGGGGTCGAGTGGAGGTAATGGGAATCGAGTTAAAGGAATGGGGATCGAGTGGAGGGAATGGGGGGTCGAGTGGAGGTAATGGGAATCGAGTTAAAGGAATGGGGATCCAATAGAGTGGATTAGGGATACAGTAGTTGAGAGCATTACTAGCTTGTATGAGCCAATTTCAAATTCGAGTCCAGTTTGTTAAACTTGAGTTGCATTTTCAACCCACCTTGAACTGAAAGTGCGGCAGCCACCGAACCGCAGCTGCATGAAATCCGGTTTGAACCGGTTCAGTCGCTGTCTATGGCGCATTTGTTCAGCGCCTTTCTGCAGTTTATAAAAGTTCGCGGAGTTGGGGTGGGTGTTTTTCGAGTCGCTTTCTCAAGCCTGCCCTCCCGAGTTCTCAAAGTGCTGAGCACTGACGGCCCCCAGCCGCTCATCTCAAAATAAGTTTTGTTGATTTTATCTTTTGTTTCAATTCAACTGCTGCATTGTGCTTGACTGCTCAATTATCTTCTGCTCAGCTTTAGTCCCTATGTCTGCCCAGAGCTGCTCACTTGAGTTCACTTTTCTCTCAGCCTAGCCGACTCATTTTATTGAAATTCCATTTGAAGCAGCTCAGATTTTGGCCCTGCTCACCCTGAGCAGTGCTCACTGTTGTCTCCAGTTTGCACTGCAGGGCAGCTGGCTGAGGGAGGGCCGATGGACTCAGAATAAGGACCTCTAAAAATAGCACCTGCACTCTGTGAGCAGTCGAAAACCCGATGAGATGCTCAGAATTCTAGTTGAATGGAATCGGCCATGGCAGAGAGAATTTTAGCAGCACAAATGCCTGATTCTGCAGCCTGGGCTCGAACCCACAGCCTGCGGAGTCCCAGCCGATTCTCCCAACTGCCGTCACTCTGCAGGACATTTATAATTATGATTTATGATTCCAGCTGGCTCACCATGGGAGCGGGCAGAGGACATTGCAGCAGGAGGCGCCCACGACTGCAAGAGACAGAAGAGCGAGAGAATGAAGGGATTAGCATGTCCTACAAGGATTAGCATGTCCTACAAGGATTAGCATGTCCTACAAGGATTAGCATGTCTTAAAGGGATTAGCATGTCCTACAAGGATTAGCATGTCCTACAAGGATTAGCATGTCCTACAAGGATTAGCATGTCTTAAAGGGATTAGCATGTCCTACAAGGATTAGCATGTCCTACAAGGATTAGCATGTCTTAAAGGGATTAGCATGTCCTACAAGGATTAGCATGTCCTACAAGGATTAGCATGTCCTACAAGGATTAGCATGTCTTAAAGGGATTAGCATGTCCTACAAGGATTAGCATGTCCTACAAGGATTAGCATGTCCTACCAGGATTAGCATGCCCAGCATGGATTAGCGACTTTGCCTGTAGTTTTAAGTTAAGACCATTCTCCGCATTAATTTTCATAATTTTATATTTTGAGTCCGAGGTTTCGTCAAACTGAGTTGAGTGAGTGCGAATTAATTTTCATTAGCCTTGAGCAGACATTATGCCCGCAAGATATTATGTCGACAATGCGACAATAAATCCAGTTCGAACCGGTTGAGCAGCCCTGCACCGTAAGTCCTGAGCAGTGCTAGGCTTGGGGATGCTATTTTATTTTTTATAACCGACCGCTTGTTTTACTGCACTGAAAACGGCCCGTCGACCTCCCCCGCTCCGAGAGCGCAGGCGAAAGAAGCTGAGAGACGGGCGGGGCAGAGACGGAGACTCGCTGCGAAAAACTCGAGAAACTGGAGGCTGCGGACTGGCGCCACCTGCTTTGCCCTTTTCCATTGTGAGCAGCAGACTGGGCGGCTGCTTTCAAACTCAAATTTATTTTCAGTGTCACAATGAGCACAAATTGCCCAGCCAGGAATAAGCAAAGATATGAAGTGACTCAAATCAGTTCTCACTTTTAGCAAACCGATTGGGCAGAAAATGGCTGGATTTTACTCTGTGCTCACCTTGAGCTGTGGCTTAGTGAGGAGCCCCTGACACCCGCCCTACCTGACACCCTCTGCCTTCCCTGACACCCTCTGCCTTCCCTGACACCCTCTGCCTTCCCTGACACCCTCTGCCTTCCCTGACACCCTCTGCCTTCCCTGACACCCTCTGCCATCTCTGACACCCTCTCCCTTCCCTGATCCCCTCTGCCTTCCCTGACACACTCTGCCATATCTGACACCCTCTGCCTTCCCAGACACCCTCTGCCTTCCCAGACACCCTCTGCCATATCTGACACCCTCTGCCTTCCCAGACACCCTCTCCCATCTCTGACACCCTCTGCCATATCTGACACCCTCTGCCTTCCCAGACACCCTCTGCCTTCCCTGATACCCTCTGCCTTCCCTGACACCCTCTGCCTTCCCTGACACCCTCTGCCTTCCCTGACACCCTCTGCCTTCCCTGACACCCTCTGCCTTCCCAGACACCCTCTGCCTTCCCAGACACACTCTGCCTTCCCAGACACCCTCTGCCATATCTGACACCCTCTGCCTTCCCAGACACCCTCTCCCATCCCTGACACCCTCTGCCATATCTGACACCCTCTGCCTTTGACAGTTGATGATGATCACCCAGTTGACAATGATCCCCCAGTTGACAATGATCCCCCAGTTAACAAAGATCCCCCAGTTGACAATGATCCCCCAGTTAACAAAGATCCCCCAGTTAACAATGATCCCCCAGTTAACAATGTTCCTCCAGTTGACAATGTTCCCCCAGTTGACAATGATCCCCCAGTTGATGATGATCACCCAGTTGACAATCCCCAGTTGACAATGATCCCCCAGTTGACAATGATCCCCCAGTTAACAAAGATCCCCCAGTTCACAATGATCCCCCAGTTGATGAAGTCTCCCCATTGATGATGATCCCTAGTCCTACAAGGATTAGCATGTCCTACCAGGATTAGCATGTCCTACCAGGATTAGCATGTCCTACAAGGATTAGCATGTCCTACAAGGATTAGCATGTCCTACCAGGATTAGCATGTCCTACAAGGATTAGCATGTCCTACAAGGATTAGCATGTCCTACCAGGATTAGCATGTCCTACAAGGATTAGCATGTCCTACAAGGATTAGCATGTCCTACAAGGATTAGCATGTCCTACCAGGATTAGCATATCCTACCAGGATTAGCATGTCCTACAAGGATTAGCATGTCCTACAAGGATTAGCAAGTCCTACAAGGATTAGCATGTCCTACAAGGATTAGCATGTCCTACAAGGATTAGCATATCCTACAAGGATTAGCATGTCCTACCAGGATTAGCATGTCCTACCAGGATTAGCATATCCTACAAGGATTAGCATGTCCTACAAGGATTAGCATGTCATACAAGGATTAGCATGTCCTACAAGGATTAGCATATCCTACAAGGATTAGCATGTCCTACCAGGATTAGCATGTCCTACAAGGATTAGCATGTCCTACCAGGATTAGCATGTCCTACAAGGATTAGCATGTCCTACAAGGATTAGCATGTCCTACCAGGATTAGCATATCCTACCAGGATTAGCATGTCCTACCAGGATTAGCATGTCCTACAAGGATTAGCATGTCCTACAAGGATTAGCATATCCTACAAGGATTAGCATGTCCTACCAGGATTAGCATGTCCTACAAGGATTAGCATGTCCTACCAGGATTAGCATGTCCTACAAGGATTAGCATGTCCTACCATGATTAGCATGTCCCACAAGGATTAGCATGTCCTACAAGGATTAGCATGTCCTACCAGGATTAGCATATCCTACAAGGATTGGCATGTCCTACAAGGATCGCATAAGATTTCTGCGAATTCGAAAGCAAATGGTGCTGGTCAAAAGGGATGTCGAATGTTAATATAAAAAATACATTTTTCCTTGAGCTGAATGTGAGGCCGGATGAGCACGGGAAGTTACGAATGGAGAAGTGGGGATCGAGTTGAGTGAACCGAGTTAAGGTAATGGGTTTGAAAAAAAGGTATAAATTTGTCATTTTGAGTCAGAGGTTTTTCATGCCAATTTTTATGTGATAACCTTGAGCTGAAATTGTGTTCGCAAGCGAGACTGAGACAATGAATCCAGTTCGAACCAGTTTAGCTGTTTTGCACCTTAAGTTTTGAGCGGCGATAGGCTTGGGGATGCAATTTGATTACTTTTTTAACCGACCGCTTTTTACTGCATCTCAATTAAATAGCCATTCGACGTTCCCTGGCTCCGAGAGCGCAGATGAAAGAAGCTGAGAGATGGGCCGAGCAGAGGGCGATTCCACAATTCCATAAACACTAGAAACTTGCGGCTGCGGAGTGGCGCCACGTGCATTGCCCTATTGTACGTGAGCTGAGAAACTTGTCCACTGACGAAAATAGACAAACAATAATAGGCAAAGATATGAAGAGATGCAAATAAATAATTTACGTTCAGCGAAGTGATAGAAACGAAATCTACTGCCAGTAGCTGTGGCCTAGCACAAAGCTCTGAAACGGACACACTTTTTTGCTTTCGCAAAAGCAACGCAAACATTTTTGCTACAGAACAGGATGGGAAGCCTCCTGGCTTGCATCGCCCCTGAGCCTGAATATAGAACCTGGAAGGACACTTCCCACGAAACCCGGGGTTGTAATGTAAATGAACTCGTAAAATGTAAATTAACTCGTAAAACACACAAGTAATAACAAAAAGTATTTGTCCTATAGTAAATTAGAATTCATTAAAGATATGGGGGAGTGTTTTGGCTTAATCAAAACTAATTATTTTATATTTTATATGGCGCTATATAATAGACATACCATTCAGACTGAACGGACAATATTTAAGCAGTTTTTTTCCGAGAAGAGAGATCTGAAACTAATGCCTACTATGTACTTAAACCGATTATGGTCTGTGGATGTTTCGTCTTTCAGCTCATTTTTTGGTGAATCTGACTGTTAAACTGAACCTTCCATGCACAGTATAATCTAGTGATATAATTTATGTTTTAATGTAAAAAACAACAGTAATATCTACTGTACTACATAATTACTTAATATAGTTGTTGTAATCTCCAGCTGGTATTTCTAATAAATCTCTCTCATAATTGCTAAGTTGTCACAATAATTCATTATGCAAAGACAATTTAGAAAGAATAACCCTACACAGAATTTTATTTGCTGTAATTGTCACATGGGACTCCCCGGTCGCCAGCAATAGGGCCAGCAATAGACTTTTGAAAACTAGGTGTGCCACTGCTGGAAATGAATGAATTTTATTTATTTTGACCCACAGATTCTGTGCCACGAAGAATTGAGGCCTCCAAGACAGGTCGCTTGGATCCAGAGCGGCGAAATTTGTTTTTTTTATTGCTGGAGCTATTGCTGGTCTCCCACTCCGTGACGCAATGAGGAAAATGTGTGCCGTTTTTATTTTTAAGAGAAGCATAACAGGTTCTTCTTGTGTCACACTACCCAGGGTTTGTGCCGCTCTGTCTAAGCATGTAGGAAGTAATAAAGTACTTTTACGGCTTTACGCCAGTCATTTTATTGCTGGACTTACCACGCTGCACAGAGCGGCTAAAATGGCACACAATACATATTTTTCGCTTTATTAGCGCAAGAAGTAACTGTGCCACAATATTTAAGAGTACTTGCTATTAGTCTAGGCAAATTGCTAAAAACTATGTAACGTCCCTATAATCTATAGATGTCTTCAAGGATCGTTTGTCGTGAAATATTCAAACTGCAGCTAAAGTTTTCAACGAACTTGTCGTACCCCACGTGGTGTGAAACCCTCAACACTTAGGATTCGAAGTGAAGCTCTATTAGAATATTACTTTCAACAATAGTATATACCCTTTTGTGGTTTAATTTATGTGCAAAGACTGTCAAGAGTATAGTGTTATGCAGTGTATAGCTAGACCTAGTTATACATAGACCTACACTTGTGGGGGGAGAGAAGAGTTCTAACCCTATATGGCTATGGAAATGAAATAGAGGAAAAAACTTTCTTAAAGTTTCTCATCTGATTTTTTGCTTTTGAACAAAAGATAGCTATGCCTATGCTTAGCTATATAGCTAGCTAAAGCAGGATTAAGATGGCTATGAAAAAATCCTAGAAAAAAGAATGTTGTACTTAGACTTAGAATACTATAGAGCTAGTTATGACAATTTTAATATAATTGTATTCCTCAAACATATTTCATTGAGTATATATATAGAAAGCCAACTTGATATGATATTATATAATTATTAAGCATATTTATTATTTAACATTATTGTATACTCACATAGGGAAAAAGGAAATTGTCTATTTGTTTGTTAACTTCTCTAAAAAATGTATAGACTGACATGCTAAAAAAGACAAAATATCTATCATTCATTATTTGTTTACTCTATTTAGATTCCACAATTTGGTTTATATAATTTATTCAATTTACTTATATTTGGGTTCAATAAATGATTAGCTACTTCTAAATTCTATATTCTAGCTTATATTGTCACATCAAAATTTTGTCTTTCAAGTTCATAGAAATGTATTGCTATATTTGCTATTGTTTTTGATAAACCATGATTATCTTGTCTAGCCATGTCAGCTATGCCTAGCAATATATAATAATGTCTAGGCCTAGCCATGCCCAGCAAAGCCAAGCCATGCCAAACTATGCCTAGCCATGCCCAGCAATGCCTAGCAATGCCCTACAATGTATAACCATGTCTAGCCATGCCCAACCATGCCCAACTATTCCCAGCCATGCCCAACCATGCCCAACTATTCCCAGCCATGCCCAACCATGCCCAACTATTCCCAGCCATGCCCAACCATGCCCAACTATTCACAGCCATGCCCAACCATGCCCAACTATTCCCAGCCATGCCCAACCATGCCCAACTATTCCCAGCCATGCCCAACCATGCCCAACTATTCACAGCCATGCCCAACCATGCCCAACTATTCCCAGCCATGCCCAACCATGCCCAACTATTCCCAGCCATGCCCAACCATGCCCAACTATTCACAGCCATGCCCAACCATGCCCAACTATTCACAGCCATGCCCAACCATGCCCAACTATTCCCAGCCATGCCCAACCATGCCCAGCCATGCCCAGGCTTGCCAAACCAAGCCCAGGCTTGCCAAACCATGCCCAGGCTTGCCAGACTATGCCCAGCAATGTCTAACCATACGTAGCTTTACATGCCATGCCCAGCAATGTCTAACCATGCCTAGCTATACCTGCCATGCCCAACCATGCCTAGCCATGCCCAGGCTTGCCAAACCATTCCCAGCAATGTCTAACCATACCTAGCTATACCTGCCATGCCCAACCATGCCCAACTATTCCCAGCCATGCCCAACCATGCCCAGCCATGCCCAGGCTTGCCAAACCATGCCTAGCTATACCTGCCATGCCCAACCATGCCCAGCCATGCCCAGGCTTGCCAAACCATGCCCAGCCATGCCCAACTATTCCCAGCCATGCCCAACCATGCCCAACTATTCACAGCCATGCCCAACCATGCCCAACTATTCACAGCCATGCCCAACTATTCCCAGCCATGCCCAACCATGCCCAACTATTCCCAGCCTTGCCCAACCATGCCCAGCCATGCCCCGGCTTGCCAAACCACGCCCAGGCTTGCCAAACTATGCCCAGCAATGTCTAACCATACGTAGCTTTACATGCCATGCCCAGCAATGTCTAACCATGCCTAGCTATACCTGCCATGCCCAACCATGCCTAGCCATGCCCAGGCTTGCCAAACCATTCCCAGCAATGTCTAACCATACCTAGCTATACCTGCCATGCCCAACCATGCCCAACTATTCCCAGCCATGCCCAACCATGCCCAGCCATGCCCAGGCTTGCCAAACCATGCCTAGCTATACCTGCCATGCCCCAACCATGCCCAGCCATGCCCAGGCTTGCCAAACCATGCCCAGCGATGCCCAGGCTTGCCAAACTATGCCCAGCAATGTCTAACCATACGTAGCTTTACCTGCCATGCCCAGCAATGTCTAACCATGCCTAGCTATACCTGCCATGCCCAATCATGCCCAACTATTCCCAGCCATGCCCAACCATGCCCAACTATTCCCAGCCATGCCCAACCATGCCCAACTATTCCCAGCCATGCCCAACCATGCCTAACTATTCACAGCCATTCCCAACCATGCCCAACTATTCCCAGCCATGCCCAACCATGCCCAGCCATGCCCAGCATGCCCAACCATGCCTAGCCATGCCCAACCATGCCCAGCATGCCCAACCATTCATAGTGTTGTGCCGTGGTGCACTTGTACTGCTTAGCCATCTCCAGGCTTGCAGTCAGTGCGCCCGCCACTGCACTTTCCCCCCGCCCCCTGTGTGCGAGTGTACCCACCCCACTGTCTGTCTGCCCCAGTTCTGACTGGATGTTTAAAGCCCTCCGTGGCTAGGCGTGTTCTAGTTATGCGTAACTCCCCCCTAAGCTGCCCGCGCACCCCCGGCTGCGTATGATTGGCTGCGCCAAACCCCCTCGCAGACCAGGCAGTGAGTCTGCAGCCTATCGCGGCCCCAGGGTTGGGGCGGGCGCGTAAGCCTGATTGGCCGATTTTTGGGCCCAAGGGTCGTAGTACCCTAGGGCTTACCCAGCCGGCGCAAATATATATTACCGTGCGCGCCGGCGAGAGAGGGAGACCCGCTGATTTTCTCGGACATTTACTGGATTGAAAAATCAATAAGAGATTGCTCTGGCCAGACTGCTCAAGGTGCGAACCCGACCTCTCTCGCCTGCCGCCGGCTCTTGACACGTTCTACTCAGTGAGTTCGTCTTAGTTATTGGGGGACACGGATTACAGTACGTGCTTAACGGCGGTGGAACTAGGGACGGACTGGCTAGGATCGCGAAGCGATCTCACGCACCGCTCCGAACTCAGTCCGGTCGGGGCGGCCGAAGCGACCCTGCGCTCGCCGTCCTGCAGCCCTGTAGGCGTAGCCGGGAGGCCCTTGTAGAAACACAACAATAGCATACCCAATCATGCCAATGTCTATCTTGCCTAGCCATGGCAGCCATGCTCAATAATGTCCGGCCATGCAAGCGAGATTGTGTCTGACACGTCACGAAAGTCGTGAAGTCATAAAAGTCATAGAATTCTTGTCTTTGATGTCCTTGTTATTTTTCTTATTTCAGCATTCAGTCCCAGATGCTACGCATCATGTGAATCTTGGTGCAAAGCATGTCTTGTTCTTTCGATGGTGGTGATGGTTTGGCAAGTGCAACTAGTAAGTGTGCGCTATCTGTGAGACATTCATTTTGTAAGTTGCTCTTCGCAATTCTTCCTTCCGTCTCGTTTTTTAGATGGTCATTTAGTTACAGTTGAGAAACTTGTTGAAGTTTTTCGTCAAGGACGCGTTACAGTCGACGACTACTTTGGCACTGATAGGCCAAGCCATCGGCGCGAATCTGATTTGCGGCTGCAATTGCTTTGTCAGCTTCTGAATCTACCCAACACACCGGGTAGTAAGAAATACTTCATACACTTTTCCCGACGATTGCAATTGTTTCTGGGTAAGCGATTTAAGTGTACGGAAAGTGAGCCTGTCATCCGCATTTCATGACATTAAGTTCAATTGCTGCGCACTTTTTTATCGGTAGTTTTCACAGCTGTCTCTATTGGCTCTGCTAATCGCACGAGTTCGCACGATTCTGCTTCGAATTTTGATACCAGCGCTGCATTCGCTGGGAGCTGCTATCCTTAGGAAGTTTTGGACGTGATAATTAACAGTAGACGGTAGTAATTGTCGGTACCAGCCAAGAAATGGCCGGAAAACAGAGACATCAGAAATATATCTTTTTGCACTTCAATTCGTCACATCTGCAATTGATTTCGGCAAGGGCTGTCACTAGCACATAAAAATTCGCTTTCAATTCTGAATGATGCCGAATACAATTGCAGATGCTTGCGGGTGCGATATATGGACTTTTGTCTATGGGAAAATGTCACTCTTTCGTGTCTGCCGAAATCAATTGCAGATGTGACGAACTAAAACGCAAAAAGGTATAGTAACTATCGATCATTGCCATCTTAGTTATTTTTGTACTTCGTGGAGTAACGGGGCAAGCGTTACTTTTAAATGAAGATATCGATCCCCATCATTGAGCAGCGCGCCCATCACTGATTAAGAATGAACACAGCATTTATTTCTTTCTACAAGTGCAAATCATGCTTTCCTGTTTGTGGTGAATATAGCGTTCATATATATTTTCCGATGTTCCTAGCCTCTTACAGCTTTTAAAGTATTCAGACGGAATCGTTTACCCTTTTACATATGAATATTCTCCTGGCTTCAATGCGCGTCCCCACAGCGTAAAACAACTTTTGCTGCCTTGTAGTTTCATTTATCTTTTCTGACCCGCTTTTATGTGTGCGATACTTTTGCCTCAGCCATTGCATTACGCTGGCTTGCTGTATTCTCATGACAGGATCGTATCTACTATACCTTTTTGCGATTGAATTCATCCAAACTCACAAAACAATTCATCCAGTATGGGCTGGTGACTGGGCATCGCAGTCAGTCTCTGCCATAGACACCAGCGTTCCCGCAAAACGATTCATCCAGTCTGCGAATGGATTGGATATGGATTGTCATCTTGTCATTGTCTGTTTGACAAGATAGATGTGCTTAGCGTAACTGGTATCCGTTCAAAAATGTAGCTTTAGTAGCTTCAAAATACAATAAAACCGCAAAACATTTTGCGCGTGATAGTCATCGTTCGTCGGCTTAAGCATATACATGTAGCATATGGCATTCAGCATATAGCTCGTAATATTCATTTTAGCCGCAATGCATTCCACTTGAAAGAAGTCACATTTACGATCTTATTTTACAGCTGCTTGTGCTTGATTAAAAGCACAATTTTTTGCTCCTGAAATCACTGCTTCGCAAAGGCTATAAGGCAAAATGCCAAAACAGCTTGCATTTGAGTCTTGCGAATGAAAACAAGAGATGGCATGCATTAAACCCGTCTCGAGCGCAAAATTCGGGCAGTACAGCTGGTTTGCACGCTAGCCCCACTCCATGGATTGCAAAGTGTTCCCTTCTTCGTCGTTTTCCTTTTCGGTACAGTCTCTAGTTCCCTCTGCATTTGAGCTTCCGGCTCTCCCTCGTCGGAACTGCCATCTTCACATCGATGAACCTTGGAAGCTGCTGCAGGCAGAGATCCTTCCTGCTTCCTTCGGCGTATGCCTTCGTCCAGCTGCTGTTGCATGTCCTGCTGCATCTGCCGCATGCCTTCGTCCAGCTGCTGTTGCATGTCCTGCTGCATCTGCCGCATGCCTTCGTCCAGCTGCTGTTGCATGTCCTGCTGCATCTGCCGCATGCCTTCGTCCAGCTGCTGTTGCATGTCCTGCTGCATCTGCCGCAGGCCTTCGTCCAGCTGCTGTTGCATCTGTCGCATGCCTTCGTCAGTCTGCACAATCTGCTGCTGCTTCTCGGCTTGCTTCGGTGAACCATCGATTTGAGTACCAATGCCGCCATCTGAAGCAGTCACTCGCAAATCCACTTGTTTCAGCAGTAAGTTGTGAAAGACATCGTCTTCCATATGGCGAAGTTTCAGTGAATGCCACCAGAGTCCGCGAACCGGACTGCCAGATCCGCCTGATACCGGAAGCCAGCATAGA
The DNA here is from genome assembly GCA_950097015.1 of Macrostomum hystrix. Classification (NCBI taxonomy): domain Eukaryota; kingdom Metazoa; phylum Platyhelminthes; family Macrostomidae; genus Macrostomum; species Macrostomum hystrix. The sequence goes on from CATNEN010000001.1 coordinate 25,497,571, forward strand.
GCCTGTGAAGGAGCGCATTATTTAGACAGTCACTCTCAATTGTAAAAAGGTGAATAAAATACTGATGCATAAATATATCAATCATTTATGTTCTGCTTGCTACGATTGTTCCAATAAAACAGAACTACAAAAACCAGAATACCGATTGCAATAACATAGGTCTATTAGAATAGAAGAAGAACTGGACCAAGAGTACACTAGAACATACGTTTCTATAATAAAAGAATGCATACATTTCATTGAACACTAAAGTGACTTACAGCATGATCAGACCTCCAGTAGTACGATTTTGAATGGCCACTAGTCCCATAATGGCTGTTCTTAAGGCAGTCGCAAAGCCGGAGCCTGGCAAGAGATGGAGGACAGTTGTCTAGATCAACCCACGAAGCGAACGAACCCGCAGGACAGACGTAGGAGCTTCCTAGAGGAGCCAATTGTACAAAAACCTCAGACTCCAAAGGTTGCCTACATAAAATGCGACTGACAAGCGCCATGGAACAAATCGAACTGAAAAAAGTGAGGAATGAGGAAACGTTACAAAAGCACGCGTCTCATGTTTAAAGGCACATTACGGCAAGGAACAAGCTCGAGAGACGGCATGGCTAGGCATGGTTGGGCATGGCTAGGCATGGTTGGGCATGGCTAGGCATGGTTAGACATTGTAGGGCATGGTTTGGCATGGCTGGGCATGGCTGGGCATGGTTAGACATTGTAGGGCATTGCAAGGCATGGCTGGGCATGGTTAGACATTTTAGGGCATGGTTGGGCATGGTTGGGCATGGCTGGGCATTGCTAGGCATGGCTGGGCATGGTTAGACATTGTAGGGCATGGTTGGGCATGGCTGGGAATAGTTGGGCATGGTTGGGCATAGCTGGGAATAGTTGGGCATGGTTGGGCATGGCAGGTATAGCTAGGCATGGTTAGACATTGCTGGGCATGGCATGTAAAGCTACGTATGGTTAGACATTGCTGGGCATAGTTTGGCAAGCCTGGGCATGGTTTGGCAAGCCTGGGCATGGCTGGGCATGGTTGGGCATGGCTGGGAATAGTTGGGCATGGTTGGGCATGGCTGTGAATAGTTGGGCATGGTTGGGCATGGCTGTGAATAGTTGGGCATGGTTGGGCATGGCTGGGAATAGTTGGGCATGGTTGGGCATGGCTGTGAATAGTTGGGCATGGTTGGGCATGGCTGTGAATAGTTGGGCATGGTTGGGCATGGCTGTGAATAGTTGGGCATGGTTGGGCATGGCTGGGAATAGTTGGGCATGGTTGGGCATGGCTGTGAATAGTTGGGCATGGTTGGGCATGGCTGGGAATAGTTGGGCATGGTTGGGCATGGCTGGGAATAGTTGGGCATGGTTGGGCATGGCTGGGAATAGTTGGGCATGGTTGGGCATGGCTGGGAATAGTTGGGCATGGTTGGGCATGGCTAGACATGGTTATACATTGTAGGGCATTGCTAGGCATTGCTGGGCATGGCTAGGCATAGTTTGGCATGGCTTGGCTTTGCTGGGCATGGCTAGGCCTAGACATTATTATATATTGCTAGGCATAGCTGACATGGCTAGACAAGATAATCATGGTTTATCAAAAACAATAGCAAATATAGCAATACATTTCTATGAACTTGAAAGACAAAATTTTGATGTGACAATATAAGCTAGAATATAGAATTTAGAAGTAGCTAATCATTTATTGAACCCAAATATAAGTAAATTGAATAAATTATATAAACCAAATTGTGGAATCTAAATAGAGTAAACAAATAATGAATGATAGATATTTTGTCTTTTTTAGCATGTCAGTCTATACATTTTTTAGAGAAGTTAACAAACAAATAGACAATTTCCTTTTTCCCTATGTGAGTATACAATAATGTTAAATAATAAATATGCTTAATATTATATAATATCATATCAAGTTGGCTTTCTATATATATACTCAATGAAATATGTTTGAGGAATACAATTATATTAAAATTGTCATAACTAGCTCTACAGTATTCTAAGTCTAAGTACAACATTCTTTTTTCTAGGATTTTTTCATAGCCATCTTAATCCTGCTTTAGCTAGCTATATAGCTAAGCATAGGCATAGCTATCTTTTGTTCAAAAGCAAAAAATCAGATGAGAAACTTTAAGAAAGTTTTTTCCTCTATTTCATTTCCATAGCCATATAGGGTTAGAACTCTTCTCTCCCCCCACAAGTGTAGGTCTATGTATAACTAGGTCTAGCTATACACTGCATAACACTATACTCTTGACAGTCTTTGCACATAAATTAAACCACAAAAGGGTATATACTATTGTTGAAAGTAATATTCTAATAGAGCTTCACTTCGAATCCTAAGTGTTGAGGGTTTCACACCACGTGGGGTACGACAAGTTCGTTGAAAACTTTAGCTGCAGTTTGAATATTTCACGACAAACGATCCTTGAAGACATCTATAGATTATAGGGACGTTACATAGTTTTTAGCAATTTGCCTAGACTAATAGCAAGTACTCTTAAATATTGTGGCACAGTTACTTCTTGCGCTAATAAAGCGAAAAATATGTATTGTGTGCCATTTTAGCCGCTCTGTGCAGCGTGGTAAGTCCAGCAATAAAATGACTGGCGTAAAGCCGTAAAAGTACTTTATTACTTCCTACATGCTTAGACAGAGCGGCACAAACCCTGGGTAGTGTGACACAAGAAGAACCTGTTATGCTTCTCTTAAAAATAAAAACGGCACACATTTTCCTCATTGCGTCACGGAGTGGGAGACCAGCAATAGCTCCAGCAATAAAAAAAACAAATTTCGCCGCTCTGGATCCAAGCGACCTGTCTTGGAGGCCTCAATTCTTCGTGGCACAGAATCTGTGGGTCAAAATAAATAAAATTCATTCATTTCCAGCAGTGGCACACCAAGTTTTCAAAAGTCTATTGCTGGCCCTATTGCTGGCGACCGGGGAGTCACATGGGATAAAATTAAGCATCTGTCTTTAGTTCTGTATTTTTAATGCTTAATGCAAATGGTTCTTTTAACTGAACGATCCACTTAAAAAATAAATATGTGGTAATTTTTTAAACGATTTTGCTAGTGCATTTAAACAATTATGCATTACACAATGAATTTGTTTCCAAGAAATTATTATAAGTAGTGTAAGTTGTAAAATATTTGAAAGCTGGTAATGTGTCTGTGTATATTTCTTAGAATTATATATTATTTTTGTTTATCTTGCTACAAAATGATTGTCTACTTGTACATTAGTTATTTATTGAATATTATATCAACTTTGGTAGCCCTAGTAACCCTAGAGCTGTCTCACCTGGGATCTTCCAGTGCGCGAGCAGACGCTGTACCTGAAGGCTGATCGACCGCTGCGGCCGGGCGATCGACTCACCACTCGACTGACCAGCAGCGACGATGCCGACGAAGAAATGACCGCCGCCGACAATGCCGAGGCTGCTGATCCGCAGGAACTCCAGTAGGTCCGCGTAGAAGACGACGATTGCGATGATGACGAGTCCGCGGTGCGTCCTGAAGCAGCCGAGCCGCGGAAGAGAGCGGCGAGCGTCGACGCCTGCGGCTCCGACAGTCGGCTGGCCAAGACGCCGCGCCTGCAGACGGGCCGCGCCCAGCAGGCCGAAGCCGCCGTCCGCTCTCGGATCCGCAGCTGCGCCAGGTGCGGCCTGTACTTCACCTCGGCCTGGATGCTGCGCACCCACCGCCAGTTCCACGGCCTGTTCGACAGCGGCGCAGCCGCCCAGCTGCGGAGACGGCGGCGACGACCGCTGCGCGACAGTCGGCCGGAGCTGGTGCTGGCGGCTCCCGTGCTCAGTGACTGGGGCAGCATCTCCTACGTGCCAGTCAGCCCAGCGCAGTACTCGACTGAGGCTCCGCAGCGGCTGCAGCTGCGGCAGCGAAGGCGGCAGCAGCAGCAGCTGGAGGAGCAACCGATGATGGAGCAGCAGGAAGCTGGCTCGGATGTTAGCGGGTGAGTATCTGTGCAAATACAATCTCTCTTATCAGTGGCTTCAGTTTCTCGCACCGCCTCTGATCTCTGAAACCCGCGATTCTCTGAAACCCAGCAGCGGCTGCTCGCCAGATCTGCCATCTGAGACCGCGGCGCTGGACCTGACCCTGCCCAGAGCGCCGTCTCCTCCGAGGAGCACCGTCAGTGCGGGACCATTGTCCAGAGCGGCCCCTAGCCTTCAGCAGCAGCAGCAGCCCAGGCAGCGCAGCCGGCCGCCAGTCGACGGCCTCGACCAGCAGAGCCGCCCGGGCCCAGAGCAGTCGCCGAGTCCGAGGAAATCTCAGCCTTCGGCCGGCCCCGTGTCCAGCCTGATGAGTGTGTGCAAGGACTGCAAGATCGGCTTCTTCAACTACAACAACTACGTTGTGCACCGCTCTCTATACTGCCAGAGCAGCCGCTTGGCTCAGGGGGCTGGCACACCCGGCAACTCGGCCCGCACAGCCAAGCTGCCACTGCAGCAGCAGCAGCAGCCAGCCAGCCATCCAGACAAAACTGCGCCCTCCAACACGGCCACCAACACTCTGCCATCGACTGCCGCAGCTCCAGCTGCTGCTGCTGCTGCTTCTGCAGCCTCTGCATCGACTGCCGACAGTTCGGCATCGTCAGCTGCCGCCACCGGCGACGCGGCAGGGTCCGGCTGCAGTCAGCCGTCCTGGCTGCCGATCTCTCTGGACGTCGGTGGAAGCGGAGCCGGCGGCTACAAGTGCTCCATCTGCGGCTACATCGGCCAGACTGAGCGCGGCATGAAGACGCACGCCAAGGTGCACTGCGGCTTCGGCGGCGGCAGCGGCCTCGGCACCGTGGCGGCTCCCAGCGGCGGCAGCTCTTCCTCAGCGCTGTCCCCATCGGAGACTTCAACAGGCGACGGCATCCGGCTGCCGAACGCCTTCGCCGGCGACCTGCTGTGCAGCATGAGCCCAGAGGAGCTCGGCATGCTGCAGCACAAAACACAGCCCTACAGCAAGCGGAGAACTTTTAAACGAGTGGCGCCGCCACTGGCGCAGCAGCAGCAGCAGACACTCCAGCTGCCACTGTCGCTTCACCCGGAGCTGCTCCGACATCAGCTCCAACAGCTGCATCAGCAGCACCAGCTGGCCATCTCTGCTGCCGGAGCCAGCACCGCAGCCGCTGCTGCTGCGGCCGTTGCTGGAGCTGGCTTTCGACTGAGCCGATGCGGCAGAGACAGCGAAGACGCTCAGCAGCAGCAGCAGCTGGATCAGCTGGTCTGTGTTCGCTGCGGCGAGTCATTTGAACAGCTGGAGTCCCTGCTGGAGCATCAGGAGACCGCCTGCGCCGGCCTGAGCACCACTGCCGCGGCTGCCGTAGAAGCGGCGGCTGCAGCCGTCAAGCTGGAGGTGCGGGCAGCTGACAGCCTTGGCAGAGTTTAGTGGATGCGGCTCAACATTATCTATGCGTAATATACTACTGCCCTTCTCTATGATGCCATTTCAATACATCAATGGGCTGCAGATGGGATTCGAATACAACCTTTGAATGCTTCTGTGACTGGGAATCAGGATTCTTCGAATCATGGGAATCTGACGACAGGGGATTCTGTGAATCATGGGGATTGGGGAAAGATTGGATTCTGTGAATCATGGGGATTGGGGAAAGATGGGATTCTTTTAATTATGGAAATTGGTTAAAATGGGATTCTATGAATCATTGGGATTAGGAAAAGATGAATTTTTTAAAATATATTTTCATCCCACCCGCAGTCCAGTAGGACATGAGTTTAAACAATAAACAATTTCAAATTTAGATTCTGAAGACTTATATTGTTTACCCAAGTGACACACCCGCCAATTACAATTTACTGCACAGTGAATACACTTTGAATTGCTTAAAAATTATTGTGCTTCAAATGGCAGAAAAATCTGTACATCAATACTTGTGAGTAGTATGTGATATGCAAATATATTCATTGTTGCCATGGCAACCAAATTTGCAAAGCTGCTCCAATCACGGACAGCAATCACGCATATAAACTATTTGTGATTATTGTGTTCTAGTCTTCTGTCTGATCTATTTTTAGATTTAACTCATGTTTTTATGTCACTCTCTCATATCTTCTGTCACCCTCTCATATCTTCTGTCACTCTCTCATATCTTCTGTCACCCTCTCATATCTTCTGTCACTCTCTCATATCTTCTGTCACTCTCTCATATCTTCTGTCACTCTCTCATATCTTCTGTCACTCTCTCATATCTTCTGTCACCCTCTCATATCTTCTGTCACTCTCATATCTTCTGTCACTCTCATATCTTCTGTCACTCTCTCATATCTTCTGTCACTCTCTCATATCTTCTGTCACTCTCTCATATCTTCTGTCACTCTCTCATATCTTCTGTCACTCTCTAATTTCTTCTGTCACCCTCTCATATCTTCTGTCACTCTCTCATATCTTCTGTCACCCTCTCATATCTTCTGTCACTCTCTCATATCTTCTGTCACTCTCTCATATCTTCTGTCACTCTCTCATATCTTCTGTCACCCTCTCATATCTTCTGTCACTCTCATATCTTCTGTCACTCTTATTTCTTCTGTCACTCTCTCATATCTTCTGTCACTCTCTCATGTCTTCTGTCACTCTCTCATATCTTCTGTCACCCTCTTATATCTTCTGTCACTCTCATATCTTCTGTCACTCTCATATCTTCTGTCACTCTCTCATATCTTCTGTCACTCTCTCATATCTTCTGTCACTCTCTCATATCTTCTGTCACTCTCATTTCTTCTGTCACTCTCTCATATCTTCTGTCACTCTCTCATATCTTCTATCACTCTCTCATATCTTCTATCACTCGATCCCATCGACTTGTCCCTTCAGCAAACACATTGGCAATGAATTAACAGCTCAACAACATAACATAGACGGTGGCAGTGCCAGAGCATTCGGCTGCATCTTCAGCAACGGTGGAGGAGTCAGGAAGTGACAAATTTCAATGCGCGATTCACACTACTCGAACGCTTGGTTGTTAGTAGCATAAAACGCATACGCCATGCAGAAATGAGATCAGACTCACTCACCGCTTCTCCATTTCTAGTGAGCACAGACAGGCTGGATTTCACTCCAATGCTGGAGAATTCTCCGAATGGCGACTTACTTACTTTGCAGGGGGGCCTGGGGCACTTGACGCACAAACACAGGAACGGCATGCCCCCAGGCCGGCGAACTAGGCGAGAGCCGCCCATCGCGCCGCCTCCCCTGAGCAGGCACCTCACACACACAGCAGCAAGCCAAGCGGGGAAGGGGGCGGCAGCCGGAGTGCCTCCCACCCCAGGCCCGCACACGCACAGAGCAGACCAAGCCGGGGCGGAAGGCTGATAGAAATCAGTCCTCAGGGGGGGGCGGGTGACGAGTGTACACTTTATCCAATCGCGCTGACGGAAATCCAGATGAGCGCGCGGCGGTGTACACCCGCCCCCCAGCCACCCCCCGCAAGGTCTAACGCCCCAGCGCCAACGCACAAACTCATACAACGCAGAACAGGCACACAGAAAGGAAGGAGCAAAGCTATTTTTCAAGCTTTGATTGCACGAAAAAAGGTGCACCTCCGCCGGTCGCTACTGTCCAAACCCCCCAACAAGTACCGAAATTAATCGTGACCTGAAGGGTGAATCGAACTAGCGTCCTTTGGAGTGCGAGGCAGCGACGTTAGCCGCTGACCCCCCTCGCCCCCCTCCGAATGGCGACACTGCTCCAGCTGATGAAGCTAGAGAGTCTGTGCATAACATGGTTGCGAATTTCATTTCTGAAGGAATTTCATTGATTAGTTTTAACCACTTCAGTAAACCAATTAAGTCGACAATCCTTACCATTTAGAGATCTTCAGCTCAGTGCACCCAAGCTGCAATAAATCTGATGTAACCGGGGGATGGAACAATGCGAGCGCTGGAAATCCCACGGGCTGATCCCAAGGTGGAAGGGGATCAGTCAGGCCTTACTCCCCAGTGGCACCCGCCCTAGTGATCGGTTGGTAGCTGCATGGTTTGTGGTCCGATTGCTCCGATTGGTGGGCTTTTCGAGGGAAAATTAAAGGCGGTGACTCAACGAGTAACGTGATTTTATAACCCAGACTGGCCGCTGACTTACAATTCTATGGGGAAAACTGGCAGATAATGCCAGTGATCAAAAGAGCAAAATTACACTCCAAGGCCTTGGGGTGTAATTATAATTATAAGTATAGATACTTCAAATCTGTGTTATGGAAAATAAATTTTCAGTGCACAATCTACTCAGATGTAACTTACCATTAATAATTTTACTTTGCTTGAAACGTCATTATATTTTTAATTCGCATTTAAAATATGTCGTGCAGAATAGAACTGGGAACTGAAAACCCGGTCACGTTTCTCAGTCTAATCAGGTTGGATGGATTCGAACTAAGATTTTGAAATCGTTACTGAGTTTCCAGGGTTCGAAACAGTATAACTCTTTAGAGTAGTATAGAACGATAAAATGCTAACTAGAAATAGTAATTAATGAGTAAATACTATCATGAAGTTTTTTAAAAACTATTAAGGAATCGATTGCAATCGTAGAAACGAATTCTATAGAATGAACTTTTTTCTTTGAACTTCGGCGTGTCTGTAAGAAAGCCTAACTGCAGTTCAGGAATTGGCGCTGTTTAGGCTCAACTTCTTTTTCGGCGGCAGACTGAAAAGGGCAGGCCTACCGCTCAGTCGCTCAAAGACTTGCTAAACCCAAGGGATATAGTGCCTTTAATTTACAGCTACTCAATATAATTATAGGCCCTTTTTGTAATTTGCTCAATGCTCAATAAAAATGTTTTTTTTTGTGTTTGTCACGATGTCTAATACACACCAAATATTGCCTTGTATTTGTCCTTAACTTCTTTAAAGTTAGAATTTGAGAGTCTTGACAATCAAGTAAGAATTTGATTGAGGAGTTGAAATAAGGGTTTGGAGCCAGGGGGCTTGGGGCACAGGGACAGGGTCAGGGAGATTATGATACAGTAGAATATTTCAATTTTCTGTAATGTAGCAATTTTTTATTCGTTAAACATTTCTAAAATTTAAATCTGGGATACAGAATCTGGTTTAATTTTTCTAATAAAAAAATCTGAGAGTGATTGTAAAGCTATATTCCGATATATAGTCAGTTCAGTTAGATATTGAAATAAATGGGCCTATTTATTTAATTAGCTATATATTATGTCTAATTTCTGAATCTTATTAAATGTTTGTTAGTAAATTTCAGTACTTACACTTAGAGTACACTAAGTTTAAAACACTATATGCACCTACAAATAACCACCAAATTTAGTAAGTTTAATTAGTAATTTAGTAAATATATTTCTTATTATAGCAATATATCTAGTTCTATATTCTAAATTGTGTGTAGTTTGTTTTTGTTGACCTAATCTGATAGACAAGAAAAATAAAAAGCTAAGGTGTCAAACAATTGCTGACTGACTTTCAACATCCTTAAGTTAATATTATCAGGCACATTATAATTATAAGTTATATTGCATAGTTTCAACAGTTAACACTTGAGTTATAATGTAGTTGACCCAGTCTAGTTAGCTATGGAAGTTGTCATAAGTCTATAACAGTTCTGACAGGTCTGACTAGTGCCCTGCAGCCCTGCAGTTCTGACTAGAGCCTTGCAGCCCTGCAGTTCTGACTAGAGCCTTGCAGCCCTGCAGTTCTGACTAGAGCCTTGCAGCCCTGCAATTCTGACTAGAGCCCTGCAGTTCTGACTAGAGCCCTGCAGTTCTGACTAGAGCCCTGCAGCCCTGCAGTTCTGACTAGAGCCCTGCAGCCCTGCAGTTCTGACTAGAGCCCTGCAGTTCTGACTAGAGCTCTGCAGTTCTGACTAGAGCCCTGCAGTTCTGACTAGAGCCCTGCAGTTCTGACTAGAGCCCTGCAGTTCTGACTAGAGCCCTGCAGTTCTGACTAGAGCCCTGCAGTTCTGACTAGAGCCCTGCAGCCCTACAATAATTAAAAAATTTTGTTGTCACCCTTGGACCAGGATGAATTATTTGGTGTCCTTCTGTCATGATTTATCCCACCACTTACAATTCCTGGCTGAACCCTAGCCCTTTAAAAATGGGAGTAATTATTTCTACTAAGAGTAGGCATCCTGCATCTCTAAATTGAAGCATCATTAAAAGGAATTTATATGCTTACTAGCTTTTTTTGCCCGTTGTTTTTGGGGCAGAAATTTAAAGCAAAGCAGTAAGCAATTCACGTCTCTGTATTAACTTTATAGTGAAGGTCACCATTTATTTATTTACTGCATTAATGAAAAGTGAAGAGTTTGTTTAAGGGCGTTTTAAGTAAAAAATAAGTGAAAAGTTTGTCCAAACAGCCCCCTCTTGATTACTTCTTTAGAAACATGTCTCTTAGCCACTCCTCTATACAGTCAGTGGCAGATCCAGGAATTTTGTTTTGGGGCGGTCTGTCAGGGGAGCGCCATGAGAATCACAGAGGGGGTGCCAGCGGCCGAAAAAGGGCGCCAGGAGCCAAGAAAGGGCGCCAGCGGCTGAAAAACGGGAGCCAGCGGCTGAAAAAGGGGCGCCAGCGGCCGAAAAGGGGCGCCAGTGCTGCGACTGGCGCCCCTGGTGGGGGCATCTTATTCCCATGATTAAAATTTAGGGGGGGGGGGCGACTGCCCCCCGCCCCCCCCCCCTAAATCTGCCTCTGTATACAGTATGCATGTACACGCGTATACATAAGGAAAATAGCCATGACATAACAATAACAATGTCAAAGAAACAAAATTAAACTGTTTCAGAGTTCAGAGTTAGACAGGTCAAGGTCAATTCGTGACTACTTTTCTATTAATTGCTTGCGAGTCACCTCAAGGCCTGGGGATACACCACATTCTTCGTTCTTCCCCTTGGTGCAAAAATGAATAGGCCAGCTGGAGTTCCAACACGGGAGCAGGCGACATAAAGCTGCCCATGCGAGAAGCAAGGAGTCTCCAGGTTGATGCCAGCCATGCACCTTCAGCGACTGTCCCTGAGCCTTGTTAATAGTCATCGCAAAGCACACTCTCACAGGGAACTGCAGTCGCTTGAACTGAAATGGCAGGTCCGTGGGGATAATTGGAATCCGGGGAACGAACACAGACTCTCCTCTGCCAGATCCAGTCATTATCGTGGCCTCAATCACGTGTGGGAAGAGCCGCCTGACTATCAGTCTGGTGCCGTTACACAGCCTTGGCGCATTCAGGTTGTGGAGGAGCATAATTGGTGCCCCAACTTTCAGCTGCAAGTTGTGCGATGGAGTTCCAGGAGGATCTAGAGAGTTCAGAAACTCAACAGGATACTCCACAGCGGTGTCATCAGTCAACGTTGTATCAATTGACTTGTAGGTGAAAACTGCACCTGGCAACTCCTGAAGCAGTTGGTAGTTAATTTCGTTGGCGGCATCATTTCTAGGACACAGAATAGCCCTCTCTGACAGCCAGTCAACGTCAGCATATCGAACCATCAGGTTCGGGTAAACTTTTGCCTTGAGCTCCTGCACTGACTGCACAATGGTTCCGATTGTAGCGATCGATGACTGCCCATCCTCGGTGCTAATCTCCAGCAGATCATTGCCGATTCGCAATAGATTGGCAGAGAACTCATGAGCTGTTTCGTCTCCTTGAATTGTAGCTCTCATGTTTGTTCGTACAGGTGCAACTTCACAACCGATGGCCACAGGTGAGATGATTTTAGGCAAGCATTAATCTCATCAGCAGGAGTGCCACGAGGAATCACAGGCAGCGTCTGTCTAAAGTCTCCAGACAGCAGCAGAGTGACACCACCCATCAGTTGATCGCCAGCCTCTCTCTTTCTTCTATCCCAGGCTGGCTGGAGAGAAATATCGCCCTGCGCACTGGGACGCCACCGCACTCAGTCTCAGTGCTGCTTGGGGGCCAGTAGACAGTCTAGGGGTTTGGGCTGTGTACATTCACGGCTTGAAGTACAATGTACAGTCTGGGGCTTCGGCGCCCGGGGAAGGGAGGGGGTGGCTGTAATAAAATTTGGCCCGCAGAGTGGCGGAGGGGAGTTGGGGTGGCTGTCCTAGGAAAACAAAAAGTGACTCACTTTGAGATGATGCAGCTTTGCTCTGGATTGAGTAGAGATGTTCAAAATTGACAGCATTGTTGGAAAACATGTAAAGTGTAAGTGGATCAAATTTGGAGAAAATCTGACAAAGTGGGGCGACGATATGTCGAATTGAGTGATTTTTTGACGATTTTTGAGCAGTTTTTTGCACTTTTGAGCAGGAAGGAAATGATTTTTCGGGAATTTGAGTAGCCTATTGCACTCAGCGTAGGTGGTTTTAGGTATGTGCAAAGTTTGGTGCGATTTGGTTGAGCGGTTTCGGCGTCTATAAAGACAAAAGGTTGCACACACACACACACACACACACAGACAGACAGACAGACAGAGTTTTCACTTTTATATATATAGATTTTCTATGATTCTACTACTATAACATTCAGAATATAAAATTAGTTTTTTAAAATTCTGTTAATATATTCAGCACAATTCATCACACATCCACATTTCTCACCTACCCTAGAACACTGTACATCATTGAGCCAATCAGAACTCATCACACATCACATTTCTCACCTACCCTAGAACACTGTACATCATTGAGCCAATCAGAACTCATCACCCAACCACATTTCTCACCTACCCTAGAACACTGTACATCATTGAGCCGATCAGAACTCATCACCCAACCACATTTCTCACCTACCCTAGAACACTGTACATCATTGAGCCAATCAGAACTCATCACACATCACATTTCTCACCTACCCTAGAACACTGTACATCATTGAGCCAATCAGAACTCATCACCCAACCACATTTCTCACCTACCCTAGAACACTGTACATCATTGAGCCAATCAGAACTCATCACCCAACCACATTTCTCACCTACCCTAGAACACTGTACATCAGTGAGCCAATCAGAGCGTGGCTTTGCTGATTGGTTGTCCATGGTCAAGACTAGGCCAGTTACCTAGATATAATTATGACAATACAGATGTAGTCAACATAACTAACTAGTTAACCAAATAATCATTATTTACCTTCTGGTATAGTTAATTGTAGACCATTTGGTATTGGTGTTGTTTAATTTGGGAATATGTGACCTAATGAGACACAATGGTCAAGCATTCTTGAGATTTAGATTTAGACTGCATCATCTGCACATGCAATTTAGACTGCATCATCTGCACATGCAATTCAGACTGCATCATCTGCACATGCAATTTAGACTGCATCATCTGCACATGCAATTCAGACTGCATCATCTGCACATGCAATTCAGACTGCATCATCTGCACATGCAATTCAGACTACATCATCTGCACATGCAATTTAGACTGCATCATCTGCACATGCAATTTAGACTGCATCATCTGCACATGCAATTCAGACTGCATCATCTGCACATGCAATTCAGACTGCATCATCTGCACATGCAATTTAGACTGCATCATCTGCACATGCAATTCAGACTGCATCATCTGCACATGCAATTTAGATATTTAAATAATTTACATACAAATACATTAACATATATATTTAGATTTACAATTTACACATCACTCAACTGATATGTATTAGTTCTCTGAAATCATTCAACTTTTCTTTCTTAAATTCTCGTGATTGTGATGATGCTTCTGTTAATGCTGTTTCTTAACTTTTGCACATGGTAGACATGTCTAGGTGTCCATTGTCTAGATTGGTCATTGCTTAGAGCAATATGATTGCTTTTCTAGTCCTAAATTCTATAACCATTTTTGCTATTGCTTAAGTTTATTTGTGTTGATTGAGTTTTAACATCCTCAAGTTAATATTATCTGGCACATTATCTAATATCTTGCAAGTTCTTACAGGCCTAAAACATGTATAAGGATAGACTTGTCCTAACCTTGGCCATAGCAGGGGTGTAGTTATCAGGGAATACAGGGATATTGTGACGAGTGTTTAGTTAGTTGTTGTGTAGCGGATTTGGGTTGGGATTTAAATATATTGCTTTTTAAGTTAGTTTGTTTGACTAGCTGTGACTTGGTAACGGGTGGGGACGGCGACGGCAACACTCAAAACATGTTTATTATTATAACAACAGAAAGTACTAATTGGTTGTTGAATAAATTTGGTGCAATAATACCCAAGTGTACACTTAGGAAATAAGCCAATCAGATTATAGGGTCAAGGTCAGAGCCAAGTTCTACTTTCTAGTCACAGAATAAAATGATTATTGCGCAAAAAGTGAATGAAGAGTGAAGTGCGAAAACCAAAATAGTGTACCATACACAATATACCGGATACTGTATTGTTATAATAAGAAAAGTAAGAAAGTAAGTATTTACAATAATTATACGGCTACGATAAACAAACACTGCCACAATATATTCTCCCATTTGTCTGCTTAAACAGTTGCCCATTATATAAGTTAAAGTTTACTGATTTTTATCGCCGTATTTTCATGTTTCTTTGACAATATTTAGCATGTTTTACAAATGTAGAGTATGAATTATTGTACTAATGTACTAAACTAGAGTAAGTATGTATTCGCTAATAATGCAGTTATAATTTATATTTAAATATTTCCCACAGCTGCAGCATGCGCTCCACTCTACTGCCCTGTGAGTAGCCACCAAGGAGCACGATTCGAGAGCACTCCAAGGAGAGAGCGGCAGACACTGGCCAGCCCGTTGCCATAGCAACAATTTCAGGCATAAAAGCTGTCTCCGAGCTGCAGCGGGCCAGAGGTGGAATCGCTGTGTGCTCACCTTGAGCAGTGCTCAATCTAACTCCTCACTCTAATCAGTCCCATGGCTGCTGGTGGCCCAAGCGATGACCAGGTGAGGGACTCAGAGAGCCAATCACAGTGCTCTTTCTATTGCTCAAATATTGACTGAACTTGCCCACTGACTGTTGCATTGCCGACTCTCAGCTGCAGAGACTCGCCCAGCTGACCATCCAGGGCGACTATGGCCAGGTGCGCCAACTGGCGACGCGACAGCGGGTAGCAAGCACAGATGGCAGCGGATGGACCATCTTGATGCTGGTGGCCGACGCTCCATATACTCCCGTGGAGGCTGAGAAGTGCGTATTGTACTTATTTGAGTTGGACGCGGATCCGGCAGCGCGTGACGGGGCCGGCGACACGGCTGCGCACGTGGCAATCAGACGAAACCACCTGCGGCTGCTGGCGCTGCTGCCGTTCGATGCGAAGTGGCTGCAGAACGAGCGAGGCGCGACACCGCTGATGGAGGCAGCTCGGGCCGGCAGCTGGCGAACCGCGAAACACCTGCTGCATCTGCTGAGGCAGAGGAGGTATAATGAGTATAAGAAGAGAGGCAACTCGAAGAGGGATCAGCTGCTCGGCCTGCAGGACAGCGAAGGTCGAACCGCGCTCGACCTGGCGAGGCAGGGCGGCCAGAGGCAGCTAGCCAGCTACATTGAGCGGTGAGTGATCAGTTCGCTGCTGTGCCCGATTCGCAGCATTGCAGCTGGGGTGGCCTGAGCATTGGTCGCAGCCCAGCCAATCAGAGCCAGTCAGCTGAAGCCGCTGTTGTTTGCATGGCCCAATGGGATTTCATTTCGGTGCAGTCGCTTTTGCATTTCTAGTTTAGCAACTCGAGCTAACTAATAAATCGATTGGAGGTCACTCAAATGGGAACTTGTCAATCTGGGAAAGCACTAGAGATGCAGGGGAATTTTCTGCATGCAACTGAATTCCCCATGTGTTTGTGTCTCCCACGGCCAGTTTCCCTTCCCCAATACTTTGATTGGCTGGGATTTCACTTCCCTTAACTTGGAGATTCGCAAATAGGCAATCAGCAAATCTCCAATGGCCAGTGCCCAGATTTGTGTGCCACATTGGCAGCACTGAGAACTGGCATTTCTCATGCCGCAGTGCTTTCTCGACCCCAACACTTTGCTGATGCAGCGAATTTGAGGCTGAGTAAAAATGAGCTTGTCTGAAACTGCTGCCTGTTTGTGTGCGATGAGAATTTCGCATTTGATTTCTTCTGCTTTGCAGGGAGATGCGGCTGCGAGTGGATGAATTTGGCAGGATCTCCGGCCTGACAGCCTCGGTGAGTGGCATCTGGGGTGCCGATGTGGGTGCAGATGAGCAGCTGTGCTCAAATTCTCCACTCGCCTTTGCAGGAGGAGGCAGAGCGAGAGGAACTGGAGCGGCTGGCCGAGTCGGGCGACTCAGCGGGGCTGCGGCGAGCGGCGACCCGCGGCAACTGCGACCTGCCGGACAGGGTGGGTCAGACAGCGTTAATGCGGGCAGTTGAGAACATCCAGTGCTCTGACGGGGCTCTGTGGCAGCATCTGCTGCAGCTCGGGGACCCCACCTGTGCTGATGTGGGTGCTCGCAGTTGCCAGCACTGGGCAGCCGGGGCTGGCAATTCTGCCGCAGTCTCCCAGCTGCTCCATGCCGGAGCCTCCGCCAACACCAGGGGTTGGAGGGAATTCACGCCCCTCATGTGGGCAGCCGAGGCGCGCCCCGCCACCGCCGCCGCAGTCGGTCGGGCTCTGCTGGCCGCAGGGTCGGACTGGAGCCTGAAGGACGAAGATGGCAAGACTGCGCTGGATTTGGCCACAGAGGAGGGAAATAGCGAACTGGCCGAGCTGCTGCGTGGGTGAGTTGCCATGGCGACTGAGAATGTCTCTCATCTTGCATTATCGCACTGAGTGGGTGCAGGTCGCAGTGTTTCACTGATCGGAGTCAAAGTTGGTTGCAATTTTTAGCCAAAATATTTTCTGTCCAATCAGAGTTTTGCCCGCCTCTGCCACTCAAGCAGTTTTGCAGTGCCGTAAATAATAGCATTAATATTATCAGTGGGAATAAGGCTTTCCATTTGCTGCTTTTTATAGGTGAAAATGCGCACTGCGTACCGTGCGGGCCGCTCTGACAAAGCCCAATTTTCAGTGCGCAATTCAGAGTTTGTGCAGTCCGAAGCAACTTCTGCTTTCGACGCTGTGGAAATTGGGGCTTGTGAAACGGCTGAGCATCGCTTCTGGAGGGGTGGGCGTGCGGGCGCTCTCCCATTGGCTGGCGGACTCCCCGCCACGTCTCTCCCATTGGCTGGGGGCCTCCGCCAGTCAGTTTTAGCGCTTCTGCGCCATTTCAGCCTAGCTGTTGCGCTGCTATTGCTGGAAAACTGACACAGCTGAGCTAAAATGCACAGTTTAGTCACAGTTTGCTGCTACTTGAACTGTTAATTGGCATTGGCATTAATTACTGCAGTGCCTTCAGCAAACACAAGCAAAGGACAGGACACACTCAGGACAAACACAAGTCAGCAATCAGACGCAGACTAAAGTGCATTGAATGAAAAACAGTCTGGCTGACTGTGGCTCACTTGGCGCAAGTGACGGCCTACAGGGTGGCTGTTAAGAAGAGGCCACCCACAGAGTGGGGGTCGAGGGCCGCACAGGCAAATGAAAATGTGCGGAGAGGCCCCCAGCGAAGGCAGGGACTGTGGAGTGGGGTGGGTGCCCCGCCTCTCTGCTCCCTCGTCACCTCTCTGCCCCCTCGGCACCTCGTCACCTCGCAGCCAGCGAGAGGCAATTCTGCCCATTTCGCTGACTCCTGAGCCAGAGACTTTTAGAAATAACAACTGGACCCGCAAGGCTTTCTTCTCCCCTGCAAGTTGAGGCCGGTTTTCGGCCAATCCTGTGAGCCAAAAAAGGACACAGGATTTTCAGAATTTTGCTATTATTCCAAGTGGAAGCCTATTATCTTCGAATTTTCTTACTTTGAATTGACAAATTTTCGTAAACAAATTATTTGCATTTTTCTGGATCGCGAGATTTATTTTATTTTTTTTTATTAATGATACTTCTAATAGTGATTGATTAAATGAAAATAATACACCTAAATTAAGTTCTGCGCTTCAATTTACAATTACTTTACATTTAGAAATTGGGCATTGCAATACAAAGTAGCATTAAAATTGTCAAGCCGTGCTCAGGAGTATAAGGCAAGACTGCCCGTAGGCTTGGTTTGGGTTAGTAGCGAATTTAGTTTATTAGTCACGATGTATCACGATACACTTGCATATATATATAAGTAGACGAGTCAACAAGGCTTAAAAGTCAACAGGTGTTGAGTACATCAATAATCAATATTCAGGCTGCGTACATTGGGTCAGAGTGCGGTTGGCGCGCAGGCCTGCAGATCTACCACAGTTCACTTGCTTAACACAGTTCACGGTTCATTCACGGCTCAAACCCCGGCACGTCATCTCCCCCCTTCGAACCGCTCGGGCGGCACGCCCCGATTCGCACGGAGGTTGTAGCTCGGTCTCTGGGGAGTCGCGGCCGGTGACGGCACTCTGCCACTGGCCGCTGGCGGCGGATCTGCGGTCTCCCCTGGCGCGCTTGCCTGGGTCAAGGACGCAGGCATGTTTTCATGTCGCGCTTCAGGCAAGTCAGCGGGTCTCGGAGCAACTTCGTGGCTGACTGCGGCTGTCGCAACGTCTCCATTGCCGCCGGCTTCGTGCCGACGCAGTTGGTCTAGGTAGGCGAGCGTGACCCGGTCACCCTGTCGCATGATCAGCGCCGTGTTGGACCCTTTCTGCGCCAGGAACTCCGCCTTCTCCGGTGTGGCACTCGGCGTTGGAGCGTACCAGACCTCAGAGCGGATCGCTGTCTTCATGGTGATGGGGTTTCGCAGCTGCCTTCCCATTAGTTGCGCCGGGCTGAACTCCCTTCCGGCGTGCGGTACACATCGGTAGTTCAGTAGGATCCGTGCGAGGAACGCGTCGTACGGCTCCTGCTGATCCCAGCCCGCCGAGGCCACCTTGATTGTCTGCACCATTCGCTCGGCCAGGCCGTTGGACTGGGGATGATATGGTGGGGTTTTCACAGCGCGGCAGCCGATTTTGTGCAGCCAGCTCACCAACCCCTCATCATGGAACTCTGCAGCATTGTCACTCACCAGGGTTCTCGGCACTCCGTTGCGGGCGAAGACCTCCTGGAGGACCCGCCTGACGGTGGCGGCGCTCTTGTCGGGCACTCGGATAGCCTCCGGCCAGGCAGACATGGCGTCGACCAGGATCAGCAGGAGCCCGACCTTCGGAACGTGAGCGTGGTCCATGTGCACGCGCCCCCAAGGCTCAGACTCGGCGGGCCATTGGTGGACACTGCTGTGACTACTTTGACGTTGCTTGGCGCAGGTGTGGCAGGCACGGACGAATCCTTCGACGTCACCGCAGTAGCCTGGCCACCAGACGGAGTTGCGGACCAGCGCTCGAGTGCTCGTGGCGCCCGGATGCGCCCCGCTGTGCACCAATTCCAGGACGCGACTGCGTAGTGAAGCAGGAATGACCGGGCGATCGCCGTAGCACACCACCGAGCCGTCTAGAGTGAGCGCATGTCGAATTGCTTTGAATTGCCGTTCCGCAGGCGAGCAACCCGACCAACGGTTTCCAGCTATCCTTCGAGTGATGTCCGCTAGCAGTCTATCGTGCTTTGTCTCCTCTGCCAGCTCAGTCCAGCCGATGACGCTTTCACCGGCCCAATGCACCAGGTGTTGTTGGGGTGCCGCCTCATATGGATCGTCCGGGACGTCAGCGAAGTCAAGACGAGACAACGCATCGGCGTGCGGGATGTCGACTCCGCGGGCGTACTCAATAGCGAAGTCAAATCCCATGAGGCGGATCGCCCAGCGCAGGATGCGGGCATTGGCGACTTTAGGGAGCTGCTGCCGTGCCCCGAACAGAAACTCGAGAGGGCGGTGGTCGGTTCGCAGAGTGAAGCGCTTGCCCAGTAGGAACTGACGGGACCTCTCCATTGACCACACAATCGCCAGCGCCTCCCGTTCGATGTTGGAGTAGCGTGTCTCTGCCTCCGTCAATCGCCTGCTGAAGTAGATGACGGGATGACCTTCTTGCGTGAGCACGGTGGCCACCGCCTTCTCACTGGCGTCGGTCGTGAGCGTTGTTTCCTTTGTCCGGTCGTATGGCTGGATGATCGGGCTGGAGCTCAGGAGCTTCTTTAGCTGGTGGAAGGCCGCCTCCTGTGCAGTTGTCCAAGTGAACTCCACTCCCTTCTTGCGCAGCTGGTTCAGGGGCTCGACGATGTGCGCATAATTGTTGACGAACCTTCCGAAGAAATTGCAGAGGCCGAGGAAGGACTCCAACTGGCGACGGTCGCGTGGTGCAGAGATTTCTTTGATCTTGCTGACCAGTCCAGGGTCCGGAGAGATTCCTTCTGCACCGATTCTGTAGCCGAGGAACTTGACGCTCTTGGCACCCAAGTTGGACTTGGCGAGATTTATGTTCATTCCGGCTGCCTGGAGGATCTTAATTACTTCATCGACTTTGGCTTTGAGATCTTCGCTGGAGCGACCTCCGAGCAGAATATCGTCTTGATAGATGACCTTGCCGTTCACCTCCTCAAGGGTAGTCTCCATGGCCTTTTGAAAGATGGCGGATGCTGACTTGAGGCCCGGCACGAGTCGGGTGTAGCGAAACAGACCGAGTGGGGTCGCAATCGTAGTGACTTCCCTGCTCTTCTCCTCGAGTTCAATCTGTAGATACGCGTCAGATAGGTCGAGGGTCGCGAAGTCAGTCATTCCGGCGACATCCGAGAAGATGGTCTCGACGGTTGGCATTGGATAGGTGTCTCCGCACACTTGATGATTGACCCCCGCCTTGTAATCGGCACAAATTCTGATGTTGCCGTTGGGTTTGAGGACGCAGACGATTGGTGACGCCCACTCGCTACCGCCTTCGGTCACTGGTTCAATTATTCCTTCAGCCTGGAGGCGCTTCAGCTCTTGGTTGACGCGGTCGCGCAGGTGCAGCGGCACCGCTCTGGCTGCGCAGTAGAATGGCTTGGCACCTTCGATCAGCTTGATTCTGGCTTGGAAACCCTTCAGGCAATTGAGGTGCTGTACTGCAGTGCCTTGGCCACCGACTGTCTGCCTCTCAGAGTTCCAATCCAGGTTGTCGAGGCCCAACAGCCCGTGTGACTTGTGTGCTGCAGTGACAACCAAGTCGACAGTGCGGAACTTGTCTTTATCATTCCACGTTGCTGTGAACTCGCCCAGGGTCTTGATTATGGATCCATCAAATTGCCTCAGGATTCGCTTGGACTTCCTCAGCGCTGGACGCCCGAGCATCTCCCAGTGGCCCCTGGGAATGAGGCTTACGTCGGCGCCTGTATCCACTTGCATCTGCAGCTCTTTGCCGTTGATCTTGACGCGCCGGAAGATGCCTTTTCGCTCCTTGTTCTCCGGTCTGATGACGAAGACGTTGGCGACATCTGGCTTCGGGGCGGCATCATCGTCCTCCTCCCAGGTCTCCAAGTGCACAGTGCGGGACCTGCAAACGGCTGCGTAGTGGTTTTTCTTGTTGCAGGTGGTGCACCTTTTGCCGAAGGCGGGGCATGAGCCCTGCTGGTGCGAACCGCCACAGTATTGGCACTTCGTCCTGGTTGTGTGCCTCGGCGATCTGGTGTCCGGAGGAAGCTGTGGAGGTGCGGCGCGCCGACCTGCATAGGCGATGCTTGACTCGGTGGTGACGGTGGGCCCGGTGCCGGCGTTGTAGTAGCGAATCTGCTCCAACTGCTCAAGCTCTTGCAGCACATCGGTCAGCAGCATGTCGATGCCCTGCATCCTCTCCAGCAGTCTGCGCTTGTGGTCCACGGAGGCAAGACCGTCCACGAGCCTCATGGTGATGAGTTCGTCCTCACAGGTCTGTTTCGAGCCTAGCTTCTCAAAACTGCACGAGGCAGCAGCTGCTCGGAGCCGGCGGTAGTACGATGCGACGCCTTCGCTCGGATCCTGCCTGAGGGAGAGGAATTTCACCCTCTCGGCAATGGTGAGGCGCCGCTTGGGCCGAATGGTTGCATCGATGATGTCGCGGATCTGTGCGAATGTTTTGGTCTCCAGGCTGTCTGGGGCAGCCATGAGGGTCAGGGTTCTCAGTGCCTTGAGGCCTGCCCTCGAGAGGAATAGATCAGTGATCTGGTGTTCCTCTTCCGAATCCTTCAGTTTCTTGGTCCGTGCAGCGGCCGCGAAACTGAGCAGCCAGGCTTCGGCTGTGTCTGGATCTTCCAGGTTTAGTTCAGATGCTTGCGATGCCATTGTCAAGCCGTGCTCAGGAGTATAAGGCAAGACTGCCCGTAGGCTTGGTTTGGGTTAGTAGCGAATTTAGTTTATTAGTCACGATGTATCACGATACACTTGCATATATATATAAGTAGACGAGTCAACAAGGCTTAAAAGTCAACAGGTGTTGAGTACATCAATAATCAATATTCAGGCTGCGTACATTGGGTCAGAGTGCGGTTGGCGCGCAGGCCTGCAGATCTACCACAGTTCACTTGCTTAACACAGTTCACGGTTCATTCACGGCTCAAACCCCGGCACGTCAAAAATATCAGTATTTAACACAAGTGTTGCTTATTTTCACTGTGAAACCTGTACAAGAAACCATCGCATCATAAGACATACAGAAAAAGTGAGTGGAAATGGAAAAACGACTATATTGTAGATTGAAGTAGCATAGAATAAAGAGCAATACAATGCACAAATGCGATTAACAATTATCAGCGCGCACCTTCACTTGTCAGTGCAGAGACCAGAAAGCTTGGCTACTTTTCTGCTTCTTGCAGCGCAACTCGCTGTTGACAAGTCCTTCGACAGGTTTTTCATCATGCAGTTAAAGAAGAACTTGACAACGCCGCCTTGAATACAGTGGCCCTCTATGAAGATGTCGTCCTCCATAAGCTCGTCCACGAGATTGGTGAACAAGACCATCTGGTTGGAGGCGCTGAGCAGCTGGCCTCGCAGTCTTTCGCTCCTTCGAATCGCCTCAAAAACCTTCCAGCTGTGGCTCGCCAGGTTGAACACTACGTCAGTCGGCTTGGACAACCCGCCGCGGTTAATCTCGTCAATAAAGGCAGAGGCTGGATTGGAGCGTCTACTTCTAGCGGGGTCAGAACATCCGACTCGAGAAGAAGCTCCCGGCAGGACTCGCAGCCACGTCTGCTCTGCACCAGTTTCTTCGCAATGCAACCGCTCATGTAGTAGATGACGGTGTAGTCGGAGCCTTCGGGCTGAACAGTCAACTCCATCGTTGCCGCCATCTCCTGAGCCAGTCTCTTAATTCCAGAATCATGCTCGGGAGTCGACTCCGCGATCGCACGATCGATATCGCGGAGCGAAAACTGAGAAAATTTGAGCAAGCTAATAGCTGTGATCTTTCGATTGTTCTCGGACAGCTGCCTGGCAGAAATGAAGTAGTTAGCTCCGGACATCTGGCGAAGCCACCCAAATCTGCGCTCGATGCTGTCAGACTGGAGGGCACCGAGCAGGATGTAGGAAAAGCCTTCGTGATCGAGCAGGTGTCTCGCGCAGGCAGCGATGGCTCGGCAGGTATTGCGACAGGCAAGGAAGGTCTCCTTGGACAAGCCGCGGTGGCCGGAGCTTTCCCAAGCCTGAATTTTTTTGAATTTTTTTAGACAATTTGCAGTGCAGTGAGCATATTCGCATATATTTCGTAGGCTGCAGGTCTTGATTGGGAATAGCTCTTTTTCCACTTTTCCAATAGGATTGGGTTCTTTAGTGGGAAAGAATGGAAAGTCACAACTGCCGTTGCAGAGCATGCGTATCCACTTTTGCAGCCGACTGCAGAGCACTTGTTGACCATATTATTTGTATTTTAATGCAATTTATACTGAAATGATTGGGATAAAACAGGAACAGATATTGGGGATAAAAAGGCATTGGCAGATCCAGGAAAAGCTCACGCTTTTGTAGGCTGCAGTCAGAGACTTCTATAGATAACAAAGCTGTTACTTCTAGAAGTCTCTGTCTGCATTAAACAAGTTTGTGCATTCCGCTCTGCCCCTAAAAATGCCGGCCTCAACTTGCAGGGAAAACATTAGTCATCGCTGTGCCTTGCGGATCCAGTTGTTATTTCTAGAAGTCTCTGCCTGAGCACACACGCACACAGATGCCTTCAATAAAGTTGACAGCTATCCAAATAATTTTGCGGAGTCTGTCTCGGTTTCCTCACCTTCTTCAGTGATTTGCCACTGGCCAAGTGAGCCTCACTGACCGAAAACTGTCAGTTGAAGAGCGGTAGAAGGGAATTTTTGAGACAGGGGAGATGAGACAGGGGAGATGAAACAGGGAGATGAGACAGGGGAGATGAGACAGGGGAGATGAGACAGGGAGATGAGACTGGGGAGATGAGACAGGGGAGATGAGACACGGATATGAGACAGGGGAGAGATGAGCCACGGAAGAGGTGAGACACAGGGATACAACTCATGTCGCTTATTCAGCGGCAAGGCTGGTAGGAGCCGGAAGTGTCAAGTCAGTGTTGATATATATTAATGTATATTATTTTATGATTGAGTTTTTGAGTGCTATTATATAAATTACTCGTTGACAATCTCCATTTCCACCAACCAATGCCCATGCAGGTACGAAGGCAAGGAGTACTTTGAAATACCACCGTGAGTACATACATTGCTGCTGCTTTTGTTGCATTTCTGCTCTCTGCAATCTGCAGCTCTTCTGCCCACCTGCCGTTTGCTTTCATCAGCCACTAAAAATTCCTCAGGTTTCTCATTGAGCGCTGGGATTCCGTCAAGCTCATCGGCAGGGGAGGCTTCGGCGATGTCCACGAAGTGCTCACGGACGAGGGCATCAGGTGCGCTGCGAAGACTCTCAGACTGCCAGTGCAGCTCGGTGATCAGCTGGACCCTTCAAAGAGAAAGGAGATCGACAAGTTTATTGAGGGCGAGAAGAACCTGTGCCAGCTGCGGCACCCCAACATCGTCAGCTTCTTGCACATCGCTCAGCCTGAGTATGCGACAGTTGTTGTGTTCATGGAGCTGCTGGATGGCTGCAGCCTGGAGAGATTTCTCGACTCCAAGCCGCTGGGCGAAGAAGCCATTCGACAGTTCAGCGAGCAGGTGAGATTTGAGCAGCCTGCTCATGAGTGATGCAGTGAGTTGACTTTTTAGCGTCAGCCGACACCAGTTCCTCAACCCACCCACCTGCAGATCTGCAGCGCGCTGCACTACCTGCACAGCCGACAGCCGCCCGTGATCCACAGAGACATCAACTGCAGCAACATCATTGTGCTCGGTGACAACAGGCGAGTCAAGCTGATCGACTTCGGCCTGTCAATCAAGCTGGAGCAGTCTGTCAGTCACATCACAGCCTCCACTGCCACACCAAAGGGCACTCTGAACTTCATGGCGCCAGAGCTGCTGGCACCAGACGATGAAGGCAACCCGCGGTACAGCAGAGAGTCGGACATCTGGGCGTTCGGCTGCTCAGTCTTCCAGATGGCCACGGGAGGCAGGCCCTACTCAAACGCCAGACACTTTGTCCACGTGGCTCAGAAGCTGGAGAAGGACGGAGCCCCCGCCCTGCCCGGCAGCTGCTCGGCGGAGCTGCGGGACTTCTACAGCCGCTGCACCGCCCGAGACCGCAGGAGGCGAAAGTCCACGCTGGAGCTGCTGAGCCACGAGTTCCTGACGGGCGGGAAGCTCAAGCCGGGCTTCTTCAGCGCTCTCTTCGGCAGGCCGTGAAGCAAAGCAGGCAGAGTGGCTGGCGTGAGCAGATCATGAGAGTCCAATTTGTACATAGCGCTGTGGGATCAGCGGTTTCCCCCAGTGACCCAGACTCTGTTCTGCATCTGCTCATTTCTCATGCTTGCAGCTTTGTTCAATGCTTGCCTCAATAGCTTTTTGTCACTTCATTTAATCGCATGAATTGCTCTATGGATTGTGACCTCACTTTGAAGTACGAGAAGAATAATGTGAAGAATATTTTAAGTCTATTGTGAAGAAGTATACATTTTTAATTAACATTTTCATTCTCACATAAACATCTACAGTATTCTTATAGACTTCTACAGTTGCTGCACGAAGCGAGACCGCAGGAGGAGAAAGTCCACGCTGGAGCTGCTAAGCCACGAGTTCCTGACGGGTAGGCAGCTGCGAAGGCAGAGCCAGAGCTTCTTTAGCATATTCACACGCAAGTGACCCAGTTGAATTCTTAGCTCCTGTATGACTCTTGCATGACTCTTGTATGACCTTCCTGCATGACTCTTGTATAACAATGCTGTATGACTCTTGCATGACCATAATGTATGACCTCTGACTGCTAAATAAGAAATGAATTGTCCAATGCCCAATCCTTTAGTTTTACTTGTTAATTACGCATCGCACAAAACACTAAATAAAGCAGTGCTGATTGCTAATTATCCATCATATTCGTAGCTCATTGTGCCTACAACATTCTAAGAAATGTTTGCGAAAAGCTTAACAAATTTTTGTTATTTTCTCTTTGCTTTGTTGCTTTCTCCGGCAGGGCAGTGGTAGGGCGGCTGCCTGGAGCCAAGCACAATGGAACAGAAGGTGCGGGTCAGCCTGAGCAGCTGCTCAGAGCTCGGTGAGACAGTGGGCTGAGTCTGCAGCCCCTCATCTCCCCGCCCCGCTGTCTGCTGTGGACTCGCTGCCCTGTGGAGTGTCTGGAATTGGCAATTTTTAAGCAGCAATGCAAGATAGATACTAGTTGAACACAATGGTTTGAGCTGCTGTGCTCATCTGGAACTCGAGTCGCGGCCAGGGCAGCTCGGAGCAGAGGAGAGGCTGAGCTGGGAGAGATCAGGTCTGGCCAGTGTGAAACAGTACCGACAATGAAAGCATTGTAATAGCAATGCCACTGAATGCCTGTAGTCATGCGTGACTGCTGAAATTCTCAGCCCCAAATCTGCTTCCACTCCGCGGAGTTGGGGTGGGCGCCTCTCGAAGCATCTTCTGAGACCGCCCTCCCGAGTTCTCAAAGTGCTGAGCACTGACTGCCCGAGTTCTCAAAGTGCTGAGCACTGACTGCCCGAGTTTCTCAAAGTGCTGAGCACTGAGGGAATTGGGATCGCTCATTTCAAAAGAAGCTTTTGTCTGATGATGTGTTTGACTGCTCAATTACAATCTGCTCAGCTTTAGTCCCTTCGTCTGTCCAGAGCTTACAAGGATTAGCATGTCCTACAAGGATTAGCATGTCCTTCAAGGATTAGCATGTCCTACAAGGATTAGCATGTCCTACAAGGATTAGCATGTCCTTCAAGGATTAGCATGTCCTACAAGGATTAGCATGTCCTTCAAGGATTAGCATGTCTTAAAGGGATTAACATTTCCTTCAAAGATTAGCATGTCCTACAAGGATTAGCATGTCCTTCAAGGATTAGCATGTCCTACAAGGATTAGCATGTCCTTCAAGGATTAGCATGTCCTACAAGGATTAGCATGTCCTTCAAGGATTAGCATGTCCTACAAGGATTAGCATGTCCTACAAGGATTAGCATGTCCTACAAGGATTAGCATGTCCTACTAGGATTAGCATGTCCTACAAGGATTAGCATGTCCTACAAGGATTAGCATGTCCTTCAAGGATTAACATGTCCTTCAAGGATTAGCATGTCTCAAAGGGATTAGCATGTCTTATAAGGATTAGCGACTTTGCCTGTAGTTTTAAGTTGAGAAATTCTCCACATTTAGTTCCATAATTTTATATTTTGAGTCCGAGGTTTCGTCAAACTGAGTTGAGTGAGTGCGAATTAATTTTCATTAGCCTTGAGCACATATTATGCCAGCATGCGACAATGCGACAATAAATCCAGTTCGAACCGGTTGAGCAGCCCTGCACCGTAAGTCCTGAGCAGTGCTAGGCTTGGGGATGCTATTTTATTTTTTATAACCGACCGCTTGTTTTACTGCACTGAAAACGGCCCGTCGACCTCCCCCGCTCCGAGAGCGCAGGCAAAAGAAGATGAGAGACGGGCCGGGCAGAGACGGAGACTCGCTGCGACAAACTCGAGAAACTGGAGGCTGCGGAGTGGCGCCACCTGCTTTGCCCTTTTCCATTGTGAGCGGCAGACTGGGCGGCTGCTTTCAAACTCAAATTTATTTTCAGTGTCACAATGAGCACAAATTGCCCAGCCAAGAATAAGCAAAGATATGAAGTGACTCAAATCAGTTCTCACTTTTAGCAAACCGATTGGGCAGAAAATGGCTGGATTTTACTCTGTGCTCACCTTGTGCTGTGGCTTAGTGAGGAGCCCCTGACACCTGCCCTACCTGACACCGTCTGCCATCCATGACAGCCTCTGCCATCCCTGACACCCTCTGCCTTCCCTGGCATCCTCTGCCTTCCCTGACACCCTCTGCCTTCCCAGACATCCTCTGCCTTCCCAGACACCCTCTGCCTTCCCTGACACCCTCTGCCCTCCCTGACAACCTCTGATCTGCCTTCCCTGACACTCTCTGCCTTCCCTGACACCCTCTGCCATCTCTGACACCCTCTGCCATCCCTGACACCCTCTGCCATCCCTGACACCCTCTGAAGGGGAACGGGCAAAGCCTGCAGACTCGCAGTTTCAAGTCGACTCAAAGGCTGTCCAACTGAGCTGATGGCGCATTTCATTTCAGCTGCCTGGCAGCAAGCAAAACGCACTGCATGAAATCTGCTTTGAACCGAGCATTTTCAGCAGCCTCTCAGACTCTGTCTTCTGTTTCTCAGCAAACTGATTGTTTACTGCTCAAGAGGCTGGGAGGGTCGCATTGTGAGGGCCGCCCCTCTCCCTCTGCCTCCATTCTATTCCAAAAGACGGCCTGGCAGCCTTTGCCGCTGCGCTCCATCCACTGTGCGGGCGGGGCAGCTCGTCCTCTCCAGCCGCACCTCCCCCTCCTGCCCTCCCAGCCTTCTATTGTTCAGAAAGCACAGAGAGCAGCGCAGTGCCCACCCAGCCCTGCACAGCTCGGAGATGGAGCTGGGGAGGCTGAGAGCCGGTGAAAGAACTGGCTTCCATTCTCAGAAACACCTGAGGCTGAGTTACTCTCTCCTCACTGTCTCGGCCGCAGATGCAGAAGAGAGGCTGGGCAGTGGAGTCACGTGACCGCACAGAACTCGCACCTCATTGGCTGAGCCGTGCACTGAGACTGCGGCCTCGGCTCTCCCAGGACAGACCGAAGTTTCACTTGGAATCGGTTAGCCTTGCAGCGCGATTGAAAGGCAGATTATGTCCCAACTGACTACTGTGGGTAGGACTAATGCGCTGGGCAGAATTTCTGAGAAATCCAGGCCTTGGGGAATCCCGAGATTGCGGAGAATCCGAAAGGTTGCGACTATTTTTTGCTTTAGCCAACACTTGAACTTCTGCTATAACTTCTGCACAATGATCAGCCCGTCTCCCACATCCCCAGACTTTTTTGCTGGCATGGAAAGCTGCTGTTTTAATTATACAGTCACCATGGAAACCAAACACAGCTGTGACTGCACTACTGTGGCTGCGAGTATTTGAAATCTCTTACCATTGATATCACAATATTCTCTGCAGGTTAACCTGACAGAGCAGTTGATCTGCCTTGCACTTTTAAATCTTTCAGGCACTTCTAGAACTCGTATCGAGTTGGGGGATTGGGGATCGATTTGGGGGAATGGGGATCGATTTGGGGGAATGGGGATCGATTTGGGGAATGGGGATCGAGTTGTGGGGATTGTGATATGGGATTGCAGTGTGGTATTGGGATGTGGGATTGGGATTACAGTGTGGTATTGGGATGTGGGATTGGGATTGCAGTGTGGTATTGGGATGTGGGATTGGGATTACAGTGAGGTATCGTGATTTGGGATTGGGATTACAGTGAGGCATCGGGATTTGGGATTGGGATTACAGTGAGGTATTGGGATGTGGGATTGCAGTGAGGTATTGGGATGTGGGATTGCAGTGAGGTATTGGGATGTGGGATTACAGTGTGGTATTGGGATGTGGGATTACAGTGAGGTATTGGGATGTGGGATTGAGTCAGCTGTGAGAATGGGGAGTCACCTGAGAGAATGGGGAGCCAGCTGTGAGAATGGGGAGTCAGCTGTGAGAATGGGGAGTCAGCTGAGAGAATGGGGAGTCAGCTGTGAGAATAGGGAGTCAGCTGTGAGAATGGGGAGTCAGCTGTGAGAATGGGGAGTCAGCTGAGAGAATGGGGAGTCAGCTGAGAGAATAGGGAGTCAGTTGAGAGAATGGCGAGTCAGCTGAGAGAATGGGGAGTCAGCTGAGAGAATGGGGAGTCAGCTGTGAGAATAGGGAGTCAGCTGAGAGAATAGGGAGTCAGCTGTGAGAATGGGGAGTCAGCTGAGAGAATGGGGAGTCAGCTGTGAGAATGGGGAGTCAGCTGAGAGAATAGGGAGTCAGCTGAGAGAATGGGGAGTCAGCTGTGAGAATGGGGAGTCAGCTGTGAGAATGGGGAGTCAGCTGAGAGAATAGGGAGTCAGCTGTGAGAATAGGGAGTCAGCTGAGAGAATGGGGGGTCAGCTGAGAGAATGGGGAGTCAGCTGTGAGAATGGGGATCTGGTTGAGACTATGGAGATCGAAAAAAGAGTAAACATTTTCTGAAATTTGATAACCAATTCAGGCTGACAATTTGAAAGATATTCATCCCGTGAGACCTGTACTCAAAGCTCACTAGCTACTTATTTTTTTGAAGTCTCTAATTCGACTCCTGAGTCCTGGAGCATGAAATTCATTTTGAAGCAGCTCAGATTTTGGCCCTGCTCACCCTGAGCAGTGCTCACTGTTGTCTCCAGTTTGCACTGCAGGGCAGCTGGCTGAGGGAGGGCCGATGGACTCAGAATAAGGACCTCTAAAAATAGCACCTGCACTGTGAGATGTGAGCAGAGTCGAAAACCCGATGAGATGCTCAGAATTCTAGTTGAATGGAATCGGCCATGGCAGAGAGAATTTTAGCAGCACAAATGCCTGATTCTGCAGCCTGGGCTCGAACCCACAGCCTGCGGAGTCCCAGCCGATTCTCCCAACTGCCGTCACTCTGCAGGTCATTTATAATTATGATTTATGATTCCAGCTGGCTCACCATGGGAGCGGGCAGAGGACATTGCAGCAGGAGGCGCCCACGACTGCAAGAGACAGAAGAGCGAGAGAATGAAGGGACAGGCAATGCTGATGGGCCTGTGGCGTTTGCCCGACTGGCAACTTTTGGTTGTGCTTGCAAAAGACAAATGTTGTTTCTCATTGTCACGGTGCTTATTGGTATCCAAGGCCTCAACTGTGATAGACTTCTCAAGGATTAGCATGTCCTACAAGGATTAGCATGTCCTACAAGGATTAGCATGTCCTACAAGGATTAGCATGTACTATAATTAAGGATTGCCATGTCCTACCAGGATTAGCATGTCCTACCAGGATTAGCATGTACTATAATTAAGGATTGCCATGTCCTACCAGGATTAGCATGTCCTACCAGGATTAGCATGTACTATAATTGAGGATTGCCATGTCCTACCAGGATTAGCATGTCCTACCAGGATTAGCATGTCCTACCAGGATTAGCATGTCCTACAAGGATTGCATAAGATTTCTGCGAAAATGCTGGGCATGCTGCAGCACAAAACACAGCCCTCCAGCAAGCGGAGAACTTTTAAACGAGTGGCGCCGCCACTGGCGCAGCAGCAGCAGCAGACACTCCAGCTGCCACTGTCGCTTCACCCGGAGCTGCTCCGACATCAGCTGCAACAGCTGCATCAGCAGCACCAGCTGGCCATCTCTTCTGCCGGAGCCAGCGCCGCAGCCGCTGCTGCTGCGGCCGTTGCTGGAGCTGGCTTTCGACTGAGCCGATGCGGCAGAGACAGCGAAGACGCTCAGCAGCAGCAGCAGCTGGATCAGCTGGTCTGTGTTCGCTGCGGCGAGTCATTTGAACAGCTGGAGTCCCTGCTGGAGCATCAGGAGACCGCCTGCGCCGGCCTGAGCACCACTGCCGCGGCTGCCGTAGAAGCGGCGGCTGCGGCCGTCAAGCTGGAGGTGCGGGCAGCTGACAGCCTTGGCAGAGTTTAGTGGATGCGGCTCAACATTTTCTATGCGTAATATACTACTGCCCTTCTCTATGATGCCATTTCAATACATCAATGGGCTGCAGATGGGATTCGAATACAACCTTTAAATGCTTCTGTGACTGGGAATCAGGATTCTTCGAATCATGGGAATCTGACGACAGGGGTTAGGGAGAGATGGGATTCTGTGAATCATGGGGATTGGGGAGAGATGGGATTCTTTTAATTATGGAAATTTGTTAAAATGGGATTCTATGAATCATGGGGATTGGGGAAAGATGAATTTTTTAAATATCTTTTCATCCCGCCCGCAGTCCAGTAGGACATGAGTTTAAACAATAAACAATTTCAAATTTAGATTCTGAAGACTTATATTGTTTAGCCAAGTGACACACCCGCCAATTACAATTTACTGCACAGTGAATGCACTTTGAATTGCTTAAAAATTATTGTGCTTGAAATGGCAGAAAAATCTGTACATCAATACTTGTGAGTAGAATGTGACATGCTAATATATTCATTGTTGCCATGGCAACCAAATTTGCAAAGCTGCTCCAATCACGGACAGCAATCACGATTATAAACTATTTGTGATTATTGTGTTCTAGTCTTCTGTCTGATCTATTTTTAGATTTATCTCATGTTTTTATGTCACTCTCTCATATCTTCTGTCACCCTCTCATATCTTCTGTCACTCTCTCATGTCTTCTGTCACTCTCTCATATCTTCTGTCACTCTCTCATGTCTTCTATCACCCTCTCATGTCTTCTGTCACTCTCTCATATCTTCTGTCACTCTCTCATATCTTCTGTCACTCTCTAATTTCTTCTGTCACTCTCTCATATCTTCTGTCACTCTCTCATATCTTCTGTCACTCTCTCATATCTTCTGTCACTCTCTCATATCTTCTGTCACTCTCTCATATCTTCTGTCACTCTCATATCTTCTGTCACTCTCTCATATCTTCTGTCACTCTCTCATATCTTCTGTCACTCTCATATCTTCTGTCACTCTCATATCTTCTGTCACTCTCATATCTTCTGTCAACTCTCTAATTTCTTCTGTCACTCT
This sequence comes from Macrostomum hystrix, assembly GCA_950097015.1. Taxonomy (NCBI): domain Eukaryota; kingdom Metazoa; phylum Platyhelminthes; family Macrostomidae; genus Macrostomum; species Macrostomum hystrix. Next base: position 25,530,545 of record CATNEN010000001.1, read on the forward strand.
CTCATATCTTCTGTCACTCTCTCATGTCTTCTGTCATCTCTCATATCTTCTGTCACTCTCTCATATCTTCTGTCACTCTCTCATGTCTTCTGTCACTCTCTCATGTCTTCTGTCACTCTCTCATATCTTCTGTCACTCTCTCATATCTTCTGTCACCCTCTCATGTCTTCTGTCACTCTCTCATGTCTTCTGTCACTCTCTCATATCTTCTGTCACTCTCTCATGTCTTCTGTCACTCATATCTTCTGCCACTCTCTAATTTCTTCTGTCACTCTCTCATATCTTCTGTCACCCTCTCATATCTTCTGTCACTCTCTCATATCTTCTGTCACCCTCTCATGTCTTCTGTCACTCTCTCATGTCTTCTGTCATTTCTCATATCTTCTGTCCCTCTCTCATATCTTCTGTCACTCTCTCATATCTTCTGTCACCCTCTCATATCTTCTGTCACTCTCTCATATCTTCTGTCACTCTCTAATTTCTTCTGTCACTCTCTCATGTCTTCTGTCATCTCTCATATCTTCTGTCCCTCTCTCATATCTTCTGTCACTCTCTCATGTCTTCTGTCACTCTCTCATGTCTTCTGTCACTCTCTCATGTCTTCTGTCACTCTCTCATGTCTTCTGTCACTCTCTCATATCTTCTGTCACCCTCTCATATCTTCTGTCCCTCTCTCATATCTTCTGTCACTCTCTCATGTCTTCTGTCACTCTCTCATGTCTTCTGTCACTCTCTCATGTCTTCTGTCACTCTCTCATGTCTTCTGTCATCTCTCATATCTTCTGTCCCTCTCTCATATCTTCTGTCACTCTCTCATGTCTTCTGTCACTCTCTCATGTCTTCTGTCACTCTCTCATGTCTTCTGTCACTCTCTCATGTCTTCTGTCATCTCTCATATCTTCTGTCCCTCTCTCATATCTTCTGTCACTCTCTCATGTCTTCTGTCATCTCTCATATCTTCTGTCCCTCTCTCATATCTTCTGTCACTCTCTCATGTCTTCTGTCACTCTCTCATATCTTCTGTCACTCTCTCATATCTTCTGTCACTCTCTCATATATTCTATCACTCCCATCGACTTGTCCGTTCAGCAAACACATTGGCAATGAATTAACAGCTCAACAACATACCATAGACGGTGGCAGTGCCAGAGCATTCGGCTGCGTCTTCAGCAACGGTGGAGGAGTCAGGAAGTGACAAATTTCAATGCGCGATGTACGCTACTCGAATGCTTGGTTGTTAGTAGTATCAAACGCATTCGCAATGCAGAAATGAGATCAGACTCACCGCTTCTCCATTTCTAGTGAGCACAGACAGGCTGGATTTCACTCCCATGCTGGAGAATTCTCCAATCTCCGAATGGCGACACTTGCTCCAGCCGATGAAGCTAGAGAGTCTGTACATAACATGGTTGCGAATTCCATTTCTGAAGGAATTTTATTGATTCGTTTTATCATTTCGGTAACCCAATTAAGTCAATAATCCTTACCATTTAGAGATCTTCAGTGCACCTAACAAGCTGCAAAATCTGATGTAACTGGGGGATGGAACAATACGAGCGCTAGAAATCCCACGGTGCTGATCCCAACCCTGGACCCCCGATCATGGATAAATCATGCATGGTCCATGTGCAAATACATGCATGTAGCATGCATGAAGCATGTATGTTTTATCCATGTTCCATGCATGTTGCATGCATGTTACATGCATGGGTATCCATGTGTTAACCGTGTGTTTTCTAAAAACATGCGTGACTTATCCATGCGTGCAAGCCGCACATGCATGTTTTGCCCATGAATATCCCAATTGCACTATATACATGCACTTTCTGTGGATACAGTCAGATGTAAGAAGCAAACCCAAAGCGAATTGCGGAATTCAAAAGAAATAAAAAAGCCTGTAATATAAACATCAGTCAAAGGAAGCAGCATCAGTTAATTAATGACTATAGGCTCACTTCCATGCTAAGAGGTAAAATAGCGAAGTTATACTGTTTATAAAATCTACTTGGAGGTTGCAAATTGCGCTCGTATTATCATGTGATAGTGATCAACACAGAATTTGTGCAACGTAGTAGAAAGTGAGATATTAGATGAAAGAACCGCCAATCGTTTACAATTACATCATTAAAATGCGTAGAAAGTTGCAGAGTGCAATACAGAAAGCAACAAAGGAGCACATCAATATACAGTATGAGCATTCACAAGTATGACAGGAGTACGTACATTCGAAAGAAGGGAGCAGGGATAATAAAATGGCACGCTTTTAGGGCAGGTTGCATCTGCAAGAAGGGAGCAGGGATAATAAAATGGCACGCTTTTAGGGCAGGTTGCATCTGCAAGAAGGGAGCAGGGATAATAAAACGGCACGCTTTTAGGGCAGGTTGCATCTGCAAGAAGGGAGCAGGGATAATAAAACGGCACGCTTTTAGGGCAGGTTGCATCTGCAAGAAGGGAGCAGGGATAATAAAACGGCACGCTTTTAGGGCAGGTTGCATCTGCAAGAAGGGAGCAGGGATAATAAAACGGCACGCTTTTAGGGCAGGTTGCATCTGCAAGAAGGGAGCAGGGATAATAAAATGGCACGCTTTTAGGGCAGGTTGCATCTGCAAGAAGGGAGCAGGGATAATAAAACGGCACGCTTTTAGGGCAGGTTGCATCTGCAAGAAGGGAGCAGGGATAATAAAATGGCACGCTTTTAGGGCAGGTTGCATCTGCAAGAAGGGAGCAGGGATAATAAAACGGCACGCTTTTAGGGCAGGTTGCATCTGCAAGAAGGGAGCAGGGATAATAAAATGGCACGCTTTTAGGGCAGGTTGCATCTGCAAGAAGGGAGCAGGGATAATAAAATGGCACGCTTTTAGGGCAGGTTGCATCTACAAGAAGGGAGCAGGGATAATAAAACGGCACGCTTTTAGGGCAGGTTGCATCTGCAAGAAGGGAGCAGGGATAATAAAACGGCACGCTTTTAGGGCAGGTTGCATCTGCAAGAAGGGAGCAGGGATAATAAAACGGCACGCTTTTAGGGCAGGTTGCATCTGCAAGAAGGGAGCAGGGATAATAAAACGGCACGCTTTTAGGGCAGGTTGCATCTGCAAGAAGGGAGCAGGGATAATAAAACGGCACGCTTTTAGGGCAGGTTGCATCTGCAAGAAGGGAGCAGGGATAATAAAACGGCACGCTTTTAGGGCAGGTTGGATCTACAAGAAGGGAGCAGGGATAATAAAACGGCACGCTTTTAGGGCAGGTTGCATCTGCAAGAAGGGAGCAGGGATAATAAAACGGCACGCATTTAGGGCAGGTTGCATCTGCAAGAAGGGAGCAGGGATAATAAAATGGCACGCTTTTAGGGCAGGTTGCATCTGCAAGAAGGGAGCAGGGATAATAAAACGGCACGCTTTTAGGGCAGGTTGCATCTGCAAGAAGGGAGCAGGGATAATAAAACGGCACGCTTTTAGGGCAGGTTGCATCTGCAAGAAGGGAGCAGGGACAATAAAACGGCACGCTTTTAGGGCAGGTTGCATCTGCAAGAAGGGAGCAGGGATAATAAAATGGCACGCTTTTAGGGCAGGTTGCATCTGCAAGAAGGGAGCAGGGATAATAAAACAATAAGGGCAAACAAGCTGACACTACACATACATATACATTAACATATACATTTAGATTTACAATTTACACATCACTCAACTGATATGTATTAGGTCTCTGAAATCATTCAACTTTTCTTTCTTAAATTCTTGTGATTGTGATGATGCTTCCGTTAATGCTGTTTCTTAACTTTTGCACATGGTAGACATGTCTAGGTGCCCATTGTCTAGATTGGTCATTGCTTAGAGTAATATGATTGCTTTTCCAGTCCTAAATTATATAACCATTTTTTTGCTATTGCTTAAGTTTATTTGTGTTGATTGAGTTTTAACATCCTCAAGTTAATATTATCTGGCACATTATCTAATATCTTGCAAGTTCTTACAGGCCTAAAACATGTATAAAGATAGACTTGTCCCAACCTTGGCCATAGCAGGGGTGTAGTTATCAGGGAATACAGGGACATTGTGACGAGTGTTTAGTTAGTTGTTGTGTAGCGGATTTGAGTTGGGATTTTAAATATATTGCTTTTTAAGTTAGTTTGTTTAACTAGCTGTGACGTGGTAACGGGTGGGGACGGCGACGGCAACACTGAAAACATGCTTATTATTATAACAACAGAAAGTACTAATTGGGTGTTGAATAAATTTGGTGCAATAATACCCAAGTGTACACTTAGGAAATAAGCCAATCAGAATATAGGGTCAAGGTCAGAGCCAAGTTCTACTTTCTAGTCACAGAATAAAGTGATTATTGCGCAAAAAGTGAATGAAGAGTGAAGTGCGAAAACCAAAATAGTGTACCATACATAATATACCGGATACTGTATTGTTATAAGAAATTATAAGAAATTATAAGAAAAGTAAGAAAGTAAGTATTTACAATAATTATACGGCTGCGAAAAAACAAACTGCCACAATATATTCTCCCATTTGTCTGCTTAAACAGTTGCCCATTATATAAGTTAAAGTTTACTGATTTTTATCGCCGTATTTTCATGTTTCTTTGACAGTATTTAGCATGTTTTACAAATGTAGAGTATGAATTAATGTACTAATGTACTAAACTTGAGTATGTATGAATTCGCTAATAATGCAGTTATAATTTATATTTAAATATTTCCCACAGCTGCAGCATGCGCTCCACTCTACTGCCCTGTGAGTAGCCACCAAGGAGCACGATTCGAGAGCACTCCAAGGAGAGAGCGGCAGACACTGGCCTGCCCGTTGTCATGGCAACAATTTCAGGCATAAAAGCAGTCTCCGAGCTGCAGCGGGCCAGAGGTGGAATCGCTGTGTGCTCACCTTGAGCAGTGCTCAATATAACTTTTCACTCTAATCAGTCCCATGGCTGCTGGAGGCCCAAGCGATGACCAGGTGAGGGACTCAGAGCCAATCACAGTGCTCAAATATTGACTGAACTTGCCCACTGACAGTTGCATTGCCGACTCTCAGCTGCAGAGACTCGCCCAGCTGACCATCCAGGGCGACTATGGCCAGGTGCACCAACTGGCGACGCGACAGCTGGTGGCAAGCACAGATGGCAGCGGAAGGACCATCTTGATGCTGGTGGCCGACGCTCCAGATACTCCCGTGCAGGCTGAGAAGTGCGTATTGTACTTATTTGAGTTGGGCGCGGATCCGGGAGCGCGTGACGGGGTGGGTGACACGGCAGCGCACGTGGCAGCCAGACGGAACCACCTGCGGCTGCTGGCGCTGCTGCCGTTCGATGCGAAGTGGCTGCAGAACGAGCGAGGCGCGACACCGCTGATGGAGGCAGCTCGGGCCGGCAGCTGGCGATCCGCGAAACACCTGCTGCATCTGCTGAGGCAGAGGAGGTATAATGAGTATGAGGAGAGAGGCAACTCGAAGAGGGATCAGCTGCTCGGCCTGCAGGACAGCGAAGGTCGAACCGCGCTCGACCTGGCGAGGCAGGGCGGCCACTCAGAGCTGGCCAGCGACATTGAGCGGTGAGTGATCAGTTCGCTGCTGTGCCCGATTCGCAGCATTGCAGCTGGGGTGGCCTGAGCATTGGTCTCAGCCCAGCCAATCAGAGCCAGTCAGCTGAAGCCGCTGTTGTTTGCATGGCCCAATGGGATTTCATTTCGGTGCAGTCGCTTTTGCATTTCTAGTTTAGCAACTCGAGCTAACTAATAAATCGATTGGAGATCACTCAAATGGGAACTTGTCAATCTGGGAAAGCATTAGAGATGCAGGGGAATTTTCTGCATGCAACTGAATTCCCCATGTGTTTATGTCTCCCACAGCCAGTTTCCCTTCCCCAATATTCTGATTGGCTGGGATTTCACTTCCCTTAACTTGGAGATTCGCAAATACGCAATCAGCAAATCTCCAATGGCCAGTGCCCAGATTTGTGTGCCACATTGGCAGCACTGAGAACTGGCATTTCTCATGCCGCAGTGCTTTCTCGACCCCAACACTTTGCTGATGCAGCGAATTTGAGGCTGAGTAAAAATGAGCTTGTCTGAAACTGCTGCCTGTTTGTGTGCGATGAGAATTTCGCATTTGATTTCTTCTGCTTTGCAGGGAGATGCGGCTGCGACTGGGTGTAAATGGCGACATCTCCGGCCTGACAGACTCGGTGAGTGGCATCTGGGGTGCCGATGTGGGTGCAGATTGTAGTGTGCGTACGCACGTGAGCCAGGCCCAGGTGTACACCTGGGTCGTTTGATTGGTTGCGGAGCGGGGTGGGTGTCGCCACCCCAGTTCTAGCAAATAATATATGGACGCGCGCTCAGCGTGGCAGTAAAGATTGAGAGTTTTGTCTGCTCACTAAAAATAGCCTCGGCCTTAGTTATTACAATGGCATCGCAAGCACCGAACCCCTAGTGCACCATGACTGAGCAAATTTCTCTCGCGCCTCCCGGCCAGTTTGTTATCGATAGCGATTGCCACTCAACTGCACAGCGCTGGACTGCATGGGCTCGCCGGTTCGCCACATACATTAACGCAGCTGGGATCCATGACGCAAAGCGAGGGCAGCACCTGCTGTTGTACGCCGCGGGAGAGGAGCTGCAGACCATCGTCGAAGAGAATGAAATTGACGCTGGGGAAGACTACAGCAGCCTCGCAAAGAATATCCAGGAATTCTGGGACGGCAAGAACAGCATCGTGTTCCTCCGCTTCAAGTTCGAGACCTGCAGACAACAGCAAGGCGAGACAATCGACCAGTGGTACCAGCGCCTGCGCAAGGCGGCGGAGCCGTGCGAGTTTGGAGCGATCAAGGACTCGCTGATCCGAGACAAAATCGTCGCCTACTGTGACTCCGAGAGGCTGAGGAGAGACTTCCTACAGAGCAAAGACATCACCCTGACAGATGTGCTGAGGAAGGCGAGAGCCAAAGAAGCGGCGGAGCAGCAGGCCAGCGCGATGGAGAACGGCAGGCCAGGTGAGCCGCAGCAGCAACTCGCAGCCATCCGGAGAGCCGAGCAGCCACCAGGGCCGCAGGTGCGCTGCAATCGGTGCGGCAGGCCAGGGCACTCCACGTGCGCCGCAGCGCAAGGCAAGAGCTGCAGAAAGTGCGGAAAGCCAGGCCACTTCGCCCGAGCTTGCAGGTCCAGGCAGGAGGCGCCCCAAAGCAATTCAAATGCTGTCGCGATGGTGCAAGGTGAGACCAGCTACGAGAGGGTGGACGACCCGGACACCGGCATATTCAAGGTCGACCAGGAGGAGCAATCCGCCCACACAGTAGCTGAGATCAACGGCACCAGACTGTCAGTGCTGATCGACAGCGGGGCGGCTCGCAATGTGATCAACCGCGCAACGTTTGAGAGCCTTAAACAGCGGCCGCGTCTGCAAGCAGCCTCTGACAGGTTGTTCGCGTATGGCTCGGACCGGCCGATGCAACTCATCGGCAAGGCGGCGATGTCCATCCGCTTATTCGGCCGACGGGCGGTCGCCACGTTTCACGTTGTCGAAGGCAGAGGCATCACCATCATCGGCAGGCAGACGGCCACTCAAATGGAAATCCTGCGGATCGGACCACCACCGACGGTCGATCATCAGGTGCTGCAGGTCGCGGAAGCGGAGGCGGCTGTCGACAGCCTCCTCGGCAACACGAGATCCAGTGGAATGCCCCAAGATGCCCTTGGCAGGATACTGCGCAAGTACTCCAGCGTGCTCAGCGGCATCGGCTGCTTCACCGGGCCGCCAGTCAGCATCCACCTGACCGACAACGCCCGACCGGTTTGTCACGCACCGTCTAAGGTACCGATTCACCTGGCCGAGGCAGTGGACAAGGAGCTGCAGCTACTGGAGCAGCTCGGAATCATCGAGCCCGTCGACGGACCAGTTCCGTGGGTCGCGCGGATGGTCGTTGTGCCCAAGAAGGAGCCAGGCGAAGTGCGGATCACACAGGACCTCCGCGATGTCAATCGCTATGTCATCCGCGAGCGTCACCAGATTCCGACTTTTGAAGAGGTGACGGGAGACATGGCCGGCAGCACCGTCTTCTCGGAACTGGACATCGCGAAGGCGTTCTACCAGGTGCCTGTAGCAGAAGAATGCCGCAATCTGCTGACATTCTCGACACCCCGAGGACTTCGGCGTCTCACTCGGCTGTGCATGGGCCTGTCCACCTCACAGGAGATCCTACAGAGCGTGATGTGCAGAGTGCTGGCAGGCCTGCCCAACGTAAAATGGATCCACGACGACGTGGTCGTGTTCGGCCGCACGATGGCGGAGCACAACAGCAGCCTCGAGGCCTGCCTGGCCCGCCTGGCGCAACACGGCATCACGCTAAATGCTCGAAAATGCAGGTTGGCACGCAGCAGCATTGAGTTTATGGGAATGCGACTGACGGCCGAAGGAGTCCAAGCCACAGAAAGCAAGGTCGCCGCCGTTCAAGAATTCAAGGAGCCAGAGACGATAAGCCAACTTCGATCGTTCTTGGGCCTCGTGAATTATCTCGCGGTATTCACGCCACAGTTGGCCAAGGTGGCGGAGCCGCTGCGACGCCTGACCCGGAAGAACACCGACTGGCAGTGGGGCGCCGACCAGGCCAGCGCCTTTGCGCAGCTAAAGCGCAGTATTGCGGAGCCGACAACGCTGGCATTCTACGACAAGCGGCTACGGACACAGCTGATTGTGGACGCGGGACCAACCGGACTCGGCGCAATCCTGGCGCAAGTACAGCACGACGGCAGTTCGCGGCCAGTCGCATACGCGAGCCGGACCCTCTCCGACGTAGAGCGGCGATATTCGCAGACCGAAAAAGAGGCGCTCGCCGTGAAGTTCGGCTGCCTGAAGTTTGAGTACTACTTGTATGGATCGCCCGAATTCACGGTGATCTCCGACCACAAGCCGCTGACAGCCATGTATGCGCCAGGGTCACGGCCGCCTCCACGAGTCGAGCGTATGGCGCTGCGTATCCAGCACCTGGTATTCAAGGTCGAATACCAGCCAGGAGCGTCCAATGCTGCAGACATACTCAGCAGGCAGCCTCTAAACGCTGAAGGAAGTAGGACCAGCGAGCAGCTGAGAGAGGCCTACATAAACGAGGTAGCGCAGGCGGCTGTCCCGAAGGCGCTCACGCTCGAAGACATCCGCAAGAGCTCAGCCAGCGACCCAGTTATCCGGGCAGCGATAGCAGCGATGCAAGGCGGCCAATGGGACCGCTCTAGCGCTGAGATGCGGTCACTCCACGCGCTGCGAGAGGAGCTGTCGGCGGTAGACGGAGTTCTTCTTCGGCATCAGCGGATTGTCGTGCCAGCAGCTCTACGGCAGCAGATGCTCGAGCTGGCGCACCAAGGACACCAGTGCTCGCAGAAGACGACCGCAAGGCTCAGCAGCAAGGTCTGGTGGCCGAGAATGGCAACACAAGCGCAGGAGTTCGTCAGTCGGTGCCGCAGCTGTGCCATCACGTCTCACACGCCAGCCGTCCGGGCTACGCCTCTACAGCCGACGCCTATCCCTAAGGGCGCCTGGTTGTCGATTGGGGCTGACTTTGTAGGCCCGATCAACAACAACATGCTGCTGGTGTGCGTGGACAGATACTCGAGATTCCCAGAGGTGCAGCTCATGCAGACAACGACGGCCGAGGCACTGGTCCCGCGCCTGCGAGAAATTTTCGCGCGATTTGGCATCCCGCAGGAGCTCGTAACTGACAACGGGCCGCCATTTTCATCCAAGGAGTTTGGCCGTTTCCTAGAAAGCTACGGCATCAAGCACCGCCTCATCACGCCTTACTACCCAGCCGCCAACGGCATGACAGAGCGGCTGAACCGCTCAATCAACAAGGTCGTGCGGGCGGCAATCGAGGAGCGGCGCGACTGGAGGGCTGCTCTGGACGAGTGGCTGCTGGCATACAGGAACACGCCGCACACAGCCACGGGCCGCGCGCCAGCCGAGCTGCTAATGGGCCGGCGACCAAATGATGTCATCCCCGCCGCCCGGCCATCCCAGCGCGTCCGCATCAACGAGCAGCGGCTGCGAGAGATGGATGCGAGCGCCAAGGCCGCGATGAAGCAGCGAGCGGACGCCAGGAGGCGGCCACGGCGGCACGAAATCCAGGTCGGCGATTCGGTGCTGCGACGGCGAGTCGGTGCCAGCAAGACGCAAACGCCATTCGAGAGCGGCGCCTGGACAGTCCAGCGGGTGGCCGGCAACTCGCTGATGCTGCGTCGTGACGGCGCGGCCTGCTGGCGGCATTGCACAGCGGTCAAGGTCGTCACCCCAGAATCAGACGACGCTGGTGCCAGGCCGCAGGCTGCCGCGCCAGAAACTCCAGGCGAGGCGGCGCGGAACCCGGCCGAATCCCCGGTGGCGCTGCGCCCGCACCCCCGCGCTGCACGGGGTGGCGTGAAGATCTACAAGGACTAAACCAAGGACTGAAAACGAACTGACTTTTCTACTGACATTAACAATCACATGCACGCTTTTCTTTGCAAGTCCGATGCGACTATCAATTCGAGTGTTTTATTTCCTCCAATAGCTGCATATTTTTTTTCGGTCGAGTTCCTTTTCGTTCTTTTCGACATCTTGCTTCTCGAATTCGTTCTTTTTTTGTCTCCCCACAGTTTCTGTTCGAAGGGGGAGAGATGTAGTGTGCGTACGCACGTGAGCCAGGCCCAGGTGTACACCTGGGTCGTTTGATTGGTTGCGGAGCGGGGTGGGTGTCGCCACCCCAGTTCTAGCAAATAATATATGGACGCGCGCTCAGCGTGGCAGTAAAGATTGAGAGTTTTGTCTGCTCACTAAAAATAGCCTCGGCCTTAGTTATTACACAGATGAGCAGCTGTGCTCAAATTCTCCACTCGCCTTTGCAGGAGAAGGCAGAGCGAGAGGAACTGGAGCGGCTGGCCAGGGCGGGCGACTCGGCGGGGCTGCGGCGAGCGGCGACCCGCGGCAACTGCGACCTGCCGAACAGGGTGGGTCAGACAGCGTTAATGCGGGCAGTTGAGAACATCCAGTGCGCTGACGGGGCTCTGTGGCAGCATCTGCATCAGCTCGGGGACCCCACCTGTGCTGGTGTGTATGCTCACAGTAGCCTGCACAGGGCAGCCGGGACTGGCAATTCTGCCGCAGTCTCCCAGCTGCTCCATGCCGGAGCCTCCGCCAACACCAGGGATTGTATTGAATTCACTCCCCTCATGTGCGCAGCCTGGTTTGCACCCCCCGCCACCGCTGCCGCAGTCGGTCGGGCTCTGCTGGCCGCAGGGTCGGACTGGAGCCTGAAGAACAAAGATGGCAAGACTGCACTGGATTTGGCCACAGAGAATAGACAGAGCGAACTGGCCGAGCTGCTGCGTGGGTGAGTTGCCATGGCGACTGAGAATGTCTCTCATCTTGCATTATCGCACTGAGTGGGTGCAGGTCGCAGTGTTTCACTGATCAGAGTCAAAGTGGGTTGCAATTTTAGCCAAAATATTTTCTGTCCAATCAGAGTTTTGCCCGCCTCTGCCACTCAAGCAGTTTTGCAGTGCCGTAAATAATAGCATTAATATTATCAGTGGGAATAAAGCTTTCCATTTGCTGCTTTTTATAGGTGAAAATGCGCACTGCGTACCGTGCGGGCCGCTCTGACAAAGCCCAATTTTCAGTGCGCAATTCAGAGTTTGTGCAGTCCGAAGCAACTTCTGCTTTCGACGCTGTGGAAATTGGGGCTTGTGAAACGGCTGAGCATCGCTTCTGGAGGGGTGGGCGTGCGGGCGCTCTCCCATTGGCTGGCGGACTCCCCGCCACGTCTCTCCCATTGGCTGGGGGCCTCCGCCAGTCAGTTTTAGCGCTTCTGCGCCATTTCAGCCTAGCTGTTGCGCTGCTATTGCTGGAAAACTGACACAGCTGAGCTAAAATGCACAGTTTAGTCACAGTTTGCTGCTACTTGAACTGTTAATTGGCATTGGCATTAATTACTGCAGTGCCTTCAGCAAACACAAGCAAAGGACAGGACACACTCAGGACAAACACAAGTCAGCAATCAGACGCAGACTAAAGTGCATTGAATGAAAAACAGTCTGGCTGACTGTGGCTCACTTGGCGCAAGTGACGGCCTACAGGGTGGCTGTTAAGAAGAGGCCACCCACAGAGTGGGGGTCGAGGGCCGCACAGGCAAATGAAAATGTGCGGAGAGGCCCCCAGCGAAGGCAGGGACTGTGGAGTGGGGTGGGTGGCGCCGCCTCTCTGCCCCCTCGCCACCTCTCTGCCCCTCTGTCCCTTTAACCGCAGTTTCGCACAGGGCAGACAGGATGCTGAAATTTCAGTGTCTAACGCATGCAGCACAGCAGGGGTCCACTGTTCTCATGCAGAATGCTGCAGATTCACTGCCTCATCTGCCTCATATTATACAAATTACTCGTTGACAATCTCCATTTCCACTAACCAATGCCCATGCAGGTACGAAGGCAAGGAGTACTTTGAAATACCACCACCGTGAGTACATACATTGCTGCTGCTTTTGTTGCATTTCTGCTCTCTGCAATCTGCAGCTCTTCTGCCCACCTGCCGCTTGCTTTCATCAGCCACTTCAACTTCCTCAGGCTGCTTATTGAACGTTGGGATTCCGTCAAGCTCATCGGCAGGGGAGGCTTCGGCGATGTCCACGAAGTGCTCACGGACACGGGCATCAGGTGCGCTGCGAAGACTCTCAGACTGCCAGTGCAGCTCGGCGACCTGGAGCCTTCAAAGAGAAAGGTGATCGACAAGTTTATTGAAGGCGAGAAGAACCTGTGCCAGCTGCGGCACCCCAACATCGTCAGCTTCTTGCACATCGCTCAGCCTGAGTATGCGACAGTTGTTGTGTTCATGGAGCTGCTGGATGGCTGCAGCCTGGAGAGATTTCTCGACTCCAAGCCGCTGGGCGAAGAAGCCATTCGAGAGTTCAGCGAGCAGGTGAAATTTGAGCAGCCTGCTCATGAGTGATGCAGTGAGTTGACTTTTTAGCGTCAGCCGACACCAGTTCCTCAACCCACGCACCTGCAGATCTGCAGCGCGCTGCACTACCTGCACAGCCGACAGCCGCCCGTGATCCACAGAGACATCAACTGCAGCAACATCATTGTGCTCAGTGACAACAGGCGAGTCAAGCTGATCGACTTCGGCCTGTCAATCAAGCTGGAGCAGTCTGTCAGCCACCTCACAGCCTCCACTGCCACACCGAAGGGCACTCTGAACTTCATGGCGCCAGAGCTGCTGGCACCAGACGATGAAGGCCACCCGCGGTACAGCAGAGAGTCGGACATCTGGGCGTTCGGCTGCTCAGTCTTCCAGATGGCCACTGGAGGCAGGCCCTACTCAAACTGCAGACACTTTGTCTACGTGGCTCAGAAGCTGGAGAAGGACGGAGCCCCCGCCCTGCCTGCCGGCTGCTCGGCGGAGCTGCGGGACTTCTACAGCCGCTGCACCGCCCGAGACCGCAAGGAGAGAAAGTCAGCAGAGGAGCTGTGCCTTCACGGCTTCCTGCTGCGACGGTGACCAAGCTGGCAGACAGACTGGCTGACACTGATAGACCCCCTCACATTTGTAAACTTCTGAACTTACTTCAGCAGTGTAATTATTTGCTGTTTAATTTTTCCCAACGGATTTAATGCTCATTCATGAGCTGCTCCAATCCCTACTCGCTATGGTTTAATACTGGATAACCTGTGACCATCCTGCATGACTCTTGCATGACCATCCTGCATGACTCTTGTATGACCATCCTGCATGACTCTTGTATGACCATCCTGCATGACTCTTGCATGACCATCCTGCATGACTCTTGTATGACCATCCTGCATGACTCTTGTATGACCTTCCTGCATGACTCTTGTATGACCTTCCTGCATGACTCTTGCATGACCTTCCTGCATGACTCTTGTATGACCAGCTCGTTTGGCTTTAATGACCAGCTGCTCACATGATTGCCCAGATTCTTGCAGTTTCGCATTGTCCATCAGTTTAATTTGTCAGTGAAACACGAAACTGATGTGTTTATTACTACAGTTACTATTAGTAAACAGCCATAATATACCCAGCTTACTGTGCCAAGACAATTTTGAAACTTTTCCATTCCTCCTTGCTTTGTTGCATTCTCCGGCAGGGCAGGGGGTGGGCGGCTGCCTGGAGCCAAGCACAATGGGACAGAAGGTGCGGGTCAGCCTGAGCAGCTGCTCAGGGCTCGGTGAGACAGAAGAGCAACAATTATCAGATGAGCACTCTCTGTACTCACTCTGAGCACCTACACTCACGGTCCTCACCTCATTGAACGAGAGACCGCAAAATTTATTATATTATTATATTTCCTATCAATCGCCAGATAGCAACTGGCTGAGCACACGAGAAAGCCAAGCAATGAGCTGTGACTGCCCAAGTCGCTCATCTCAGAAATATTTTCTATGAAATCTCTCTGGAATGCGTAAGAGGCTCATTGTACCTAATGCAGCTCTACTGCTCAGCCTTCACCCCTGTCTGCTCAGAGCTCCTACTTGAGTTCTAGTTTTGTCTCTCAGTCCGATTAGGAACGGTTGAGGGAATGGGGATCGAGTTAAGCGAATGGGGATCGAGTTGAGGGAATGGGGATCGAGTTGAGGGAATGGGGATCGAGTTGAGTGAATGGGGATCGAGTTGAGGGAATGGGGATCGAGTTGAGTGAATGGGGATCGAGTTGAGGGAATGGGGATCGAGTTGAGGAAATGGGGATCGTTTTGAGGAAATGGGGATCGAGTTGAGGAAATGGGGATCGTTTTGAGGAAATGGGGATCGAGTTGAGGAAAAGGGGATCGAGTTGAGGAAATGGGGATCGTTTTGAGGAAATGGGGATCGAGTTGAGTGAATGGGGATCGAGTTGAGGAAATGGGGAATAATAAAAATAATTGCAGGAGGGCTGCGGGCAATGACACATAGTTTGGTGACACTAGACCCGCAGCCAGCGAGGAGGCAATTCTGCCCATTTCGCTGACTCCTGAGCACACACGCACACAGATACTGTACGCAGGCATACGCTCACACAGCTGTGTACATCTGCCCTGACTTTCTCATCGTCAGGCAGTGTACACTCGAACTGTGCCTTGGAGGTTGGCCCTCAAGGGCGTAAATTGCACGACAAGCCCCGAAGCCTTCTCTCCGCGGCTGCGCCCCAAATAAATGTGGCCTCGCCGTGGAATCGAACTTAGGGACTGTGGTGCGAGAGGCAAACGCGTTAACCGCTCTGCCACCGACCCCCGAGGAAATGGGGATCGTTTTGAGGAAATGGGGATCGAGTTGAGGAAAAGGGGATCGAGTTGAGGAAATGGGGATCGTTTTGAGGAAATGGGGATCGAGTTGAGTGAATGGGGATCGAGTTGAGGGAATGGGGATCGAGTTGAGGAAACTGGGATCGAGTTGAGGGAATGGGGATCGAGTTGAGGAAACTGGGATCGAGTTGAGGAAATGGGGATCGAGTTGAGGGAATGGGGATCGATTGCATATTTTCAGCAGAGCAGCTCAACTGCCGCCTCAGGCTGTGAGCTCGCGTCCCTCCCTCTGCCTCCATTCTCTGTGCTTGAGACGCGCCGTGCGACCTTCCCCTGCCCCAGCAGTGCCAGTGGAAAACTGAGAGAAGGCTGGGCTGAGAGACAAAAGAGACAGACTGGCTGCTTATGATCTCAGAGCATTTCTATGAACTCAATTAGCAATAGGAAATGCCATCTGCATTGAGCAGTGTCTGAAATAAGTCTATTTCTCAAAGCAGGTATTCACTGCCAGGATGGCATTGTGCGGGGCTGCCCTCTCCCTCTACCCCACTTTGCCCTGTCTCATACGATGCAGATTTCATACACGAGCCACGAATCCTGAGCAGTTGAGGTGGTTCGCCAGGGACATTGGAATGGGGCTACTGTCACGTAGCGTGACCATGCAGGTCATGAAATGCCTGGCATTCCATTCTCTTCCAAAAGACGGCCTGGCAGCCTTTGCCGCTGCGCTCCATCCACTGTGAGGGCGGGGCAGCTCGTCCTCTCCAGCCGCACCTCCCCCTCCTGCCCTCCCAGCCTTCTATTGTTCAGAAAGCACAGAGAGCAGCGCAGTGCCCACCCAGCCCTGCACAGCTCGGAGATGGAGCTGGGGAGGCTGAGAGCCGGTGAGACAACTGGCTTCCATTCTCAGAAACACCTGAGGCTGAGTTACTCTCTCCTCACTGTCTCGGCCGCAGATGCAGAAGAGAGGCTGGGCAGTGGAGTCACGTGACCGCACAGAACTCGCACCTCATTGGCTGAGCCGTGCACTGAGACTGCGGCCTCGGCTCTCCCAGGACAGACCGAAGTTTCACTTGGAATCGGTTGGCCTTGCAGCGCGATTGAAAGGCAGATTATGTCCCAACTGACTACTGTGGGTAGGACTAATGCGCTGGGCTGAATTTCTGAGAAATCCAGGCCTTGGGGAATCCCGAGATTGCGGAGAATCCGAAAGGTTGCGACTATTTTTTGCTTTAGCCAACACTTGAACTTCTGCTATAACTTCTGCACAATGATCAGCCCGTCTCCCACATCCCCAGACTTTTTTGCTGGCATGGAAAGCTGCTGTTTTAATTATACAGTCACCATGGAAACCAAACACAGCTGTGACTGCACTACTGTGGCTGCGAGTATTTGAAATCTCTTACCATTGATATCACAATATTCTCTGCAGGTTAACCTGACAGAGCAGTTGATCTGCCTTGCACTTTTAAATCTTTCAGGCACTTCTAGAACTCGTATCGATTTGGGGGAATGGGGATCGATTTGGGGGAATGGGGATCGATTTGGGGAATGGGGATCGATTTGGTGGAATGGGGATCGATTTGGGGAATGGGGATCGATTTGGGGAATGGGGATCGATTTGGGGAATGGGGATCGATTTGGGGAATGGGGATCGAGTTGTGGGGATTGTGATATGGGATTGCAGTGTGGTATTGGGATGTGGGATTGGGATTACAGTGTGGTATTGGGATGTGGGATTGGGATTACAGTGAGGCATCGGGATTTGGGATTGGGATTACAGTGAGGTATCAGGATGTAGGATTACAGTGAGGTATTGGGATGTGGGATTGCAGTGTGGTATTGGGATGTGGGATTGCAGTGTGGTATTGGGATGTGGGATTGGGATTACAGTGAGGTATCGTGATTTGGGATTGGGATTACAGTGAGGTATTGGGATGTGGGATTGCAGTGAGGTATTGGGATGTGGGATTGCAGTGAGGTATTGGGATGTGGGATTACAGTGTGGTATTGGGATGTGGGATTACAGTGAGGTATTGGGATGTGGGATTGAGTCAGCTGTGAGAATTGGGAGTCACCTGAGAGAATGGGGAGCCAGCTGTGAGAATGGGGAGTCAGCTGTGAGAATGGGGAGTCAGCTGAGAGAATAGGGAGTCAGCTGAGAGAATGGGGAGTCAGCTGAGAGAATAGGGAGTCAGCTGAGAGAATGGGGGGTCAGCTGAGAGAATGGGGAGTCAGCTGTGAGAATGGGGAGTCAGCTGAGAGAATAGGGAGTCAGCTGAGAGAATGGGGAGTCAGCTGAGAGAATAGGGAGTCAGCTGAGAGAATGGGGGGTCAGCTGAGAGAATGGGGAGTCAGCTGAGAGAATGGGGGGTCAGCTGAGAGAATGGGGAGTCAGCTGAGAGAATAGGGAGTCAGCTGAGAGAATGGGGAGTCAGCTGAGAGAATGGGGGGTCAGCTGAGAGAATAGGGAGTCAGCTGAGAGAATGGGGGGTCAGCTGAGAGAATAGGGAGTCAGCTGTGAGAATGGGGAGTCAGCTGAGTAAGGATCTGGTTGAGACTATGGAGATCGAAAAAAGAGTAAACATTTTCTGAAATTTGATAACCAATTCAGGCTGACAATTTGAAAGATATTCATCCCGTGAGACCTGTACTCAAAGCTCACTAGCTACTTATTTTTTTGAAGTCTCTAATTCGACTCCTGAGTCCTGGAGCATGAAATTCATTTTGAAGCAGCTCAGATTTTGGCCCTGCTCACCCTGAGCAGTGCTCACTGTTGTCTCCAGTTTGCACTGCAGGGCAGCTGGCTGAGGGAGGGCCGATGGACTCAGAATAAGGACCTCTAAAAATAGCACCTGCACTGTGAGATGTGAGCAGAGTCGAAAACCCGATGAGATGCTCAGAATTCTAGTTGAATGGAATCGGCCATGGCAGAGAGAATTTTAGCAGCACAAATGCCTGATTCTGCAGCCTGGGCTCGAACCCACAGCCTGCGGAGTCCCAGCCGATTCTCCCAACTGCCGTCACTCTGCAGGTCATTTATAATTATGATTTATGATTCCAGCTGGCTCACCATGGGAGCGGGCAGAGGACATTGCAGCAGGAGGCGCCCACGACTGCAAGAGACAGAAGAGCGAGAGAATGAAGGGACAGGCAATGCTGATGGGCCTGTGGCTTTTGCCCGACTGGCAACTTTTGGTTGTGCTTGCAAAAGACAAATGTTGTTTCTCATTGTCACGGTGCTTATTGGTATCCAAGGACTCGAGAATCTCAAGGACATCTCCGCGTCTGACAAGGATTAGCATGTCTTACAAGGATTAGCATGTCCTACAAGGATTAGCATGTCGTACAAGGATTAGCATGTCCTACAAGGATTAGCATGTCCAACAAGGATTAGCATGTCCTACAAGGATTAGCATGTCTTAAAATGATTAGCATGTCCTACAAGGATTAGCATGTCTTAAAATGATTAGCATGTCCTACAGGGATTTGCAAGGATTAGCATGTCCTACAAGGATTAGCATGTCCTACAAGGATTAGCATGCCTACAAGGATTAGCATGTCCTACAAGGATTAGCATGTCCTACAAGGATTAGCATGTCCTACAAGGATTAGCATGTCCTACAAGGATTTGCGTTTCCTACAAGGATTAGCATGTCCTATAATTAAGTATTGCCATGTCCTAACAGGATTAGCATGTCCTACAAGGATTAGAATGTCCTACAAGGATTAGCATGTTCTACCAGGATTAGCATGTCCTACAAGGATTAGCATGTCCTACCAGGATTAGCATGTCCTACCAGGATTAGCATGTCCTACAAGGATTAGCATGTCCTACAAGGATTAGCATGTCCTACAAGGATTAGCATGTCCTACAAGGATCGCATAAGATTTCTGCGAAAAATTCGAAAGCAAATGGTGCTGGTCAAACGGGATGCCGAATGTTAATATAAAAAATACATTTTTCCTTGAGCTGAATGTGAGGCCGGATGAGCACGGGAAGTTACGAATGGAGAAGTGGGGATCGAGTTGAGTGAACCGAGTTAAGGTTTGAAAAAAATCTATAAATTTGTCATTTTGAGTCAGAGGTTTTTCATGCAAATTTTTATGTGATAACCTTGAGCTGAAATTGTGTTCGCAAGCGAGACTGAGACAATGAATCCAGTTCGAACCAGTTTAGCTGTTTTGCACCTTAAGTTTTGAGCGGCGATAGGCTTGGGGATGCACTTTGATTACTTTTTTAACCGACCGCTTGTTTACTGCATCTCAATTAAATAGCCATTCGACCTTCCCTGGCTCCGAGAGCGCAGATGAAAGAAGCTGAGAGATGGGCCGAGCAGAGGGCGACAACAATGCCGCAAACACGAGAAACTTGCGGCTGCGGAGTGGCGCCACGTGCATTGCCCTATTGTACGTGAGCGGTAGACTGCAATGGCGGCTGCTTCTGAGCTGAGAAACTTGTCCACTGAAGAAAATAGACAAACAATAATAGGCAAAGATATGAAGAGATGCAAATAAATAATTTACATTTAGCGAAGGAATAGAAACGAAATCTACTGCCAGTAGCTGTGGCTTAGCACAAAGCCGATGAAAAATTCTGAAACGGACATAGGTTTTTGCTTTCGCAAAAGCAACGCAAACATTTTTGTTAAAGAACAGGATGGGAAGCCTCCTGGCTTGCATCGCCCCTGAGCCTGAATATAGAACCTGGAAGGACACTTCCCACGAAACCCGGGGTTGTAATGTAAATTAACTCGTAAAATGTAAATTAACTCGTAAAATACACAAGTAATAACAAAAAGTATTTGTCCTATAGTAAATTAGAATTCATTAAAGATATGGGGGAGTGTTTTGGCTTAATCAAAACTAATTATTTTTTTTGTATGGCGCTATATAATAGACATACAATTCAGACTGAACGGACAATATTTAAGCAGTTTTTTTCCGAGAAGAGAGATCTAAACTAATGCCTACTACTTAAACCGATTGTGGTCTGTGGACGTTTCGTCTTTCAGCTCATTTTTTGGTGAATCTGATTGTTAAACTGAACCTTCCATGCACAGTATAATCTAGTGATATAATTTATATGTTTTAATATAAAAAACAACAGTAAGAGTGCTATTAATAATATCTACTGTACTACATAATTACTTAATATAGTTGTTGTAATCTCAAGCTGGTATTTTTAATAAATCTCACTCATAATTGCTAAGTTGTCACAATAATTCATTATGCAAAGACAATTTAGAAAGAATAACCCTACACAGAATTTTATTTGCTGTAATTGTCACATGGGATAAAATTAAGCATCTGTCTTTAGTTCTGTATTTTTAATGCTTAATGCTAATGGTTCTTTCAACTGAACGATCCACTTAAAAAATAAATATGTGGTAATTTTTTAAACGATTTTGCTAGTGCATTTAAACAATTATGCATTACACAATGAATTTGTTTCCAAGAAATTATTATAAGTAGTGTAAGTTGTAAAATATTTGAAAGCTAGTAATGTGTCTGTGTATATTTCTTAGAATTATATATTATTTTTGTTTATCTTGCTACAAAATGATTGTCTACTTGTACATTAGTTATTTATTGAATATTATAACAACTTTGGTAGCCCTAGTAACCTTAGAGCTGTCTCACCTGGGATCTTCCAGTGCGCGAGCAGACGCTGTACCTGAAGGCTGATCGACCGCTGCGGCCGGGCGATCGACTCACCACTCGACTGACCAGCAGCGACGATGCCGACGAAGAAATGCCGCCGCCGACAATGCCGAGGCTGCTGATCCGCAGGAACTCCAATAGGTCCGCGTAGAAGACGACGATTGCGATGATGACGAGTCCGCGGTGCGTCCTGAAGCAGCCGAGCCGCGAAAGAGAGCGGCGAGCGTCGACGCCTGCGGCTCCGACAGTCGGCTGGCCAAGACGCCGCGCCTGCAGACGGGCCGCGCCCAGCAGGCCGAAGCCGCCGTCCGCTCTCCGATCCGCAGCTGCGCCAGTCGGCCGGAGCTGGTGCTGGCGGCTCCCGCGCTCAGTGACTGGGGCAGCATCTCCTACGTGCCAGTCAGCCCAGCGCAGTACTCGACTGAGGCTCCGCAGCGGCTGCAGCTGCGGCAGCGAAGGCTGCAGCAGCCGCAGCTGGAGGAGCAACCGATGATGGAGCAGCAGGAAGCTGGCTCGGATGTTAGCGGGTGAGTATCTGTGCAAATACAATCTCTCTTATCAGTGGCTTCAGTTTCTCGCACCGCCTCTGATCTCTGAAACCCGCGATTCTGTGAAACCCAGCAGCGGCTGCTCGCCAGATCTGCCATCTGAGACCGCGGCGCTGGACCTGACCCTGCCCAGAGCGCCGTCTCCGCCGAGGAGCACCGTCAGTGCGGGACCATTGTCCAGAGCGGCCCCCAGCCTTCAGCAGCAGCAGCAGCCCAGGCAGCGCAGCCGGCCGCCAGTCGACGGCCTCGACCAGCAGAGCCGCCCGGGCCCAGAGCAGTCGCCGAGTCCGAGGAAATCTCAGCCTTCGGCCGGCCCCGTGTCCAGCCTGATGAGTGTGTGCAAGGACTGCAAGATCGGCTTCTTCAACTACAACAACTACGTTGTGCACCGCTCTCTATACTGCCAGAGCAGCCGCTTGGCTCAGGGGGCTGGCACACCCGGCAACTCGGTTGGCTGCAGCAGCAGCAGCAGCCAACCATCCAGCTGCAGGAGCAAAAGCAGACTCCAATCCTAGCAGTTCCTGTTCTGCCAACACCCAAGCTCGAGGCCCAACCCCCTGCGGCAGCCGGCAGCGCGAGTCACCCTCCCACTGGATCAGCTGAGCGCAAATTCCAGTGCCCCTACTGCCAGATCCGATTCCACTCGCCATCCACCCTCACAGCGCATCAGGCGTTCTACTGCCCGGAGAATCCAGACAAAACTGCGCCCTCCAACACGGCCACCAACACACTGCCATCGACTGCCGCAGCTCCAGCTGCTGCTGCTGCTGCTGCTGCTGCCTCTGCATCGACTGCCGACAGTTCGGCATCAGCCACGTCAGCTGCCGCCACCGGCGACGCGGCAGGGTCCGGCTGCAGTCAGCCGTCCTGGCTGGCGATCTCTCTGGACGTCGGTGGAAGCGGAGCCGGCGGCTACAAGTGCTCCATCTGCGGCTACATCGGCCAGACTGAGCGCGGCATGAAGATGCACGCCAAGGTGCACTGCGGCTTCGGCGGCGGCAGCGGCCTCGGCACCGTGGCGGCTCCCAGCGGCGGCAGCTCCTCCTCAGCGCTGTCCCCATCGGAGACTTCAACAGGCGACGGCATCCGGCTGCCGAACGCCTTCGCCGGCGACCTGCTGTGCAGCATGAGCCCAGAGGAGCTGGGCATGCTGCAGCACAAAACACAGCCCTACAGCAAGCGGAGAACTTTTAAACGAGTGGCGCCGCCACTGGCGCAGCAGCAGCAGCAGACACTCCAGCTGCCACTGTCGCTTCACCCGGAGCTGCTCCGACATCAGCTCCAACAGCTGCATCAGCAGCACCAGCTGGCCATCTCTGCTGCCGGAGCCAGCGCCGCAGCCGCTGCTGCTGCGGCCGTTGCTGGAGCTGGCTTTCGACTGAGCCGATGCGGCAGAGACAGCGAAGACGCTCAGCAGCAGCAGCAGCTGGATCAGCTGGTCTGTTTTCGCTGCGGCGAGTCATTTGAACAGCTGGAGTCCCTGCTGGAGCATCAGGAGACCGCCTGCGCCGGCCTGAGCACCACTGCCGCGGCTGCCGTAGAAGCGGCGGCTGCAGCCGTCAAGCTGGAGGTGCGGGCAGCTGACAGCCTTGGCAGAGTTTAGTGGATGCGGCTCAACATTATCTATGCGTAATATACTACTGCCCTTCTCTATGATGCCATTTCAATACATCAATGGGCTGCAGATGGGATTCGAATACAACCTTTGAATGCTTCTGTGACTGGGAATCAGGATTCTTCGAATCATGGGAATCTGACGACAGGGGATTCTGTGAATCATGGGGATTGGGGAAAGATTGGATTCTGTGAATCATGGGGATTGGGGAAAGATTGGATTATGTGAATCATGGGGATTGGGGAAAGATTGGATTCTGTGAATCATTGGGATTGGGGAAAGATTGGATTCTGTGAATCATGGGGATTGGGGAAAGATTGGATTCTGTGAATCATGGGGATTGGGGAAAGATGGGATTCTTATATCTTTTCATCCCGCCCGCAGTCCAGTAGGACATGAGTTTAAACAAAAAATAATTTCAAATTTAGATTCTGAAGACTTATATTGTTTACCCAAGTGACACACCCGCCAATTACAATTTACTGCACAGTGAATACACTTTGAATTGCTTAAAAATTATTGTGCTTCAAATAGCAGAAAAATCTGTACATCAATACTTGTGAGTAGAATGTGACATGCTAATATATTCATTGTTGCCCTGGCAACCAAATTTGCAAAGCTGCTCCAATCACGGACAGCAATCACGCCTATAAACTATTTGTGAGTATTGTGTTCTAGTCCACTGTCTGATCTATTTTTAGATTTATGTCATGTTTTTATGTCACTCTCTCATATCTTCTGTCACTCTCTCATATCTTCTGTCACTCTCTCATATCTTCTGTCACTCTCTCATATCTTCTGTCACCCTCTCATGTCTTCTATCACTCTCTCATATCTTCTGTCACTCTCTCATATCTTCTGTCACTCTCATATCTTCTGTCACTCTCTCATATCTTCTGTCACTCTCTCATGTCTTCTGTCACTCTCTCATATCTTCTGTCACTCTCTCATATCTTCTGTCACTCTCTAATTTCTTCTGTCACTCTCTCATGTCTTCTGTCATCTCTCATATCTTCTGTCCCTCTCTCATATCTTCTGTCACTCTCTCATATCTTCTGTCACTCTCTCATGTCTTCTGTCACTCTCATATCTTCTGCCACTCTCTAATTTCTTCTGTCACTCTCTCATATCTTCTGTCACCCTCTCATATCTTCTGTCACTCTCTCATATCTTCTGTCACCCTCTCATGTCTTCTGTCACTCTCTCATATCTTCTGTCACTCTCTCATATCTTCTGTCACTCTCATATCTTCTGTCACTCTCTCATATCTTCTGTCACTCTCTCATGTCTTCTGTCACTCTCATATCTTCTGCCACTCTCTAATTTCTTCTGTCACTCTCTCATGTCTTCTGTCACCCTCATATCTTCTGTCACTC